>CM062818.1:1046963306-1047243306 GCA_031772625.1 Pinus tabuliformis | reverse complement strand
CAACAATATGCCAACATGAGGCAACCACAAGCAACATCAATGAGCAACAACATAATAGTAACCATGAGCAGCATCAAGTATGTGTAACAATATGCACATGAGCATCAATCAACACTCTCCATAGCAACCACATAGCGGCAACATCAATCAACCTCTCTGCTCAAAACATGAGGTCAAAAACTCCAACTATCATAACATAGTATGAGGCACACCATGAACACCTCCAAGCGGACCATAATGCCAACAATGTATGGCTGAAGTAAACAAGAGAAAACAAATGCTCCCCCTTAACAAATTCCATCTCCAACATGAATCCATGTTGTAGTGAACCACTTCTACTTCAAATAATGCTTCCTTTTGACAAAATAGAAGCACCATATGGACCAAGACTCCACATGACCATGACTGAATGACATATAACATTATATATACATGGTTGTAACATCAACATAAGACCTCATACATGACCATAACATGACCTCGTGACCCATGACTACAATACAAAAAGATAGAACAATATAAGTACATGGCTCCATGAGCATATTACATAGATTTTCAATGAATTACATTGCTGCTATGATCATCTCCTATGGACCAATGACTCAAAACATGATACATCATGACTATTACATCATCATTATCCCATACATGTGGCTACAAAATAAACTCATGATACTTGCCTATGATGACTCAATTCATTAAGGACATGACTCTCAACCAACATAATATGATGAAACAATAACAATTACATGGTTGTAATAATCATCATATAACAACCCATACATGGCTGGTCCATGTCTCAAATATCCTCGGTACATGGCTGTAACAAATATTCCAATCTATGCATGGTTGTACAACTTTTCAACCAGCTTGTTAGTGAAACCAAAAGAATATAGATGGCCGAAAACTGTACTCTTTTTCACTCATGAAAACACTTATAAATCTGCCACAAACGATTGAATAAAATGATAAATATCACATGTAAATTCCATACCATGCATAGCTCCCCCTGAGCTCAATATAGCTCCAATCTACGAATTGATCCTATGGACCTGAAAGTGCATGAAGCTCAAATGAACTCATCATATGATGCTGCAATAACTTGTACTCATCAAGCTACCAAATTCTCCCCCTGAGATTGCGCACTTCTCATGAACTCTACAGTCCTCTATAAATATGCAAGAAATAATCATGGAATGTAGGAGGGAATGATTTTCACTACTTGAAGAGTTGTTGTTCCTTCTTTCTCCACACGGTCTTTGGCTGCTTCTTTTCTTCCTTCACTGGTTTTCTGCTAGGTCCTCTTTGTTTTTGTTGCTTTTGACATTTTTTCCTTGAATCAAGGCCATCAAACAATCTCTTGCCATATGGCAAAAATTATGGCATGTATAGCACTCCACATGGCCAAGATACGAAGCAAGAGGATCGAATCTCATGTTGCTCATACCAGATATATACCTTGCTTGTAATGTGCTTCTCCTCCATTGGTTAGATCTTCAATCATATGAGTTATGGCCAAATAGGTGACATCAGTAACAATAACCATAGAAACCATGATTATACTTGTTTAGACCAATCTCCTTGGCTGCCGAAATTGCTGCAAGCTCTGCTTTTTTGATCTATACATTATGCTCCTGCAATTATACGCAACATACAAAAATTTGTGACAGTTTTAACATTCTACATTATGCACAAAAGGAAAAAAATAACGTCGATTCCTTTGAAACCTTACAAATCTTCCATGATCATCTATAGTAGAAAAGGGTTTTCTGAATGTAGGATCTCCTTGAGATTTTCTTTTCGGCTGTTGGTTTTACTGCTTGATTGGCTGCTGGTTCTGCTTCATGTTTCCTTGGTTCTCACTCTTGTTGATGGTACTGTTTGCTACAGATTTCTTGGGTTCTTCTTTGTTGTTTTTAGCTGCATGCAAACTATACTCGCCCTTTTGAAATCCAAGACCAGATTTATCCAATGGTGATCTCTAGATCTCAAGAAAACCATCCAAGGCCACGATGCTCTTCTCCATATTTCACTGCTTTCTCAAGGACATCACTTCAACTTCCAATCCTTCACACTCATCTTCCTTCTCTTTGTACTTCTTCCTCATGCCTTCCTCATCTCTTTCTGATTCTGACAACTTAATCTTTAAGCTAATAATCTTCTCCTTGAGTTTAGCCTCCCTATCATCACAAATCTGCAATAGTTTTTCTTGATCCTTGCATGCAATTGTTAGTCTAGAAATCTCAGCTCTAAGAACCTTAAAATCATTCTCATATTCACTAGGAACTTCAGCATGATCAAAATTTGAATAATCAAAATTATAACTTAACACAAAATCATTAATATTTATACCTTTGGGTTTAGGATTTTTTAATTTCTTCTCATCATCCGCTAAATCTTGTGCACTAAAAGAATGGGACTCTTGTGACTGACATTCTTGTTATTGAAGGCCCTTTTGTTTTTCTTCTTCTTCTTCTTGTTTTTTCTTCTCCTTTTCTCATTCTTCATATTATTGTTGGTACCATCTCCAAATATGGACTCTAGCTTGTCCCACATATCTTTGGCATATTTCAAACCTACTAGCCTATTCAAATCATAATCATGAATATTTTTGTAGATTATCCATCTAGCTTGTACATCCTGCTACAAAAATTTATCTGCAATTGGATCCTTGCCACAACCTTCACATACTAATCTCCAAATATTATATCCACAAGAAAATAATTGAGATTTAACATTTTTGCACCATGCCTTGTAATTTGCAGTAGTGAGAATATCCATTCTAAAAAAAAAAATTCAAATTTCCACCAACAAACCCCAAATCTACTCTCCAACGATCAAACTTCAACCAAGATCCCAGTTATGATACCAATTGTTGGAAACCTTTGAGCACTACTGAGAAGTGGGGGGTGAATCAGTAGTGTGACTTATTATAAATTTTCACTAATTTAAACTTCTTACTGAATCGCATATATTTGCCAGCAGAACATTATATTATCTCATGCATATAAACCATATAAACAACTAAAACAAGATAACCATGAGAGAAACAATATATAAACACATAAAAAAACACATCCACATAAGAGACACAAGATATCTGGTGGAAAACCCTTCACCATGAAAAAAACCACCCTTTCTATTGTTGCGTTGTTCTAAATCTTCTATTCTTTTCTATGGAAAGAAAGGAATGAAAGATCATTTGATATCGATTCGACGGGAACATCAAATAATTGAATCGTATCAGATGCGAAAGTGTTTGAAGTCAATATCTTTTGCAACTATATATGGATTTGTCTAGGAAATAATAACCTAAAACCATTCATTGAAATGATATAAAAATGTGTGGAAAACCACTAAAGAAAGTACAGAGGATGGTATGTTAATACAAGTGAAGCAAGATAGGCTTTTTTTTAGCATACATTCATTGCAGGGAAATTTGAGGTCGTTGCTACAATTTCATCTTTGGAAACCTTTGATAGTTTAGAACCCAATTTTTTTAGATCGCCGAGATGCTTAGTAGGGTTTCTCTGCAAAGAAAAGAAACAACAAAACCTAACATTAATCAGAAAATCCATTTCAAAATTCAAAATATAAAAGCTCGATACTATGAAAATCTATTTCTCTTTCACAAATCACTGATGTCAACAAACCAAGATACTATGGAAATGATGATATTCAATCTGTAAAATGATAAAATTGTAATTTAAAATAAAATAAAATAAAATAAAATAATAAATAAAATGATATGCATGTGGACCTCATGCAAGGGAGGCCCTTGCATGAGGCCCACCTGGCATCTCCACTGAATGCTCATACCTAACCGACTGCTTACTTTCCAACTACTTGCGTTCTTCACCAATTGAGCAATATATAGAATGAATATTATTTGTACCAATCTACTCTTTCTTTTGTTAATCATGAGTACCATTCTAGTCAACATGCACAACTGTCAAAGAAAACTAGTATAATATTATTACTATGCCTAGATTATATGGTTCTACCACTTCCCAAGACAAGAATGGAAATGCCAAGAATGCACTCTCCAAATTCTTGGTTTCAAGAAGGTTAAGAAGATCAGGTGACTTAAAAAACAAGAGAAATGGCAGGTTAAAGGTCGTTTGCAATGGAGAAGGGGTTTTATTTCTTGAAGCTTCCACAAATTTGACCATCAATGAATTCCACTGTGTCTATAACCCTTGTAATACTTGGAAGAAGTTACTATATTAGGTCGATGTCGATAATTTTGTGGGGATTCCACTGCTGGCGATTCACGTAACTTTGTCCCCTATTTAAGAAACATTGAGCATACCCATGTATGTGAATGATATGCAACATTAGTTTGTTAGTGCAACTTATGTGGATGAGATTTGGAGGATTTTTTGTGTGTGTGGGATTTAGCCACTGCTTGTGTGGTGGGCTAGAAAGTTTTCAGTTTCCACATGCCAATGGTAGAGGAAAAGTGAGTAGCATATGTTACCTGGGGAATTGCGGGAAGAAGGAACTGACTCCTTGGCCCCTTTCACATGCTACATAGACATAACCATGGACGTCACATTGCAAGCATGATGACCTGGAGCATGAGGAAACCTTGCATGATGTCATCCAAATATTTACAATGGAGGATGACGAATATCTACAGTGTCACTAAGAAGAACCCCACAGTATAACACATATCAACATAATGACATGATTTATTAAATAATTAATAATATAATGTATGTTTGAAGGAAGTTTCCCTCTACACATGCGTTTAAAGTATCTCATTATTCAAGCAGCTTCTTTGAACGATTGGAAGACATTGACCACGTGGTTGTATATTATATTAAAAAAAAACAACTAAAATTGTATGCGAGCTTATGACATCTCTTATCTATTACGGGTGACAATTTGAAAGAAATTAAAGTATCCACAAGCTCAACATGCTAAATTAGGAAAGTGAAACAATTCCAAATAATTTTAAGTGTCAGAAAATGAAAATTTGGCTCATGATGAGGAGAGCTTGTCGCAAATCCAATTATATAAAACACTTTTTTCCTTTAAATACACTATATTCCACATGAATATCATTGGGTCAATACCATATGTGAATATCATGACTCAATAAGTTAATGTTTTTTTTTTTACAAGACAGGACATGACATGACATTACATCATCTCTTCAATATTGGGTTGGAGAGAACCTCTCAGTGTAATGTTGTTTTTAAATTTTTTGATTCTAGCTTTGTGATGGTAAGAAGGGTGAGTTTAGCAAGCAATAAATTTTGTCCTAAAAAATTATATTTTAAAACAATAAAATATTATTTATATTAATAAATTAAAATAGTAATAATTTAAAAAAATAATAGCAACCATAAATAAAATATTTTAATTTCGATTTTAATTATACATAACTTTATATAAAGATATCGTTTAATTAAAAGTAGATAAATTTGTCTTTAATTGCTTTCTAGTTTGAAGATGTGTAATTATTTCAATAGTCAAGATGGAGTTAGAGTTACACGTATAATATAGATATCAAGATACAAAGTAATCAAAAGTAAAAAAAATCTAATTTCATATATAATTACTTTTTATATTTGTATATGAGGTATATGTGTGATTCCTTCATGTTTTGATATGATGTTTACAAGTGATGCTAAAAAATAATATGAATATTACAATAGATATGTGTCATTAAATTTTGTGTTGTTAACATGTGGTGTGCGTGTGTATGTAACGAAAAAATATTTGAACAACAACATAAATAAAATATTTCAATGTACATATTAAGTAATATAATTTTATATATTTCTCACGGGGCATAGAATAGATGATGATGGGTGTTTTATTAGGGCACTTTGTGATGTCAAGGCCACCGGTTGGAAACCCAATGGAGAAAGAGATGTTGGTTGATCTCCTGGCTAGAATGGTCAACTTGTGGTCTATATTGTCAATTTTTTCCATGCAGCTATGCCAACCAATATAATTCTCATATCGAGTCCTCGCACCTCCTTATATGGCCTATAATATTCAAATGACATTTAACCTTATGTCGACTTCATGCCATGATCGATGAAGTGACGAGAGTGCATGCAATGCACCAAGTATAGTGGGAGCCGCAACCCATTTTCATGTTAGTTGGCATCATATAAAGACGGGGCGGAAGGCCCGCTCTTGGTAATCCTCCTTTGGGGATAAGGTCCTTTGTAGCCAGATCTTGACAATGAATTCAAATGAATTCTAGAATGTCCTCACTCCAATCCAAGTCAAGGGGATGAAATATTACGTTGAGACCAAAATTAGCTAGTTTTTTAACTAGTTTATTTCCTTCTCTGCAGAAATGGAAGAGAAGGGGAGCTATAATTTTTTCATAATACTCACAACACACACACATATAGAGTCTATATATATATATATATATATATATATATATATATATATATATATATATATAGTCCATATTAACCAATGAAGCAATTACACAACTCCAAAGCAGAAAGCAATTATAAGCAAAATTATAAATTTTTTATTTGCTTTCAATTACTTTATTTCTCTATATAAAGTTACATATAATTAAGGTGGAAATTGAGGTATTTTATTTTATGGACTACATTAAAAAAATTTATTACTCATTTTTTATTTGTTAATGTAAATACTATTTTATTATTTTTAGATGTAAGGTTATGGGACAACATCTACACCATAATAGGCTATAAAACACCTCTAAGTGCAATTATATAAAGTAAAAAAATGAAAATAAAATTATTAAGGTTAGAATATTTTATTAGTGTATTGCTAATATGAAAGATATGTCTAATTCCTTCCATGCATAATATGGGGTTGATACACACAAACACACATAACATAGATCTATGTTGACTTTGGATCTATTAAACACTGAGAGCAATTAAATATATCAATGCAAATCTTTTTTAAAATTTTGCATTCTAAAAAAAATACACCTCAAGAAATTTGATCCTGGTCAAAACTTGATAGATCCAAAATTAATATATTTCTATATTTATTTTATTATATATGCAAAACTATCTCTTCAAAACATGTTTTAACTTTGTCAAGTATAATATTTTTATGAAAAAATAATTTAATAATTTATTGACAACATTGTAATCATCTCCATTTTAAACAAGTGTAATATGCAACGTTGTTGCTTTGTACCCACCTCTTATACAAAAAATAATTGATAATTTTAAATTATATATATATATATATATATATATATATATATATATATATATATATATATATATATATATAATAAATTAATACAATAATAAAAACTAATATAAAATTTTAACATAATAAGAGCTTCTTCATAATCTTTTGTGAGATCTGTTGCTTATCTACAAGCGGATTAAGAGTTTATATATATCAAACTTTATTTTAGATTTAAGTTTATGCATATCCACTTTTATTTAAAAATAAAAAAAATAAAAAATAAAAATAAAAAAAAATATTTTGATTTTAAAATACCATTTTTGGGCAAGTAGTATTGATAAGCCATGGTACCCATGCTATTATAACAAAGCCTATTTACAAGTTAATAATATCCATGGTAATTTGGTAAAATGGAAGTAAATATCCATGGTTAAGAATCTTGTTATATTGTAAGTATTAAGTTTTAATCTAAAAAATGTTATAAAATTAAATTAAAATCAAATATTTATAAAATATTTGATTCCAACATGAAGATTTTGACAATTATTAACTTGAAGTTGATGAAAGCTTTTAGAGAACTGTGCGTTGTGTTCCTTGATATGCTCAACATTTTGGTTGAGCATTTCACCCATCTTTAAGGACATAAAGAAAACTGGGTGAAGATGGATGAAGTGTCACTCAAAGGGCATATCAAGGAACACAACACAAAATTCTCCATAATATTTTATCCACATCAAAATTTTGATTTTGAAATGAGTATGGTTTTTGGGCATGTGGTATTGATAATCCATGGTATTGTAACAAAGCCTAAATTATTATGACACTTGGAACCTTTTTTAGATTTTTTATTTTTTAATATAATTACACTGTAAGGCATTCCCCTTTGAGAAGAACTTCCATACTATCTACCTGTCATCACTTTCCACCTTTAGATTATATGTTAGATGATTGAAAGATGTTAGGTCATTTGAGCATCATAGATGAAAGTAGTTGGAAGGAACAGTCTCAGATCTTCATAACCTACCGAGCATAGGTTCTTTGCTTCATGTTTGGAGCTTAATGGTTTTTGAATGTAGGATCTATCATGTACGATCACATATTTCACCTGAAAACATCATCTCCTACCTCCATGATGATTTCAATCTCATCCTCCAACTGATAGACAAGGTATCTCGTCTCAATGAAGCTCTGCAATAAGGGAATATGGGGCTCAGAACGTTTCTCTCACCAACCATACCCTCAGAGTTGCCATTTCTCTCAAAGTTCACTAAATAATTTCCGAGGAGCCGCAATTGCTCTCAAAATTGGCTGAATAATTGTCGAGGAGAGTCTTCTCTAGGGACGTAACCTTACTGGGTATGAGTACTAACGCTATCTATTTGTCGGTAAATCGGGGAATTTGTCTAGGGTTTACTTGTTTCTGTTGCACTTCTTTAGAAGAAGGCCAATGTCACTTTGTTGAATAGGTGTACAATCAATGTCCTACCCACAAGCATAGTTCAAATTTTCTTTCAAATATTTTTCATCAACACCGGGCTTGGAAATTCTCCAAAATTTCCCTGTAGGAGGAGTTACAACAGGATGATCAACAGTGTGTGAAGCAGCAAGAGGTGGACCTACACTCTGCCTCATTTATAGTTTCAATTAGAAATAATAGCTACATACTAAATGCATTTAATAACTATGTCATACTGCCTAGCCTTCATAACAAACTACAATCAGGACCAACACAGTAAGGCATTTCTGTACAAAATCTGAGAAGGGTTAAATTCTCAGTCAAGAGAAGGGTAGGAATTCCCTTACCTGATGGCACAACAAACCCACATGATAAGCCATTGTCATATCCATTTTGAAGAGCCCAAAATTGCACTCCAGCAGATGGGGGTGCAGATGTAGAAAATATGGCCATAGAGTGAGGTGTAGACACCCTAATTTGCTGATCAAGTGAAACCTCAACAAGGGCAGTGTGTAAGTTATTCAATGTAGGAAGAAGCTGAGAAATAGGAACCCTATCTCCATTGAACAGAACCTCATTCCCCACTGAGATCCCAATGATATTAGTTGAAAGAAAAAAAGGAAAAATGTTGTTCTTAACCCAATTATGTGCTACAACTAGCTAGTTTAGAGATGGGATTCGATCATTACTAATACCTACAAGTAACCCAATTATTGTGTTAGTAAAGGCTTGAAGAATTGTAGGATCAATATATATATAATATTGATCTTATTGACTGTGGTTTCTTATATGAAGGTCTCTGTGGTGTCTCCCAACATTACTGCCATTTTCCAAATGCATTTAGCAGTTCCAATGGTAGGGGCAGTTCTCAACAACATCAACATGCGTTTATATGTTCGAAATATGTCTTTTCAATTCAATCACTATCACCCCAAGATTGTGTCTGTGAACTAAAACACTAAAATGTTTCCACACAAGGTGCATAAGTGGGAAAAGATGGATACGATAAGCAGGCTATGAGCATAGGACACACCTTTTTATCAAAGTGATTGGACTAAGCTGATATAGATTCACCTTGATGTAGGAAAAAAATTGCAATTAAGGCTTGAAGAATTGCAGGATCAATATATATATATATATCTATATATATATATATATATATTTATAGTCTTGATCTTATTAACTGTGGTTTCTTATATGCAGGTCTCTGTGGTGGCTCCCAAAGTTACTGCCATTTTCCAAATGCATTCACATTTCCAATGGTAGGGGCGGCTCTCAACAACATCAACATGTGTTTAGATGCTCGAACTATGGCTTTTTAATTCAATCACTATCGCCCCAAGATTGTGTCCGTGAACCAAAATACTAAAATGTTGCCACACAAGACGTAAAACTGGGATAAGTTGGATACAGTAAGCAGGCTCTACACACGGGACATACCTTTTTATCAAAGTGATTGGACTGAGCTGATATAAATTCACCTTGATGTAGGAAAAAAATTGCAATTGTCTTGTTCCCATAAGATGCCTCTTTGCAAACATCATCCAATATGTAGACACAAATATCTCTTGGGAAAAGATCATTCAAGATATGGATCATTTATGGTTCCACTATTTATTATAGTACTTCATGTTTCTTTTTCTTCCATTTAAAATAGGGTAACGAAGTGTGTATACTTTCCCTATATCCATGCTTGTGCAACAACACAAATAATGTAATCTTTCTCCATAGTGTTTTATTTGCAGAAATGGTTATTGTGATTACCTTGTCAAGTTCATCATTTTATTTAATCATAATGTATTATCAAAATCATCTAATTATGTTGATTAATTGTTTCGGTTATTGTGATTATTGTGTTATGTTTATTTTATTTTGGAGATCGTAGCAATCCCACATCATAAGCCATTGTCATATCAGTTTTAAAGAGCCAAAAATTGCGCTCCAGTAGATAGCGGTGCAGATGTAGAAAGTATGGCCATAGAGTGATGTGTAGACAACTTAATTTACTAATCAAGTGAAACCTCAACAAGGGCAGTGTGTAAGTTCTATAATGCAAGAAGGCGTTGAGAAATTAGAACCTTATCTCCACTGAACAAAACCTTGTCCCCCATTAAGATCCCAATAATATCAGTGGCAGGAACAAAAGGAACAATGGTGTTCTTAACTCAATTTTGTGCTACAACCAGTTGGTTCAAATATGGTATTTGGTCATTACTAATACCTGCAAGTAACCCAATTCCTATGTTAGCAAAGGCTTGAAGAAATGATGGATCTGCTCCATATATTCTCAACTTTGAAATAGTTGTACTCTGAAATTGTTCTCCAACAAATGGGGGTGTAGATGTACAAAGTATGGTCATAGAGTGAGGTGTAGACACCTTAATTTGGTAATCAAGTGAAACCTCAACAAGGGAAGTGTGAAAGTTATGCAATGCAGGAAGGCACTGAGAAATCAGAACCCTATCTCCATTGAACAAAACCTCATTCCCCAGTGAGATCGCAATGATATTAGTGGCAGGAACAAAAGGAACAATGTTTTTCTTAACTCAATTATGTGCTACAACTAGCTAGTTCAGAGATGAGATTTGGCCATTACTATTATCTACTAATATCTTGGTATATTGATGCCAATGTAATACATCAAGGTGAGAATTCTATCAACTCTTTGTATATTTGTGTGTCATTATGAATTATGTGCTTTAATATATACATACAAACAAGATGCCCAAGGGAGGATAACTGCACTACAAGAAGTGCATAAGGTGGTTAATTATCAACTTTGTGTGTCATTCTAATTATGTACTATGTAGAGGGTATGCATTTATCAAGACTTTGTATGCATGTGTAATTTTAATTATATACTAAATTTAGATGGTTAGTTGGACCTGTTGAATATAAATGTTAACGAAAACCCATTTAAATCACCATATGAATCTGAAATATTGAGACATGGGATATGCAACCTCTAGGTGTATATGGTACTAAATTTAGATGGGTTTAATACTGTAGTAGTGTTGAATAGGAGATTTTTTGTGTTTGTGAGCTTAACGCTTATGAACATTAATGGTTAAGAATATGTTCTTCTTTGTAAAAGATCATAGGTCCAAAACCAAAGGAGGGTAAAGAGTATTTACTCCTCTGTGGACTTTAGCAATAACTTAATTAAAGGATGATTATGCATACAGATGAAGCTCTAGAAAATTTGTTTCAGAATATGGCTAAATGTACTAGACTTTCTACCAATTTTCCCCTATATTTTGTAATGATTATGCATTGGACAAGCAATTCATGTAGCTCTTTATGATACAAATACATCTTCTTAATACTTGAAATTTATATTAATAGTTATTATTCATTTGCTCTTGATCCACATCCATATAAATATATTTAATAAATTAAAATATTCACAATAATTTTATTTTTTGGCAAGATCAAACAACTTGTACCTTCCAAGGAAATATAGTCTTCCATGGAGGTTCATGGCTCAAAAGATATGCTTTGAACAGGTACGGTATGCCAACTCCTTCATTTCTCCATTCCATTATACTTCTCTTCGATGGTTTTTTTGATAAGGATGTCTCAGTTTTGTTTATGACTGAGTTTTGAAGTTGTGGATGAGATTGGAATGAACATGCACACTTTGGACAACAATGGCTTATATCATCACAAGCCTCATAGGGGCAGGAGTGTTATCTTTGGCATGGAGTGTTGCCTAATTGGGATGGATTGTAGGGCTTGTGGCCATGGTTTTTTTCACTCTTGTGACGTTGTATTCCACTTTCTTGATCTCTGATTGTTACAGGTTCCCAGATCCAGTCTCTGGGCCCAACAGAAACTGTTGTTACAGAGATGTAGTACGAGTGAATTTAGGTGTTATATCTATCCATTTTTAGATTGTTTCAGGTTTTTATTACATATATTTTCTACTTTCATGATGACATTCAACAAATATAAATATAAATCATTTTAACATTAAATTTGTTATCTATACATCCTTCAAAAAAATTAAACAAACACATGACATATCCATGGAATTAAGATGATTGTATCTACCTCATCTTTAAATACACCTGTCAACTTTACATGCAATCATTACACGTGTTTCTTTTAAGGTGCAAGAAGAGAATGGCTATGTGGAATTGTTCAATATGCCTCCTTCTATGGAATCTGTGTTGCTTACACCATCACTACTTCAATCAATGCTAGGTCAGTTTACATCACAAGAGATTTGAGACTGTAATAATGTCTAAATTAAACAAAGCACTGACTCCATTTTTGCTTTCACTACTCAATCCTCGTTGTGCCTAAAATTGTTTTTACTGTGATTTTGTACACTATTTTTTAGGGATTATGATACTTTTTAAAATTGAACCTTCTCATCACTTTCCTAGGAAGGTTTTAGAGCTATTGGTACTTATAGCTCTTATTGGTAAAAAATTATGAACAATACAGAGCAATTAGGCGATCAAATTGTTATCACAAATATGGACATGACACTTCATGCCATTTTCCAGATCTCACTTATATGATCCTCTTTGGAGTTATACAAGTTATCCTATGCCAGATACCAAACTTTCATAAACTATGGGGCCTTTCAATAATTGCAACAACAATGTCCTTTACCTACGTAACAATAGGATTTGGCCTTGGCATGGCTAAAGTTATTGGTATTGTTTTTTCCTACTCTCATTTATTCTATTCTGGGCTTCAACCATTG
This sequence comes from Pinus tabuliformis, assembly GCA_031772625.1. Classification (NCBI taxonomy): domain Eukaryota; kingdom Viridiplantae; phylum Streptophyta; class Pinopsida; order Pinales; family Pinaceae; genus Pinus; species Pinus tabuliformis. The sequence goes on along the minus strand of CM062818.1, from coordinate 1,047,229,975 downwards.
CCTCGGTTGGTTTCTTACTACTATGTATGATCAGACTATGGAATTTCAATATCTAATCTGATTCACCATAGTCCTGATTTCAATTATTGAAACTCACCGGGTTCAAAACAGTGGGAAATGAAAGAGAATGGACAGATTAAAGGAAATTTGGTTGGAATCATCACTAATATCTCTCTTACTCAGGCCAAAAATTTTTGGAGGATGCTTTAAGGTCTTGGTGACGTTGCGTTTGCATTTCCATTTACTTTCATTTTCATTGAAATTTAGGTATAGCTCAATCTTTTTGTCCATTTCTATATCTGAATCTTGTGGACAACCAGAAACTACAAGGATAATTATGAGGCTCCCTCTAATTTACAAACTATGTAGGATACTCTTAGTCAACACCCCCAGAGAACCTAACTATTAAAAAAGAAAATTTGTTGTCACTAAGCATAACAACTACCTTATATACGTTATGTGCTTTTCTGGGTTATGCAACTTTTGGGGAAAATGCACTTGGAAACCTATTGACAGGATTTGGATTCTACGACCCTTATTGGCTTATTTACTTTTCCAATGCATGCATTGTGGTTCACCTAGTGGGAGCATACTAAGTAAGAAAGAATTTTCTCATCCTTTCTTTTAGTTCTGCTGGATTGAAACTCTAATGTCTTTGTTACCCATAGAAACTTCATTGTAAATCATTTCATGCCACTGTTGTAGGTATATTGTCAACCAATGTTTTCTTGCGTTGAAGCATGGTTTTCTCATGCTTGGCCCGGAAATACATTCTTCAAGTATTGGGATGGATTGTAGGGCCTGTGGCCATGGTTGTTTTCACTCTTTTGACATTTTATTCCACTTTCTTGATCTCTAATTGTTATAGGTTCCCAGATCCAATCTCTGGGCCCAACAAAAACTATTACAAAGATGCAATATGAGTGAATTTAGGTGCTATATCTATCCATTTTTAGATTGTTTCGGGTTTTTCTTGCATATATTTTCTACTTTCATGATGACTTTCAACAAATATCAATATAAATCATTTTAACATTAGATTTATTATCTAGACATCCCCCAAAAAAATTAAACACACATGTGACATATCCATGGAATTAAGATGATTGTATCTACCTCAACTTTAAATACACCTATCAACTTTACATGCAATAATTACCTGTATTTCTTTTCAGGTGCAAGAAGAGCATGGTTATGTGGACTTGTTCAATATGCATCCTTCTATGGAATCTCTGTTTCTTACACCATCACTACTTCAATCAATGTTAGGTTAGTTTCCATCACAAGAGATTTGACTGTAATAATGTCTGAATTAAACAAAGCACTGACTCTATTTTTGCTTTCATTTCTCAATCCCTGTTGTGCATAAAATTTCCTATACTGTGATTCTGTACACTCTTTTTGAGGGCTTATGCTAATTTTTAAAATTGGACCTTCTCATCACTTGCCTTGGAAGGTTTTAGAGCTATTGGTGCTTATAGCTCTTACTGATAAAAATTTATGAACAATACAGAGCAATTAGGCGATCAAATTGTTATCACAAATATGGACATGACACTTCATGCCATTTTCCATATCTCACTTAGATGATCCTCCTTGGAGTTATACAATTTATCCTATGCCAAATACCAAACTTTCATAAACTATGGGGCCTTTAAATAATTGCAGCAATAATTTCCTTTACCTACGCAACAGTAGGATTGGGCTTTGGCATGGCTAAAGTTATTTTTATTGCTTTATCCTACTCTCATTTATTCTATTCAGGGCTTCAACCATTGCTTCGATTGGTCTCTTACTACTATGTATGGCTAGAGTATGGAATTTCAATATCTAATCCGATTCACCATAGTCCTGATTTCAATTATTGAAACTCATGGGTTCAAACCTCTAGGAAATGGAAGAGAATGGAGACATTAAAGGAAATTTGGTTGGAAGCACCTCTCTTACTCAGGCCCAAAAAGTTTGGAGGATGCTTCAAGGTCTTGGTGACATTGCATTTTCATTTCCATATACTTCCATTGTCCTTGAAATTCAGGTATAACTCTATCTTTTTGTTCATTTCTATATTTGAATCCTTTGAACAACCAGAAACTACAAGGATAATTATGAGGCTTCCTCTAATTTACAACTATGTAGGATACTCTCAAGTCAACACCCCCAGAGAACCTAATTATGAAAAAAGAAAATTTGTTTTCACTAAGAATAACAACTACCTTCTATATGCTATGTTCTTCTCTGGGTTATGTAAAATTTGGTAAAATACACTTGGAAACCTATTGACGGGATTAAGTAGAGTTGTTGAAGGAGACATATGGAAGACAACATTCAAAACCAAGCAAGGTTTTTTTGAATGGCTTGTTATGATTTTTGGTCTTTGTCATGATCCTACTAATTTCATGCATGTGATGAATGAATATTGAAGCCATTTCTAGACATGATAGTCTACTTGGATGACATTTTCATTTTCAGAAAATTTCATTATGAACATGTCATTTGTGAGAAAAAAATACTTGATGTTGTATGTCAAGAACATTTGTTATTGAAGATGCGTATATGTTGGGTGAAACGTCTTTGATGTACTTGGGCCATAATATTGGAGAAAGTGAGATGAATTTAGAACTCTCCAAGGTTGATGCCATTATGAATTGGTCAATGCTCAAGATAGTCATTTGGACAAGAGGTTTTTTGGGAGCAGCCCAATGTTGGAGGAAATATTTTGTTAATTTTTCTTCTATTGTAGCTCATTTGCATTCTTTGGCAGTTGTGAAAAAGGTCTTCCAGTGGGGACGAAAACAACACGTGGCATTTGATGCTTTGAAACAAAAGATCAGTTCATCCTTTATACTTTCTCTTCTATACTTGAAAAAGTCATTTGAGTTTCAGGTTGATGTATGTGACTATGCCATGGGCGCAGTATTTATGTAATGTGGTAAGCCCATTTCATTTCATTCAGAAATTTACAATGGTGTAGTGTTTAAATTGCAGCGACAAAGGCACTTACATTGGATGGGTTTTCTTCTACTATTCCACTTGGTCAAAAGGAATAAGAAAGGTATAAGAGATAAGTTTGTTGATGTACTTTCTAGGCCTATAGTTTGTATAACTACATTCCTCATGCATCATTTTGTTTTGCATGAAAGTTATGTTCAGCAAAGTACATACTTTCAAGATGTACATTCAATCTTGAGTCAAGGGAATCAAGTAGAGGAATTTATTTACCATTTGCATCATAATGTGTTGTATCATCTTGGTAAGAAGGATGTTTCTATTGATAGTAACATGGACAAAGCCAAATATTTATCTGAATGACTCCAAATGGTACATCAAACAATGCAAGATTAGCTTGAAAAGAGAAAAGGCAAGTACAAAGTAAGGCACGACAATCATCGTGTAGATCACAAGTTCCAAGTCAGTGATGAATGGATCGAGATTGGAAAGGTGAGGGATAAGTACCCTCACCTACTGGACAACTGAAAGTGATCTTGTGGGATCCAAAAGGATTCTAGTGGGGAGGAATGATTAGGTGCTAAGAAAAATAGCTCAAAATTCAAAGTTTTTAGATTAGTGTGGAACCTAGACGACTGCGTGGTGCTCGTCATGTTGAATCCGATGCAACTCGTTTAACGTGAAACAGACTCTGTATGACTCTAGAAACGAGTTATGTTCACTTTCCCAAACAAGAAAATTTAAAAAAAGGGACAACCTAGTTAGCAGTCTGTATTGCTGACATGGCACTAACTGGGCATGGTATGTGGACGTTGACTTGGTCAAAGTTCCTTCAACGAATGGGGTGCTGACAAGTGGCTCTGTTTCTTTGGTTGAAATACCACATTTTTTTTATTGGTTGGAATGATGGCGAACCATAGGCTGGAGGCCACCAAAAATTTAGTTAATAGTCTGAGAAGAGGTAGTGGGGGTTGAACCTGTGACCTCCCAACACTAATACAAATTCTTCACCAATAAACCATACACAATGTTTCTTAACCCTTAATATTGCAGATTATATTTAAATGAGACAAGCATGCATTTTGGAGGTTGGGCCAGCCCGTGGGGGCTAGCACACAGACATAACCACCCATGTGAACACCGTTATCTAAGCCAACAACATTTATGTGACTGTCGGAGGAAAGGGGCCAGCGCTAGGGGCTATCCCCTGGGTGCATGACCCTCCATATGGCCTTAATATCCAAATTTTTAGGCCTCGATGGCCAATTTATCTGCCTAGATTTCAGTGGATTTGGTGGCCAATAAGTGGGAATATAGGAGAAAATGAGGGTTTGGTGCCAGATTTTGGGCAATTTGTGGAGCGAATAGTGGAGAAACTAGGAGAGGTCATAACTTCTTTAGTTTTCAACCAGATTAGGAGAAAATAGAGGTTAGATGGCCTTTTTTTTTTACATTCTAGGCTCATTGGACTAGGTTTCTGAAGCATTTGAACATTGTAAACACATATTTTTACACATTTGAGCATAATAGAGAGACCCTAGCCATTGGAAGTTGGACCAAGGAGACATAGCTCAGGAGGGGTGAATTCCTTCATCATGTTCCTATTGTGATGTGTTGTTGGTGATGTTCTGTACATTTATATGTTGATGTTCAATTTCTTATTTATGTTAAATTGCTCATAAAATTAACATAAAAACTCATTTTCACTTGCAATAAACTCATGAATCCTTAAGCACATGAATAACATTTTTTTATCATCTGAGGAGGATCTTAGCACAACAAAACTAATATTCCTAATTAGATTAGTTCATACGCTTGGTTCAGTCATGAAACTTAGGATTCTTGGCCAATTGAATTGCAGAAGAGTTTTCAACGAATAGAGGAGTTGAAGTCTTTTGTATCTCCTATAAATCTTCTAGTATTTTGCAAAGCCAAATTATTTATTTTGTAGATTGAGTTGTTATAACATATTCGGCTTTAGCGGTAGAATCAACAGGAATAGATTTCTTTTGTCATCTCCAACTAATAATTGTTGATCCAAGATTCATCAAATAACCATAAGTAGAGAATCCATGCTCCTTATCACCATCAAAATTTGAATTTGAATCTGAATAACCAGTGAGATGGAAGCCTAAAACTTTGGTATTTGATGCCATATATATGAATCCCTTTCAAATATTTGAGAACTCTTTTTGTTGTTACCCGATGTCCTTCACAAGGTTGATGCATAAATCTGAAAAGTATCCTTACAACAAAAGTTATGCCAGGATGAGTAGTTGAGAGATAAATCAAACTTCGAACAAGTTGCATGTGCTTTGTTGGATCTTCGAATAGATTGCCTTCATTTGAAGTAAGTTTCAGATTTTGTTCCATTGGAGTAGAAACATTATTACAATCCATCATTCCATATCTATTCAATAATTTTCCGACATATTTCCTTTGAGAGATAAAAAATATGTTGAGGTTTTTGATTAACTTTAGTCCCTAGATAATAATGAAGTAAACCCCATTTTATTGTTATGATGGAGAACTTTCTAATAAACTATTACATGTTTTTTTGAATTCTGATGAAACAAGCTCTGCAACCCTAATGGTCAGGCGGCCATGAGTTAGGTGGTGCTTTGAAGAACTACAGATTGTTGTAAGCGTGAGACCCAAACACTAAGAATAAGAGGAGAATGACAGAGGAGGAGAGGGGGGGAGAGATCCCTTCCTATCAAGATGCGGCAACAAGGGAATGTTAGAACACCAATAACCAGGCAGGAGAAACAAGAAAACCAGGACCAGTCCTTGGAGCAATATGGCTGGCCGACAACAGAGGCAAATGTTTACCATGTGCGACGAAGAAACCAAGATTCATAATCCCGATGAACAAACTGGAGCGATACAGAAGTTATATGAAATCCCATGCGCTTATATGCGAATTCATTAGAGTATGGCCGACTGAAAAGGACCTCACCAAATGGATCCAACAAAAATGGCAACCCCGAGGCCACATCGAGCTAAAGCTGGGAGTAAGAGGCTTCTTCACGACAATATTATCAAACCTGCAAGATAAAGAAATTCTTTTTGAGAATGGCCCTTACTTTCATTATAATGCTAGATTGTTCATGAGATACTGGGAAGAATGCTATGACCCAGACAAGGAAAAATTCCTGGCAGCCCTGGTGTGGGTTAGGTTATTTGGCCTCCCAATGGACTTCTGGGACCCAGAGATTCTAGAGGGCATAGGAAACATGATAGGTAGATTTGTCAAAATAGCAAAAACGACAAAAAAATGAAGATACACCTCATATGCTAGAATATGTGTTTACATGAATATAGCTGACCCCATCCCAAATACAGTAGAACTAGAGTATCACGAAGAGGTCTAGAAGCAAATCCTCGACTACGAACATATTCCATTCAGATGTAGAAGATGTCATGAGTATGGACATCTTTTTAAGGAATGCCCACTAAATATTGAAGAAGAAGAGTACAGGCATAAACAATAGAGGAAAAACCAAGAAGATAAGGAATGGTTTCAAGAAGTAAAAAGCAAAAGAAGACAAAAAAGAGAGAGCACCAGTGAGGGAAAGAAAGAATAACAAACCCAGCCCAATAGAACAAACAACTTTGAAGTACTACAAGAAGAAGAAGATGATAACAACGATAATCAAACAATGGACTATCAGGGGGAAAAAGGAAAGGAAATCATCACAAGCCAAGCCAAAATAAAACCTAAGAGGAAAGCCCAAAGCGAGCCGACAAAGAAGGAGGAAAAGGAAGAGAGGGAGAAGATGGATAACACTACAATGGAAATAGATACAAGTAGAGGAGAAGAATTAAGCATGGAAGAAGAGGTGCTGAGGAAACTATTAAATGAATGGAGACACCTAGATGAATGATTCATTCCAGAAGATAAAAAATGACTATACAAAGAAACATTCCAGCAGTATCAAGTGAAACAGGGGCAAGGGAAAATGGAGATGGCAGAACAACTAGGCCTTCAACAGGACAACACCCAAGACTACCCTAACAAAGCGAAAGGTGGAAAGAAAAGAGGTCGAAGAAACCTACAGGAATCCATAAAGATTATGGGAGAAATATTAGTAAATATAGGGAGGGTAGTACCGCTATTGGTAGTATTCCACCGAATTAACCAAGAAACCCAATGATAATCACATCTTGGAATATAAGAGGCCTTAATAGTAAAGGAAAACAAAGACACTTAGCAGATAGGGTAAGAAAAGAGAAACCTCAACTCATGCTGATACAAGAAACAAAAATCTTAGGAGGGAGAATGGAGGAAATTCTAAATAAAATAAAACTGAAATATGAATGCATGATGATAGATGTGAAAGGCAGTGCGAGAGGCATAGCAATACTATGGAACCCTGCAGAGATTACTGTAGATTACTGGATAGGCATGAAAATAATCCTCATGGGGCGATTCCGGCTAATCGGAAACAGAGAATGGTTTCTAGTCTCTACAGTATATGGTCCTCATATTCCAGCGGAAAGAGGAAGTTTCCTCCTTCAAATACAACAGCTTGGAAAACTCCATGAGGAGAAATTGTGGATGATAGCAGGGGACTTTAACTTGACAACATCAATAGAGGAGAAAAAAGGAGGTCTGCAAAGAGAAGAGCCGAAGATGGAGAGGTTTAGGGATCTTCAAGCAGAACTAAAATTGGTAGATATCCCAACCATAAATGGAAAATACACGTGGAACAATCGAAGGGGAGGAAGTAGACAGATAGCCTCTAGGCTAGATAGATTCTTAGCAATAGAACACTTCATTGGGAAAGATATTTTCTATGAAGCAACAATCCTCCCGTGTTTAGGGTCGGACCATTGGCCTATTAAACTAGAAATAGCTATGAACCAATAGAACCAGAATAGACCCTTTAGGTTTGAGGCTTTCTGGCTAAGAGAAACCACCTTTATTGATAAAATGAAGGAATGGTGGAGAGAGACTGAGAATGTGATGGAAGGAAGAAACTAAATGCACACCTTTCAACTCAAATTAAAAGACTTAAAAGGGAGGATAAAGAAATGGAACAAAGAAGAATTTGGGAACATATAGAAGGAACAAGAGATGCTCTAGATAAATATGTGCAAATACAATATAAAATCATAGAGGAAGGAAGAAGCGAAGAGCTTGCAGAAGAGGAGGGACTTGTGATAAATAAATTGGAAGAAAGGAGAAAACAAGAGGAAATCCTTTGGAAACAAAAGTCAAGAATTCAATGGCTAAAAGAAGGAGAAAGAAACACGAAATTCTTCCATAAAGCAATGGTACAACATAGACAGTAGAACATAATTTTCTCCCTAATGGACCAGCAAGGCAATAAGCTAACACAGAAGGACGAAATGGAGAATCTGCTTGTTCAGCATTTCAAAGGGCTCCTGATAGAACCAAATATTAGAAGGGAGGATAATATTCACAAAATTAGTCAACATATCCCTAATATAGTAAGTAGAGATCAGAATTTGGCTCTACTAAGAGTAATAACTAAAGTGGAGGTGGAGGAGGTAATAAAAAATATGGTGAAGAATAAAGCACCTGGGCCTGATGGTTTCACTGCAGAATTCTTCCAAGCAACGTGGACCTTCATGAGTGAAGACATAGTGAATGTAGTAGAGGAATCCAGATGTACCAAAAGAATGCATCTAGCCCTGATACCGAAGATAGAGCACTCGGAAGAACCACAAGGATTCCGACCTATATCTCTTTGCAATGTTATATATAAAATCTTAGCTACAATAATGGTGAACCGATTGAAACCCATACTACCTGGTTCAATATCCCAAGAGCATACAGGGTTTATCAAAGGCAGACAAATAATAGACGTCATAGTGGTGGCATAAGAAGCAATACACTCACTGAAAAATTCAAAAACCAAAGGGATGCTGGTAAAATTAGATTTGGCCAAAGCTTATGACAGACTAAACTGGGAATATATCCAAAAATTCCTAAAGGCATTTGGCTTTGATGAAATATGGATAAGTTGGGTAATGTCAATGGTAACCACTCCAGTTATGTCAATCCCATTCAACAAATCACCTATAAAAGCTTTCAATGCGACCAGAGGGCTCAGCCAAGGTGACCCATTATCACCTTTCTTGTTTATCCTAGCAGCTGAAGGTCTAGGAAGATACATCAAAGAAAAAGTATACAACGAACAATATAAGGGCCTAAGACTCTGGGGGAATGATCTCCCTCTAACCCACCAACAATTTGTTGATGACGTAATGCTATATGGACAGACAACGCTCAAAGAAGCCAGAAAAATAATGGAAATTCTCACAGACTTCACAAGTGCCTCTGAGACAGAGATAAAAAAAAGAAAAATCAGATATATATTTCTTCAACACCCCAGCATCCTCCCAAGATTTCCTGGCAATATCCATGGGATTCAAAATTGGGAATTTCCCCACAAAGTATCTAGGTATCTAACTAAATGGCCAGCAAAACAGAGTGGCCAATTAGAATACCTTGATGGGAAAGATTCAACGGAAAATGCAAAACTAGACATTCAGAATGTTGAACATCCTGAGCCGCATCATACTACTAAAATCAGTGCTTCAGTCCATTCCGATATACCAACTAACTAGCCAAGCCACCCCTAAAACAATCTGCTAGAAAATGGTAGACATGTTCAAAAAATTCTTATGGCAAGGGCCCAGTACGATAAAGAAATGGATGCTTCTATCCTGGAGCTAGCTGAGCAAATCCCTAAAAGATGGAGGCCTCAGACTCTAAGATCCTTACATCCTGAATCAAGTAATGGGGGCAAATCTGTGGTGGAGATGGATTCAGGGAGGGGTAGATATTTGGAAAAAACTATGGGAGAGAAAATATGATATGCCCAGGTCCCTCAAAGGAAATCTGAGAAGCCAAAATGAGAAGAAAGGCTCTGCAATCTGGAATCTCGCTAGTGCCAACAAGGACCTGATCAGAAAACATAGCTTCTGGGAAGTCAGAGGAGGGGATAAAGCCAACTTCTGGGAAGAAGCATGGCAACAGAGAGAAAAACTCAACAACCAACCACAACTCACAGAAATCCACCAATTCACCAACCTACACGAGGGTGACACAGTACAAAATTACTGGTGCCCAGAACCAGAAGGATACTAGAGAAAGTGGAAACAACAACAAAATTGGCCAGAAGTGCCAGAAACACCCCAATGGGAACTTTATGACAAGGAAATGGCAACAAGGAAAATAGCGATAAAAGAAGGTTCAGACACCCTAAGATGGGGCCACAGAATCAAAGGCATGTTTACAATAGGAGAAGGCTACCAAATAAAAGCAGAACACAATAGACATCCAGAAACAAAAAAATGGGAAAGTATATGGAAAGTAAAAACATGGCTGAAGATAACCTTCTTCATCTAGATCCTGAGCCATGGGAGAGCACTAACATGGGACCAACTGCAAAAAAAAGGAATGCAAGGCCCATTGAGATGTGCCCTCTGCAGAGAACAGGAAGAGACAATGGAGCACCTTACCAATGCTTGCAACGTCAGCGAAAACCTGTGGAAACAACATCAACAAATTTTTGAAATTAGTGACAGGAATCCAAACAACATGCAAACAACAATAGAGAACTGGAGGAAAAAACCATACCATAATACGATCTTGAATAGGGCATGGAGACTCTCGCTAGGATTTGTTCTGTGGAATATATGGAAAGAACGAAACAGATTGATCTTCAAGGAGGAAAGTAGAGCAAAAATAGAAATATGGAACTAGATAACCCAAAACATCAGAGAGACCATTCTAACAGAGAACTGGTTCGAGGAGGACTGGAAAACTAACCCGAAGGAAGCAAAGATAATGACATGCCTGAACCTAAAACCAAGCATGATGCATAAGCCAGCTAGGAAACACCAAACCAATGAGGTGGAGGAGGTCAACCAATTCAGAAGACCCCATAAGGAGTTCATCAAATTAAACTTCGATGGTGCTGCGAAAGGGAATCCTGACGAGGCAGGGACCGGCAGAGTATTAAGAGATGATAGGGGGAGGAACCTCAAAATCTATGCGATGGACTACGGCAACGTGACAAAAAATGAAGCAGAGCTTCATGCCTTGAAAAAAGGGTTGGAAATCACAATAAGAGAGAAATACCAAAAACTACAGGTTGAAGGAGACTCGAAAATGGCAATCGAAATAGTCAAACAGCTATAGCAAGGAACCTAGTGGGAGAAGATCAGCGGAAGCTGGAGAACCACTTAGATGATGTAGGAGATTGGTAAACTTACTAGGTAGATAGACTACATACTCCCCACCCATGTAAGAAGGAAAGGCAACACACCATCTGACAACTTGGAAAATTGGGGAAGTAGTCATGTAGGAAGAACTGTAGATGCAAACGAGGAAGAGTTATACCAAATGGAGGAGATGGAAAACTTAGTAAAAATCCTGGAACATGACAAAGGAGGAGAGGGGAACCCCCGATCGGGGTGTAACACAAGAAAACAAGAGGGACCGGGAAGGTGGAGGAAGAGGACAAGTGTGTGAAAGGACAGACGAGGGAAATGAAGTGAGCGGACAAGGATGAAGGCAAGTGGATTGGCATAGCAAAGAAGGTACAACCCCTCGATAGAATGAGGGTGGAGACTGTTAAGCATGATAGCGAAGAGGGCAGGTAGGTAAGCAGGGGGGTAGGCAGAAGAATATCAACAAGTGGCAGGGGAAGACAACACACATACGACAAGAGCAGTTGGGTGAAAGTGAGGGTTAATGCGAGGAGGTGGTAGCCAGGATGGGGGGTCATCATTCCAAGGTGACGACGTAGGGATTAGTGCAAGGTAATGACATAAAGGTGGAAAAAAAAGTAAACGATAGGAAGGGGAGGGGCATAAACCATAAGGGAGATCAAGGCATAGTTAGATGCATACAGAAAACAGAGACGAGAGACGGAGAGAGGAAAGGTGGTCGAACATCGACGCTCCGGCCTATAGACGGAAGCGGCATCAGACCTGAAAGTTGGTATGTTTCTCCTTTGGCCCCTAACTTTGTAAGGCATAGGATGAATTTCTGTAGGAATATAGGAAATTTGATAAGGAAAAGGAATGAGTCAGGCAAGGAGGTACCCAGACACTCCCGCGACCTTGGTCAGGAAAAAATAGTAGAAAAGGTTATGAAAACCCGGGGTAGGAAGCTAAGGTGGGAGGGACTAGAACCCAGGATGGGAGAGATCTACACCACGGCAAATGCTTGAAACAAAATAAGACATAGCGAGACTATAGTCACCCCTGTAGGAAACTATGGGAGAAAACCAGAAGGTAACAAGGAAGAACCTCAGAGAGTAAAAAGAACTGAGAAAAAAGAGAATCAGGGAAACAAGAAACCTCTAGGGGAGGAATATAGGGCCAACACCCTAAGGGAGGACATACCCAAACCTGAGAGACCCTGGGAAGCAAGGAACAAAAAACCAACCTTACCTGGGGAAGAAATCATGCGGACGCCCAGGACAGGCAGGTCGCATGCCGTTTGTTGCCGTGAGGGAAAAACTTCAAGAGAATCAAGAAAGGAAAGAACCCATAACATTGAGAGGACTGGTGACATTACGAAAGAAATTTCGAAGGAAACTAATTCTGGCAATGGAAGGGATAACAAAAAGGACATAGGTAAATGGGAAATTGTTTTGTTTTACTATTATAAAACTGATAACTGTAATGACTATGTGATAGGTCTCACCTCACACTACGCCCAACACAGTGAGGAAGACAGAGAACAACAAGAAGAAGACAGCAACAGGCAGGCAGGTAGTAACATGGCGACCAAGAGAGGCAAGCAAGATAAAAATATGGCAGAAGGAACGAGCAGCTCAAACAAAGAACAAAGGAAAAGAGGGAGAAAGTCGGGCAGTGAACATATGAAAACCCTCATTGACGCCTATATGGCAGGGAACCCGCCAGACATCAGAGCCCAAATTGCTGGTTGGGAGCGAGAACTTAATGACAGTATAAAGAACCAAGACATCCCCATGGAGGAGTGGGAAAGTATGGTTCCCGATCTAGGGAATTCTTGAGGCCGTCACTCCCTCTTCAGACAAACAATACAACAGTATTGGGTCATGAAGAATGTGGTGGCACGGGCCATGACCCTTAATCGAGAACAAGCAGTGAGTGGCAGAACAAAGGCAAAGGAGAACACCAAGGAAAAGGATCCAGTCAGGGCTGAACTCCTTAGGGAAATTGCAACAGTTCAGATACAAACTTACAGAAACAACTTGGCCTTGGGAAGAATTGAGCAGACACTACAAGATATGAAGAGGAGAGAGATGCTTGGCTCCAATGCCAAAGCACCAGCCCCAGTAATATCCTCGAACGAGGATTGAAGCAGCGGTCCAGTACAATTTTGATAAAATTTTGATGAAATGCTTTTACTTGTTTAATTTGTTTAATTTGAACAGTAGTATAGATAGTAAAGACAATGTTGCTAGATGGATAGAAAAAAACCTTTTCAAATTTTGGATAGGTTTTAATGCATATAGGTGGCTATCTGGTTTCCTTCGGGTAGGTAAGCCACGTGGAGCAAATGGAATTTTCTGATTTTGGACAATCAATATAAATAGAGAAAGCACCACCAAGTTTACAAAACAATAATAACGAAGTAAACCCAAATTGTTATATCAAAAACCTTTTGCAATTCCTTCTTAATAGATGATATATAGTCATCATTGTTACCTATAATAATCAAATCATCAACATAGACAACTAGATATACAACTAATCTTCTAACTTTCTTAACAAAAAATTTTGCATCATTTAGGTCAAAATCCTTATCAACTTAAGAAGATGCCCGGTTAGTTTTTCGTACCATTTAGTGGTGCTTGTTTCAAAACATACAAGGACTTCATCAGGTTGCATACCTTTTGTTCTTTACCTTTGATAGAGAAACCCTCTGGTTGAAACATGTAAACATCTTCTTTCAAATCTCCATTTAGAAATGTAATTTTGACATCCATATGATGAATTTTCCATCCTTTTTGTGCTGCAATAGCAAACAAGGTTCTAATAGTGCCCCATTTAGTTGTAGGAGAAAATGTCTCTATGTAGTCAACACCCTCTTTTTGTGCATATCCATTTGCTACAAGCCTTGCCTTGTGCTTATCAAGTGAACCATTAGCTTTATATTTAGTTTTATAAACCCACTTGAAACCAATGGGTTTGACTCCATTAGGAGGATCCACCAACCTCCAAGTACCATTTTTAATGAGTGCATCATATTCCCTTTGCATTGCATTTTTCCATTCATTACAACTAACAACTTATTCAAAACAAGTAGGCTCACTATCAACAAAGAAATTATATTCATAATCATGAGAATAATTACTTGAAGAACTTCTTGTTTCAAAATCATCATATTTTCTTGGAAATGTTCTAATACGAGTTGATCTTCGTAATAGTTGTTCATCTTGTGGAGGCAATTTCTCATCTTGTGGAGCAGATTCTTCTAGAATACAAGCACTTTTTGACCCTGCAAAAACACTTCTATCACCCAAATTTTCTTCAACATAGCCATTATCATAATTGAGAGGAATATTTATTGAAGGAAAATCCAGAGACTGATCTAGAATGGGAATCCCCCCTTCAAGACGTGGAAGATTATTATCAGATTCATAATTAAAAAATTTGGACATAAACTTTTCTAAATGATTGAGTTGTCTATCAATAGTGGATGTATCTTTATCCGATTCAAGAAAAACTACATCTCTTGATAAAATAAACTTCTTATTTTCTTCATCATATAACCTGTATACCTTAGAAGTATTCAAATATCACAAAATATGCATTTTCTGCTTCTTACTCTCAACTTTCTTCTTTGCTTCTTAGGAATCAAAGCATAACATTGAGAACCAAAAACTCTTAATTGTTGAACAACAATAAGCCGATTATACCACATTTCATATAGAGTTTTATTGTTGATGAAAAAAGAAGGAAAATGGTTTTTGATATAAGTTGCACAAAGTATTGCTTCTCCCCAAAACATCAACTTTACATTCTTAAATAACATCATTGATCTAACCATATTAAGTAATGTTCTGTTCATTCGTTTTGCAACACCATTTTGTTGTGGATTATAAGGAATTGTTGTTTGGTGTTTGATGCCATTCTCTTGCAAATAATTTTCAAAAGCATGTGAAGTATACTTTCCACCATTATCAGTTCTTAGAGAGCCTATATTAAGTTGAGTTTCATTTGTAATTAAGAGATGAAATTTTTTAAACACATCAAAAACTTGTGATTTTATTTCAATAGATAATCCAAACACATTGTTGAATAAGAATCAATAAATGTCAACATATATTTATTACCATTAGTAGTTGCAACATGCATAGGTCCACATAAATTTGAATGTATGAGACCTAATTTTCTTGAAGTTCTAGAAGTAGAACTTTGAAAATATTATTTATTGTGCTTCCCCAAAATATAAGCATTACATGAAGTGAGTTTTCTTGGAATTTTTGGAAGCCCTTTAATTATCTATTGTCTCATAATTATTATACTTTCATAACTTATATGACCAAAACAAACATTCCATAATAAACTAGAAGACAGAGCATCATTTTGCTGAATCAAATGAGTAGTATTCAATGCAATGGGTGACATACCTTTCAATTTTAAGAGTTTATATTCTTCCACACCAATCATAACAATTTCATTATTAGATGCTCTTATAATCTCTATTATACCATAAAATATATGTATCAAATGACCTTGTTGTCTTATTTGTATAGGAGACAATATATTCCTATGAAATTTTGGAATAAAAAGAACATCATGTAAAATGTAATCTGATCCTTGAAGGTTTAATTTGAGATTTATCAGCAAAATAAATTACTCCATAAATGTGATCACTAAATTTTTCAAACAAATATCTCTTAAAGGTCATATGACAAGTGGCACCTAAGTCTAAAATCCAATTGTCTTTCCATGAAGAAAATGTAGTACTAAAAACATCATTAATGCTGAAATTACAGTGGGCAACAATGTAGTGAGAAAAATCAGATGGTTTTCCTTTATCTGGAATTTGTTCTTTCTTTTATGAAATCATTCTCTCCTTTTAGTGATATTCTCCTAAGGAGTTATGCAATTAATAGTAGTATGACCAATTTTTCCACACCTATAACCTTTGATATTTTGTTTATAATTTTGAAAATTCTTTTGTTGCTTTTCACCTTTTCGCCTATCTTTATTATTGTTACCTCCCTTGCTTCTAAAATTTATTTTACCATGACCTCTGCTACTCTTGTTATTTTTGGCAAAGTCTCCTTGAGACTTTTGTTCCTTTTGTGCAAGGCACAAAGTCTCAACATTGGGATTAGAGAGTGGCTCTTTCTTTCCAAAATAATTTTCTCTTTCGACAATTTTTCCTAATATTTTTTCAAAATCTATATCTTTAGATTCCAAGTAGTGTGAGTAGGCAGGGTACAAGACCTTAATGAATGTAGTCAGTTGCAGATCAACTTTAACACTTGTAGAATCAATATCATGAAAAATTGCTCTATTTTTTTATGCTAGCCTCACGGGATCATTATCTTTTAACTCCAAATTAAAAAATATCATTAATAATTGAATGATATCTAGTTCTGAGTGGGTATCATAAAGTTCATCATCAACTGGCTTAGGTTCAACCTCTTTTCCATCTCTGCCTTTCTTTCCTTCATAGATGCCTTGCCATAAATCATTAAAAATGAGTACGTTTTTAATCTTTTAAAACCACTCATGGATGTTTTCATTTTCACTAAGAACGACTCCAAAAATAGCTATTAAAGAATTCATATTTGTAGAAATATCAAGAAACCAAAACTAATTAAAAAATAAGCCTTTCAAGAATTTCTTGGCAGTATAAAACTCCTTGTTGTCAATCTAGACACACACACACACACACACACACATATATATATATATAGTTGTGAGCAATCAACAATATCAAATTCAAAGTAGTTGTGTGCAACTTTCAATGGCTCCAATCATCTTGTCGTTTCATCCACAGTGAGGTTTAACAATAGAGGTCGTCCTGAGGATGCATAACGTTCATGTAATATCAACAGATTGAATTGAATCCCAATGCATCTGACAATACCTGACTGAACATAACCCAACGATCTTTAACAAATGAGGTGGTCTTGGGAGACGGTTTGACAAAATTGCTCATCAATAAATCATTGGGGATCCACTTATTTCAAGGGCTTCTCCTGCTTTCAAAACCCACCAAGAGTGGTCCTGAGGGTGGTTTTGGTTGGTACTCACATGCAAAAATCGCCCATGTTAACTTATTCAGTGGGATCCCCGCTGTTAGTATCTGCTTCAATTCTGCAAGGCTCGAGGGGCTCCAACAACAACTCACGTTGGCTCTGTTAGCTACTTACATTAGGGTTTAGCACACTTTCAACTTGTCCACCTCACCTATATTACATCCACAATAGTATTCTCCTTTTTCATCAATGGTGTTCAAACCAGGCATGTTGCAACCCTTATAAACAATGGATCACTACTGGATCACCACTCCTGACTCTACAAAACCTTGCACTCTAATACCACTATTATAGAAGCCTGGAAAAATCCCTAATCACACTGATGAATCCTATTGTTGAAAATACAGCAAGAAAGTCTCAATTTTGATTTTTTCCTTAATCAAATTGAGAAAATTTGAATTTCCACATCAATAGACAACTTGGAGGAGTTAACTGAGGTGACATGGCTCTTATCACTTAGTTAAGAACACTCAATTTGAGTTAATGAGTTGAAGTTTAGTTTTCTTGAGTTGATTCCTAAAAACATACAAGTCTAGCTCAATTAATTCATGTTAGGGGCATGAAGTTCAGTTGAGTGCAATGAGTGCCTAATTTTTGGGAGCCTAGGTTGAGTTAATTTCAGTTGTAGCAATTTAATTTAGTTAAATTGGGTTATGGTCGGTTAAAATAGTTCTAATTATTGGAGGAACTAGTGGAAGGTCAAATAGTGGAAGTGTAACTTCAACCACACTCAATGATCAACAAGTTAATTGATCAATCAACTAATAATTAGCTCATGCATGCAAAGAATACAAGTTTCCCAGTTGTGGTGGAGTTTCCAACGCAGTTAACTAGTATTTATAAATTAGTTGAGTGTACAGGTGTTGCATGAGGTCAGGTGGACCATCCTTGGGAATTGCGCAATGAATTAGAGGAATTTCATATTTAATAGGCGCTCAGTTACTTAGGAATTGCGTAAGAAAATATGGGCTCAACCAGAGGCAAAATTTGACTAAGTCTGGGTTAGATCTTCTCAGTGAGTAGAGAGATAGGTTATGCACTTGTAGGTTGTGCTCAATTGAGCAAAGCAATTGTAATACATCTCTATTCATCATATTAATGCAACAAATCATTGGGGTTTTCAACAGTTTTCTTTCCTCGGGAAAAATACTATTTTCATGTGTGTGATTTCTTATTGCATGTCTAAATTTTTTATTTTAAATTGTGAATTAGCTTCCGCAAAGTAGTAGAGTAGGTTTGTGTCTTGTGATTTTTCTTAAAAAAGCATGAAAAATTGCAAATTTACACCATAATTTCTACATGGTATCAGTGCTAGATTTGTAGAAATTTAGACATGGTATCAGAGAAGGACTCACATTAGAAACCAATCATTGAAGTCCTCATGTACAGTGATCATTGAAGAACTAATGAGTTGTTAGGACACAAAGTTATGGAGCCCTAGTTCAGGGCAGATATAGAAGACCCTATATGCAGACTTATTAATGGAGCTAGAAGGCTTCTAGTGGGAAGATAAGTGAGCCAATGTTTAGTGACCTAAAAAGTAGTTGTGATAATTGATATTAGTGGAATGAGGAGAAGCGAGATTTCCCATAGGGAGATTTAAAGTCTAGTTTCAGAGGGAGAAGCCCTATGGAAGCTAGTACTTCAGGATCTAGGGAGATCAAACTCATTATTGCAGTGGTTACAATAGCAGTGCGAAGGCAGCAACAAAGTAGGAGCAGTAATAGTATGAGTAGATCACATTTCACATGTATGGCCAACACAATGATTGGGAGTGTGTGGTACTTTGATTCGGGTGCCTCGTTCCACATGACTAGGTGTGGAGATTTTTTCAGTGGCCTGGAGGAGAAATATCTCCAGATGAATATTGAGTTTTGAGACGACGGAATGTACAACGTGACCGAGATTGGTACAATCACCTTTCAAAGGGAATTAGGATCCCCTCTCAGACTCAAGGATGTGATGTTTTTTCTGTGTTTAAAGAAGAATTGTGTCTCCATTGTAGTTTTGGAATATCGTGGTTATGATGTGATCTTCAGCAAAGGAAAGGAATTCCCGAGACACATAGCCATGGGATAGGTGAAATAGATCAAGGTTTGAGTCAAGAACTTGTATGCACTTGAGGTAGAATATGTATGAAAACCCTTTAGGAATAAGGTAGACACTAGAGATGTGGTGGTTGAGAGGGAGCATGATTTACCTCTCAACATGCAACCTCAAAAGAAGCCACAAATGAAGAAGTAGACAGGAGGCAGAGTGGAGAGATCCACTCAACCAGATACCTCCAGTAGGGGGAGAGTTTGAGCCAATTGGGAAAAGGGAGCACAAGTAGTTATACCTCCAGGAGTGAGGCGAAGCGATGTAGATCCTTAGTCCAAGAGTTGGAGAAATTTTGTCAAGGTCCATTAAGGTGTTTTACTCATGGATCATTACCTTGTTATGGGGTCCCACAATATTTGGTAGCAGGAGGATCAATTTCATTCAGATACTGAGGAGTGCAGAGGAATGTTGACAACAGAGCATGGGGCTCAATAGCAGAGGCAAAAACAACACATTTTTTCTAGTAGATAGTTGTTGACATAGTTGATTTAGACTTTTTTTATGCTTCTCGGTTGCAAGTGTTGTAGGAGCAACAACAACAGTGAGAGGTGTTGCATATATTACATTCCACAAGTGAAAGAGAAAGTCAATTGATAATCCATTTCTTGCTGAGAGGGAGTGTTGAAAATGCAACAATAAAGTCTCAATTTTGATTTTTGCCTTAATCAAATTGAGAAAATTCAAATTTCCACATCAGCAGACAAAGTGGAGGAGTTAACAAAGGTGACATGGCTCTTATCACTTAGTTAAGAAAACTCAATTCAAGTTAATGAGTTGAAGTTCAGTTTGCATGAGTTGATTCCTAAAAAATAGGAGTAAAGCTCAGTTAATTCAAGTTAGGAGCATGAAGTTCAATTGTGTGCAGTGGGTTCCTAAATTTTTGGAGCCTAGGTTGAGTTAATTTTAGTTGTAGCAATTTAATTTAGTTAAATTGAGTTATAGTCAGTTAAACTAGTTCTAATTGTTGGAGGAACTAGTGGAAGGTCAAATAATGGAAGTGTAACTTCAACCACGCTCGGTGATCAACCAGTTCATAATTAGCTCATGCATGCAAAGAATATGAGTTTCCCAATTGTGGTGGAGTTTCCAAGGTAGTTAACCAATAGCTATAAATTAGTTGAGTGTATAGGTGTTGCATGAGGTCAGGTGGACCACTCTTGGGAATTGTGCAATGACTTAGAGCAATTTCATATTTAATAGGGGCTCAATTACTCAAACATTGTGCAAGAAAATCGGGGCTCAAGCAGAGGAAAAAGCTGACTAAGTGTGGGTCAAAGATTCTTAGTGAGTAGAGAGATAGGTTATGCACTTGCTAGTTGTGCTTAGTTGAGAAAAGAAATTGTAATACATCTCTATTCATCAAATTAATGCAAGTAGGCATTGGGGTTTTTAGCAGTTTTCTTTCCCCGGGAAAAATATTGTTTTCATGTGTGTGATTTATTATTGCATATCTGAGATTTTTGTTCTAAATTGTGAATTAACTTCCACACAGTAGTAGAGTAGTTTTGTGTCATGATTTTGATTAAAACTTCATGACCATTTGCAAATATACACCATAATTTATACATGGTATCAGAGCTAGATTTTTAGAAATTTCTACATAGTATTAGAGTAGGATTCATATTATAAACCAATCATTGAAGTCCTCATGCAAAATGATCATTGAAGAACTAATGAGTTGTTAGGATGCAAAGTTATGGATCCCTAGTTCAGGATAGATCTAGAAGACCCTATGTGCAAACTTCTTAATGGAGCTAGAAGGTTGCTAGAGGGCAGATCAGTGAGCGACTGTTTAGTGACATACAAAGGAGCTATGATCATTGATATTGGTAGATTGAGGAGCAACGAGATTTCCCAAAAAGAGGTCAAAACTCAAATGAAGTCTAGTTATAGAGGGAGCAGCCCTATGGAAGCTAGTACTTCAGGATCTGGGGAGATTAGACTCATTATTGCAGTGGTTACAACAACAATGCGGAAGAAGAAACAAAGCAGGAGCAACACCAATATGAGTAGATCATATTTCGCATGCATGGCCAACACAATTATGTGGAGTGTGTAGTACTTTGATTCATATGCCTCATTCCACATGACTAGGTGTAGAGAGTTTTTCAATGACCTATAGGATAAAGATCTCTAGATGAATATTGAGTTTGGAGATGACAGAAGGTAGAACACAACTGAGATTGATACAATCACCATTCAGATGGAATCAATATCCCCTCTCAGAGTTAAGGATGGGATGTATTTTCTGGGTCTAAATAAGAATCTTGTCTCCATTGTAGTTTTGGAAGATCATGGGTATGATGTGATCTTCAACAAAGGAAAGGCATTCCTGAGACACAAAGCCATGGGACATATGAAGTAGATCGGGGTTTGAGTCAAGAACCTGTATGAACTTGATAGAAGATGCATGCAAAGCCTTTTGGAGTAAGGAAAATACTATAGATGTGGTGGTTGAGAGGGAGCATGAGTTACCTCTCAACATGCATCCTCAGGAAGTTGTGGAGCAACCACAAATGAAGAAGCAGATCGAAGGCAGAGTGGGGGCATCCACTCAACTAGAGACCTCCACTAGGGGGAGATTTTGATCCAAGTGGGAAAAGGGAGCACAAGCATCTATACCTCTAGGAGTGAGGTGGAGCGATGTACATCCTTAGTCCAAGAGTTGGAGAAATTTTGGCAGGGTCGATTTAGGCATTCTCCTCATGGATCATTACCTTGCTACGGGGGGCCCACAGTATTCAGTAGTTGGAGCATTATTGTCATTCAGATAATAAGGAGTGCAAAGGAGTGTTGACAATAAAGCAGGAGGCTCAGTAGCAGAGTCAAGTACATCAACACAGTTTTCCCAGTAAACAGTTGTAGACACGATTGATTCAATTTTTTTTTTTTATGCTTCTCAGTTGCAAGTGTTGCAGGAGCAACAACAATAGTGAGAGGCATCACATGAATTGCATTCCACGGGTGAAATATAAGAGTGGTTTATAATCCCTTTCTTGCTGAGAGGGAGTGTTGAAAATGCAGCAAGAAAGTCTCAATTTTGATTTTTTCTTTAATCAAATTGAGAAAATTTGGATTTCCACATCAGCAAACAAATTGGAGGAATTAATTGAGGTGGCATGGCTCTTGTCACTCAGTTAAGAACACTCAATTTGAGTTAATGAGTTTAATTTTAATTTGATTGAGTTGATTCCTAAAAAAATAGGAGTCTAGATCAGTTAATTCGAGCTAGTGGCACGAAGTTCAGTTGTGTGTAGTGGGTTCATAAATTTTAGGAACCTACGTTGAGTTAATTTCAGTTGTGTGTAGTGGGTTCCTAAATTTTAGGAGCCTAGGTTGAGTTAATTTCATTTGTGTGCAGTGGGTTCCTAAATTTTAGGAGCTTAGGTTGAGTTAATTTCAGTTGTAGCAATTTAATTTAGTTAAATTGAGTTATGGTCAATTAAACTAGTTCTAACTGTTGGAGGAACTAGTGGAAGGTCAAATAGTGGAAGTGTAACTTCAACCACACTTAGTGATCAACCAATTAACTGATCAATCAACTAATAATTATCTCATGCATGTAAAGAATATGGTTTTCCCAGTTGTGGTGGAGTTTCCAAGGCATTTAACCAACAATTATAAATTATTTGAGTGTACAGGTGTTGCATGAGGTCAGGTGTGTTATCACAATTTTAGTTGTTAATTTTTAAAAGCGTTGACAGTTTTAGTGTCAGCGTCGATTTGTAAATAAAACAGTGTTAAAGTGCTGACAATGGGAGTGTCAATTCCAATTTGTAATAAATAGGAGAATGTTGATAATGGGGTTATCAACGTTTATCAGCTGCAGAACAATGATTAACATGAATACACTGACAACGAGATTTTTAGCGATATCATGTATTGGCTGATAGTGGGAATATCAACGCCAAAAATAAAACATGAATTTGAATTTTTTAAGTGCTGACACATTCCACGTCAGAAACAAAATAATTATTATTAAAATTAAAATGCATTGACAATGGGAGCAGCAACGTGTTTCTATAAAAATGGCCAATTAAAACTTTGTTTTTCCTATACAACACAGTAATTTTGGGCATGCTTTCCAAACAAAAGAGAATGATGTTTTCAATAACCTAAAGAGGTTTTTTTTGGCTACATAACCATTTAGTAAAAAATCTCTTGATTTTCTAACAACTATCACGGTTTTGGATTTTCGAAGGGATCACTAGACCCTAATTTTTAGGATTTCGTGAGGAAAAATATCATGGAAATTTGTTGACTTGGATGCCACCTCACCAAATTCGACTTGTTGATCCTTATCTCTAGCCATGAATCCAACAACAACATGATATTTAGATGCAGATAGGATTGGAAAGTTTTATATGCATGTATTTGAGATGTACGTTGTGATTATTTAGACTTTGTAATTAAAGCTTTGCTAGAAACTGGTTTTTAGTTAGTTTGTCTTTTCTATAAAGACAGGGACTGTTTACTAAAGAGGAGTTCGTTTGTACTTGAAAATATAGTATTTTGGTGTATTTTTTTACCAGATCTTAAATATATACAATGTTTGATGAGCATTTGTAGAAAATTCTTGTGTTGTAGTTCCCTGTCTGCTTTTCTATGTTTTAAATACCTTCTTCATGTCTGGAAAACTTAGTATCTAAAATTGGGATTCCTTATGCTCTGGTGAACAGAGAACGAAAAAGATCAGATCTGCTCTCTGATGGTGAACATAGGATAGAAATAGAAATGTTGTGCATCATTCACCTGGTAACTCCATTCTCAACTGAAACTAGAGCTCAAAACTTTCATGGTGACTCCATTCTCAACTAAAACTAGAGCTCAAACTTTCATGGCGACTCCACTGGCCGAAGACTCAATTGTCTGAAGAACTATTTGGTGACTCCAATGTCAACAAGATCCAAAAGTTGAAGCATCACTAGTGACTCCAAACTTCAAAGATGATTCCCATGGAGGCTTACAGATCTATAAGTTATGCTCCTATGGATTGCTCTCATATAACTAGTTTTCCGAATTGCATCCCTCGCATAGATTGGCAGACTTGTATGCCAAAGTTTAATGATCAAGAAAGGGATTATGTTGGTTTACATTTAATCAAATTTCATTTGAATATTCATAAGTTAGGAGTTTACTTTCCTTAATACTACCTCATGAAGATGTTTATGGTTACCCTAGAAGATGATGCGAGGTCATGTAATGAAATACTACAACTTGGTAGCTTGTATTCTCTGAAGGATTTCCACACAACATTCTTTGAGCATTATACAAAAAATTACCCTCCCTTATTGTTGTTTGAAGATTGTTGTGAAAACTATGAAAATTTCATTCAGTATCTAGAAGATGTGCATGGTAATGAAGAGTTAATGGATGATGAAATCTATGAAACCCTATATGAATATTCATCCCAACAACAAATGCTAGTTTCCTCCTTAGATGAAAGAGAATTAGATCAAGATCTTAAATCTAAAAATTTTAATTCTTCCCTTGAAGTTGATGAAAATGTTCAGATTTTAAGTGACCAAGAAATGGGTAATGATATTCAGTCATTAATTTCTATAGATTATTTACCCCCTGTTTCAGTCATGGAAGAAGATAAATTTCTTGTGGAATGTTTCCAAAATGGAGAGATCATTCATGATCTCACATCTCTTGAAGATATAAAATCTGAAAATTCAGGAAATCAAGATGATTCTTTTTTTAAAACATATGAAAAACCATCCTTAGTCACTCTTTTTTTTCAAGACAAGGCTTTTTCATTTTTTTTGTGTTATACATGAAGATAATCAAGAATGAATGTTGTAGCCAATCTTTTCTTGTCCATAAAGTTTTTGTTTGCAACATTATGACAATCATTAGATGGAGGTATTTGAAAAAGAAAACGCAATTGGAGGAGTTCCATATCAGAGTGACAAAATTTGGCAAAACTGTAAAATCAATTTCAATTCTTATGAGGACCCTTTCACAATAGGTTTGGAGTCAGAAAATAGTCCCAAATTTTCAAATTTTGTAAATATCAAATTTGTTTTCAGATCTACTTTTGAGTTATCATTAAATAGTTTGTTTGTTTGTTTTTTTTTTTTTTTTTTTTTCTTTCAGTTTAGTCCACAATAAAGACATGTAAGGTTTTCAATCTATGGACACGATGCTTGCATGGTTGCACTGGGTGTTTGACATCACCTAACAATAGCTCATGGTTAAACTTAGAGTAGGAAATGGTAGGCATGAATTTCAGTATTTAATTTTTAGCAATTTATCCTCAAGTTGAAACCAGAGTTCGAGTGTGGATTTGATTGTAATAAAAAAAATCAGCTTTCACATTGTAATATAGTTTTCAGTTGGTTTGTTTCAGTTTCATTTGATGATTGGACTAAGTTATAGAGAAGTTCACGTAATAGGATACAAGTTTCAGGTAAGAAGCTAGAAATATCCCAATGGACCAGGTCTCTGGTCTATGGGGTTCTTGATGCTATCTATGATCGACAACATCCTCATGAAGCCAACTGTTATCAATATTTTAGTTGTTAATTTTTAAAAGCGCTGAAAGTTTCAGTGTCAATGCCGATTTGTAAATAAAACAGTGTTAAAGTGCTGACAACAGAAGTGTCAACACCGACTTGTAATAAACAGGAGAATATCAATAATGGGGTTATCAATGTATTGTAGCGGCTACAACCACCCTCCAAAATTTTTTCCTACACCAATTTCGAAGCCTCCCTTGAAGAGTTTCAATAGATGACTGCACACGCCTGGGTTCACTCCGTGAGATCGTGTGAGTCTTTACATTCGCCTTACTTGTTTATTGCACTCAAGTCTCTACATGTTGATGTCTAAGTCATGCTTGCGACCATGTTTTGGTTATGCTCAAAGCCTTTGCTTCTTATGTGTTTGTTTTGTTCGCCAAGCATCTATCGTACTCACACACAGAGTCACATTCACTGTCACACAAGCGTCGTCTCGATCATGAATGATCAATCATGAGTGTTTTGCTTGTAGCTTTCACTTTGGTCAGTCATGTTGAACATGTGGATTTGATGGTCTGGTCAGTTCGTCGTCAAGTCATGTGAGTGTGTGTTCGTATGATCACCTATGCATCTTTCGATTGTTCACACACTTAGTCATTTTTGTTGAAGTATTGACGACCAGACTACTCACTAATAGCCAAACCATCACCCTGCTTTTGACTTGGTCGACTGCCAACTAGAACAGCACAGAAACACCAAGTTAGTTCTTTTAAGCTGCTCTACCTGCAAGAAACTCAAACAACACTCATG
The DNA here is from genome assembly GCA_031772625.1 of Pinus tabuliformis. Taxonomy (NCBI): domain Eukaryota; kingdom Viridiplantae; phylum Streptophyta; class Pinopsida; order Pinales; family Pinaceae; genus Pinus; species Pinus tabuliformis. Next base: position 1,047,203,391 of record CM062818.1, on the reverse strand, counting down.
TTGGCCACCCAGGTATTCGACCAGTTGTTCATCTCAGAAATTGCGCAGTGCTCATGAGCAGGTCTCCCGCTACCCATCAGTCAGCTCATATCATAAATTGTGCAGAGACGATAAGCAAGTCGGCCTCCCAGCCTTAGTGCAGTTTTCCTAGCCAGCAGCTCCCAACAGCAGACCGCATGTTCCCTCCAAGAATTGTGTAGTTTCTGTTGTCAGTGACTAAGAAACCAACTCGAATTTCCCTATGGAAATTGCGCAATTTTGGATGCCAGTGACCCCAGCATCCAACCGGTAGTTCCCTCTGGGAATTGCACAGTTCTAGCTGCTAGTGACCCCAACAGCCAACTCGCAGTTCCCTCTGGGAATTGTGCAGTTCTGGCTGCCAGTGACCCCAGCAGCCAACTAGAAGTTCCCTCTGGGAATTGCGCAGTTCTGGCTGCCAGTCTCCAGGGTAGTTCCCTAGAAAAATTGTGCAATCCCTACCTACTGACCCTCCATGTAGCCCGACCTGTTCCTCTGTTTTCGCAAATTTTGTTGTCTAGCCCCTGCTAACTGTTTGTTCCAGAAAATGCACAGAGCATGCCTGCGTTGCCATCCTGCAGCTTAGATAGTTCATCCCAAAATTTGCGCCATTTTCCCTCCCAACCGAGCCAAACCTTGCAGAGAGTCAATGTCGATTCAGATTGTCTGTTTCCATCCCTCAGTGACTCTTGCGTAGTTTTCATCAGCATTTTCCTAGGCCATCATCCCGCATCATATCCCTGTTGCCTCTCCCGGTCACCCGCATCCAAATGATCATGTGTCATGGTAGACTAGGAGGTTTTGAATTTGATGTCGTCTCATCATGAGCGACTGTAGGTACATGTACACCAACAAACATGTCAAGATGATGAACAGAATGAACGAAGGGAGCACATGTAGATGGACAGGTTCACAAACGGACGAATGAATGAAGCATGTGAAACGGACGAACGTGACGAACATGCACCTTCACGAACAAGTGAGCCTGTCAAGCCTTCCAACATGAAAGCAAGGAACAACATGCTAGAGCTTCATCAAGCGAACCAAGGACCATCGAATACTCTGTGCACTTCTCCATGTGGAGGTGAAGCTATGATACACCATGAAGACATCCATCACTCAGCAGCACTGTAGCTCGACATGCACTCCAGTAGTAGCATGAATGTACCAACATTGTCATGTCAAGTCATGTCGAGTCAAGTCATGAGTCATGTTGCCCACATCTCCACTATGGCCTTGTTGTCAATCAATGTGATGTAACGTGGAAGTCTAAGAGACCCACTTGTTGAACATAGAGTCATGTAAGTCAAAAAGTCATGGAAGTCGAACGGTCATGAGGGTAATCAAACAGCCAAAAGGGTCAGTTTCACCCTTGGTTATAAATACCCCCCTCATTTGTACATGAAAGGACTTTTCACCTCAGGTCCTCCCAAATATCCAAGGGAGTCTGTAATATTTTCTTTGAGGAGTAAGTAGTGGCTCCAACACCCCACTGATGGGGTTAGTGATGTATGGAGTAACGATGTGTCTTGGAACTTCCGCTTAATTAAGAAGCCTGTTAACAGGCCAGCATATTTTCACACATGTATTGTATTTGCTGTAAGATTGATATTTAACACTTGTAGTGCATGTTGCTTTAACCATGTGTTCTACATCTGAACTGATTCATTTGTTGTAATGCATAATCTATTAATGGAAATGTGTTGTATATGTTGTTAATATTATCATGTCCGTGTCGACTGCTCTGTTGGACATCCGATAGACCTTTCACATGAACCTTGTTGTAACAATCGTTGCACTCATCTCGAACTGATCCCTAGTGTTGTATGTGTTATCTTACCTTGTATGTTGTGATTTCTACATCCGAGTGGACTACTCCGTCGAAAGCTATGTATGTCCTTTGTGTTGTGTGTTCCTAGAAGAGTTGGGACTGATCCCTTTCAACCTGGAACTCACCTTCACCTTTTTCCCCTCACAGTGAAATAACCATTGACACAAGTACACTTACACTTGCCAGGCACGCGAACCTCACTTCTCGAAGTCAAAGCGAACCACTCTCATGTGCTGACAAGCAAGAGTTGAGGCAAATACTTAAGACAATGACAACCTGGCCATCATACCAAATGGGACTCCCACACCAAATGGTGTGAGGTCTAGTTGGGACTTCATACCGGGGTGATCCCTTGAATGTTGGCAGGTCCAGCACCATCAACATTTCTAGTGCTAGAAGGAGGGCAGCCAGTTGTACATGGCTGAAATTCCCCTCACACTCATTCAACAAACATCTGGTCAAGGCAGTAACTCGTACTCTCTATCACCTATACATGACTCAGTGGTTGGTTACTCCTCACCTTCTAGTGTTGAGCACGAGACTTCATATCAACACCTTCACTCCATTCATCCCATCACTCGCCAACTCGCGAAAGTAGTCGGATTGATCCCAAATAGACAACATCTTCCACGCGCAGTGAGGAGGCCAAAGGCCAATCCCTCAGGAGTTGTGGTACCATCAATGGAAGAAGAAACCCTTGCCACACTTGAAGGTCTACGAGAAGCTATCGAAGATGAAAGGAAACCTAAAATCTTCCGGTAAGGTGAACAAGGCACTCTTGCGATATCGGGATCAGACTTTGGTGTAGGAGGCAAAGGAGGCGGAGGCGAAGGTGGAGATGAACCAACAGACTCAGAGTCAAACACTTTAGACTCCGAAGGAGAGAAAGAGAATGAAGAGGGTGAACAGATGGATGGCCCAAATCTTGTATGTATGACTCAGGGACCATTCACTCTCCCGACCGTCTTGCATAAGATGTCGAGATGAGTGGAGAGAATGAACGTCAAGATTGACCCTGACATCATAGTAAAGGCAGAAGACCACCTAGACAACTTCTACCTACAGCTACATACCCTTGAGGTACATTATGAAGATATCGCATGTAGATTGTTCCCTTGTAACTTGGTTGGTCGTGCAACTGCTTGGTATCACATCCTTCACCAAACTCTATGCAACTGGGTCGCATTCAAACGAATGTTCCTTGAGAATTTCATTGATGACAAGACCCCACCCATGCTACTCAAAGAGTTGGGAAGCCTCAAGATGGAGGGAAAAGAGAAAATGAAATATTTCAATTATATTTTTAGGCATATACTAAAAAAGCTCCCAGCAGACACTAAGCCTCATGGCTCCATCACCACCGATTACTACACATTTGCATTGCCAACCAGCATTTTGCAGTTTGTCAAGCAAGCTGCAAGACCAACACTACTGGAAAAATGTGAAGAGGCTATCATTGTTGAAAAAGACCTGCGCGCAGTTGGAGTCGTCAAGAATGATGAATCGATGAAGGACTCCAAGGATGCGAGTAGGAAGTCCCAAGCAACAACGAACAAGGGTAGAGACAAGGAAGCAACCGACATTGAGACCCTCACTTGTCTTGTCAAGAGCTTGTCCACTGAGATGTCCAAACTCAAACAACGAAGATCGGACACATTCATGAGCAGTCACCCACTCAGATAGAGACATTAAAGAAGTTCATCAACCAGCGCGTCAAGTAGCAACTAGTTTGTTCCAAAAACTTTACAGAAGCCTGTGTTTTAGCTTGAACGATGTGCAGATCCAAAATTTTGTTCTTTCCATGAAGAGCATCATCCTAGGAACTCTTTCCTGAGCTGGAAGCGAATCACAAATAATTTTTATAGTCGTAAACTTGAGGCAGGAAGAAATATGCAGGAGCAACTGGAAGACACATACAATGATGCAGAGGTTGCACCTGATGAGCCATCAAGCTTTGAGAATGTGGTGAACATGTATCGGTGCTCGCAAACAATGGCAAATATGAACACAAAGAAGAAGCCCCAGAAGAAAACTGACCATTACAGTCTTAGAAGTAAACGGGCTCCCCGCACACTTCAGGAGATGCAAGAAAAGGTCGGACTGTTGATAAGGAAGACTGATCCACAGGATGCCTCGAAGCAACTAACAAAAAACAAGTCCGGGAAGACTGTGGTGGGTAAGAGAATGTACATGAGCAAAAAGTTTCAAAACACCCCACCGAACAACACGAACATCTATTCCACCCCGGACACCTTGTGACTCTACCACCTCTGGATTATAACATTGTTGATGACATGAAGAAAACTTGAGCAAACATCAGTTTGTTCGAGTTGGCTAAGATCCAGAGTTAGTGAGACGTCCTGCCGTGTGCATTGGGATAGACAGTGATGGAAAATGCAACCTCTACTGGCAAGGGAGCAAGCACACCTCCGAGATCACTTTCAACTATGCTCAATACAATTCGGATGGAAGAAGAAAAGTTAGGTTTCAATCCATTCCTGCTATATTTTGAAATCTTCAACTACAATGTTGTTGGATTATATGGGCCTGACCCAGGTTTGGAAGAGTTATTTAGCCAAACAAATCCCGCAGCTACCAGCCTTTTCGGCAATAGCCCGTAGAGTGTGGACTAAGGTCTCACCCGATGTAGCAGGGGAGGGTGTTGGAACCAGGTTTCTGCACCCTTGGGATGTCTAGATGTGGTTTGGAGGTTTCATGCACTGTTCTGCAGCTTTGCACTACTCTGCTTCGTGCAGATCCGGACACAGAATAATCCTTACTACTTATTATTGCGCACTTAGAATAGATACAGATTCACATATATTCATAACATAAACATATGAGCATAGATCAAATAGTTACAGTAACCAAATTCAGATTTAACACAGAATTTCAGAAACAACTTATCTTTATTCACTTTCTTCACCAATACATCCAGATCCGCCCTATGCACTTAGCTGTAGGGTTCTGCACACACAACTGCGGACTCTTCGAGGCCTCTGTGCACACAACTGCAGACTCTTCGAGGCCTCTGTGCACACAACTGCAGAGCCTCTATCTACTACCCAAACCCTTGACTCAGACTTACAGATGCTTCAAGACTTTCCTTCTAAAAAACCCATTACACCTCAGATCCAAGATTACATACCAAAAACTGCCTTCTACCCATAGAGCCTCACTCTATTTATACCTTCCTATGGTCCGTGGACTGACTTACTTCCTATTATTCTATATTATTTCTTTGGAAGACAACCCTTTGACTCGAACTTTTACATTTCACGCTCCGCATATTTCGGAGGTTTACAATATTTTTACCTAGCTTCTAGGCTATCAAACCCAAAACTGTTACCCGGAACCTCCGCTACCCAACAGTCCCCCAACAAATTCATTGTGACTCGTCCCGAGTCACTTTTTGGTGCGGCGAGACGTGCTACCTTGGCTTCGCGGTTCACCTCCCTCTAAGTGATGCTTGTCGTCCTTCTGCTTCTTTGTTGTCTCCTACAACGATTTGTCTGGCTCCTTCTTCATTGTTTCTACCAATTATTGTGACCGATAATGCTCATTCTGCTTTGCTTGGTTAACAAAAAACACCCCCTCATAGGATTTTAGCTCGAGTGGGGGAGCTGCATACAGGACCTCCTTGTACCACCGTAGCCACTTCCGACATTCGTATCTCCTCTTCATACTATTTGCTGTAGCTTGTGTTGCAACTTTGCAAGACCTTTGCTGTTGTCTGCGAGATCCCAATCCTCAAGGTACCTCAGAGACGACTTATTAACTTCATTGCTACCAGGGGTCTCTGTATTTCCATCCTTTCTCTTTTTTGCTATAGTTCATCGGCTTGCTCCCGGGCGGGGTGGCGACATCCAGACCAATTATGCTTCGTGTCTCCCATTTTCTGGTACATCCCCTACTGTTTATGCTGCACTCTGCGAGACACCCGTAGCTGTCAACACCATGTTCCTCAAATAGTCCTGCCTTTCCATCGGCCATATCACCACCCTAGAGCTTACTCCTTGTGCAGAGATAATGAAACGTTCCATCTCAGTAACCAGCTCATGTTTTCCATAAGTGTAGGTCGCTCGGTGGATGCCCCTCTATGATTTATAAGCGTTTCAAATTTCAAATTCACTGGCTCCCACCTGTTGTGACGTCCTCGTGTTAAACCTGCAGCAACTCATTCCATATCTGGCTCGTACCGCTTCTCTTAATTGCCTATTGCCCGCTTCTCTTTGCCATAATGTAGACATCTTGTCATGAATAGTGACAATAATGGTCATGTCTCCTCTTAGCAACGCATTAGCGCACTCCTTGCCTCGCAACCGCGGCCTTTGTGGTTGGCCAAATCTACACGTATCCTGGCAATCACGCCTCTTTCCCCTAGGCTGCTTTATCATCCCGTGCTCTCTTTCAACTAGCTGGAGCAGTGAGGCTATCCCTCGGTCGGTTAGTCAGGTAGTCGGCCCACCCGTGTAGAGCTTCAGGTGACTTCCATTCACTCTTCCCGGGAAAGGGTCTCCATTGAGTTTGGCAAGTTGAACCGTGCCCCCATTGGTAACTTCTTTGACGACATAGGGTCCCAACCAATGCATTTGGAGTTTTCCAGGGAATTTCTCGAACTTGTTGTCATATAGTAATACTATATCATCCTCCTTGAAGGTGCGTACCTTGATATGGCGATCATGCCACACTTTCTCATGCTGTTTCTGTACTTGCTGATGGAATCCAGCCAAAAACCGTTCCTCCTCTAGCTCCTCTAGCTACGCGAGCCGTTCCTCAAAAGCCCCGCGATCTACCATACCTGTTATTGACATGATCCACAGACTAGGCACAATATATTCCATAGGCATAACGACCTCCTTGCCATAGACTAACCGAAAAGGTGTCTGGCCCGTCAACTTCTTGCACGTGGTTCGGTATGCCCATATCACAGCATGGATGCGCAAGTCCTAGTCATTTCGCTGCGCATTACAGAACTTGGTCAACGTCGTCTCCAAGATTTTTCTGAATGCCTAAATGGTCCCATTCGCTTGTGGGTGGTGTTAGCGCTTGAAATTTCACCTCAGGCTGAGAAAGGTAAACCTCAAGGCAACATCAAACCACTTAGCCTCGTAGCTAGCCCTACGGGGCTGGAGAGGGCTCTCTCCGGTCAATCTCCGTAAAGATCTTCAATGGGCAAGATGACCAATAGGGTAACACTGATTTTAGGCTAGTAAACTGATCAAAAGGGTTGATTTGGGGTTTTTAGGGTTTTTGGTGGCAATTGAGGAATTGCAATTTTGGGTGCGGGGATTTGACACAGTTTCTGCAGGGGGTTCTTTGGGGCGAGGTAGGAGACCGTATTGATGCCTTTGATTGAGGTGAGTGGATGGAAAAGACCGGTGAGGAGCTAAGGAGAGCAAATAATACTTTGAATTCTCCTTAAACAGTAGAAAACATTGAAATTAAACAAATTTAAAAGCAGAGCATGGCAAGCATGAATTCTTACTTTAACACTTCATTTGTTTAATATGCAGAAGGAAAGAAAGGAGATGAATCACATAACACACTTACAAGAACATTAAGAAGCACTCCATCAACACATGAGTCCACAAGAATCCCAAAAAGGACTGCAAAACCCTGGTCTTCCTTAGCCAAAAATTGCAGAGATACAAGTGAAATAATACATTGATAGCTTCTCCCTCAAGAGTCCAACCATGAAAATGAGCAAGAAAGTACATAATATAGATGATCTAACCTCTTTCCCTGCCTCCATGGGTCGAGCTCACTATCCTAGGAGCTTTTTCAACCACTTCTAAACTAAGCACTACAAACTAGGCAGTCAAAACAACTTACCTCTATAAACTTGGAAACCAATCCATTCATTACATATTTACCCATTACATGAATGAATCTTCTAGAAGTGCTAAACAAGAGTAAAAGTATCTTACAGTTACAATAATTACATCAAAGATAATCATCTTCAACCCCAAAAAGTCAAACTGAGTCAAATCTGCGTTTTCTGGGCTGTACAGTGCAATCTGGCAAAAAACTGCCTGACAAGTCGCGCCCCCCTGCCTGACGGGTCGCGCCCCTTTGGAGCTCTGTTTGGGGTACTTGAAGGCGGCCAAATTGAGAAAAAGTGGGCTTGTTGGAAAGGTATGTGAGTCTACTTTCCAACCCAACTGGAATTTTTTAATTTGGAGTTCATTTTCCCTGTCAAAAACCAATTCTCCCAAGACAACTTTCTGCAGTTCAAAAAAGTGGCAGAAAGTCAAATTTTGCATGTATTTTGACTTTCTGGAGGCCCAAAACTCCATAAAAAATCAAGTCCATCCATGGGCATATGTAACTTTGCATAACAAATCAGGAAATGCTGAGTTTTTGTGAAAAGGAGTTTCCCTGATGAAGGGTCTCACGGGGGGTGAGACCCGTTAAAGAGCCAAAACCTGTAAATTACCAAAAAATGCCAAAATTACCCAAAATTCTCAAAATTTTTTGGGATTTGAGCTGTGGCTAGGCTATTGAGTGCCATGATCTTTGAGTGAAGCCTCAGCCAAGATACGGAGTGGATTTTTCTTATTTTTCCCTTTTAGGGCATCGGACAACTGCCTTTGAAACATCTTCATTTTGGCCTTGCACACATGCATTCTTGCCCAGTAATGGTTTTTCATGTTCGTCAGCAATATCTTCTCTTGGTTGGCCTTAGCCAACAGCATTTCCAAGTGTGCATTCTCCTGGATGAGCATAGACTCCCGCTCCATTGGCACTAGATCACCGGGCCTTCTTCGGTTCAAGATTCAGTCACTACGGATGCTCCACAACTCATCAAGAAGTTTCTCATCCTCCAACTATTTGTTGCGCTGCTCCAGGTATGAAATTTTCCATTGTGCACCTTCTAGTCTCTTTTGCAATACCTCATTTTCAGCTCTAAGGTGTTGAATGATCTCCTTTGCCTCTTGGCTCGGAGAACTAGCCTCAAGATCAACAAGCTCAATATCTAGAACTCCTGATTGTCCCTCATCAATCATGGGCTGCTTGCCCCTCTGTGCTGCCTGTGCTGCTGAAGAAAGCGAGGCCCCTTCCACCTGATGTGGAGATAACACTCGCTGAGCCGATGATGAAGGCGAGACCCCTTCCACCTGCTGTGGAGATAGTACTCGCCTGACTGCTGCAAATAAGGCCCTTGGGCCTTTCTGATAGGTGACCAGAGGTGAGGAGCTGACATGTCTAGTGACAGGGATGTCATGCTGCTGTGATGGTCCTTCTGCCTCGTGAACAATCTCAGGATGTGGTGGTGGTGCTGTGCATGACATATACATCATCATACAATTTCATTTGCAAGGATGTTATGGGAGGTAGGGTTAGGGTTTAATTTTTTGATTTCTTAGGAAGAGGGGTAGGGTTAGGGCTCTTAGCAATTGTGGAAGGGAAATTTAAATAAAAATGATAGGGAATATAGAATTGGGAGGTGAAAAATAGGGAAGACAAGGGATACCTCAAAACAGCATATAAAACCCTAGCAATTTGACAACTTCAAGCCAAAGCACAATGGAGACTTCTTCTTGCAAATGGAGACCTCTACAAATATAATCATGATCTTCTTAAACTGTAACAAGCAACAATTTTTCATGATTTGAGGGCCTACCTTACAAAATTTGGCAATTTGTGGCTCCTTGGCAAGTTTACTGGCAAATTTCTGTGGAGAAATCCCCAACGGGTCGCGCGCCCCTGACGGGTCGCGCCAGTGTAATTTTTGCACTGGCAGAGGGTGCCTGACGGGTCGCGCGCCTCTGACGGGTCGCGCGCTTTTGCAGGAGGCTTTTGGAGGCCTTCCCGGTGTCAGAATCAGGTGTAGGATATCTCGTTGGAAAGGTATTTGAGTCTAATTTCCAACCCAACTAGAATTTTTCAATTTGGAGTTGATTTGCCCGGTCAAAAATCAAATCTCCCAAGACTGGTCAAAATGTGCCAAATGAGGCTGCCTCAAGGAAGAGTGTTGTTGCAGTCAACTTTTGAATGCCTTGCTCAACCCCAAATTGAGCTCATGATAGCTCATTGGAAAGATCTTTGTGTCTAGTTATCATTTTACCCATTAAGAAAGTAATTTGACCAACCAGGCTAGGAGAAAACTTGATTTTCCCAAGGTCACTTCAGAGGTGCCTTTGATTCTCCTGAGGCAACGTTATTTTTGATATTTCTCTCAAAAATGACACCTGTGTAAAACACGAAGGAGGTTTTTCTTCCTTGGAATGTTTTGAACAAAAACCTCTCTCATTTTTCCAAAGTTCATCTTTTATTGCTCAGAAACATCATTTTAGTGAAACTTGTCCCGATGTGTGAAACAAGGAATTTTGTCGAAATGAAGCGAAATGAAGGGGATAAGGGGCTTATAAATTCTTGGGGAAATTTTTGGGAGTGGGGAGGGATGTTAGGAAGTAGAGGAAAGTGGAATCTCAGAGATTGAGTTAGGGGAAGGGGTCCAAAAGGGCAAAACACAGGCCCAACCTAGAAAGTTGCCAGGTTGTAGCTAGAAACTAGGGTTTGTGCGAAAATGAGGATTTTGGGGGATCTCAGTGATGGGAAGAATTTGATAGGGTATTTTAAGGATAGGGGAAGGTGTATGAACATCAGGAAACAAGTTTTGCCGATGATTTGACCATCCAAGAGAAATTTCCTTCAAAACCCTAGGAGAGGGAAATGACCTTGCCTAGGCACAACTGAAGCATGAATAAGGTGTAACATGACTCATTCGACACTGACATGATAATGACAACCCTCTGGATGATGATAGGCTCAGCTGAATGATGACATGGACTGACATTTGGGCAAACCCTAGACCTAATGCCTAGTGACCAAATTTTGCTTGAAGACTCACTGAAATGACAAAATTTGACCTTGACACTCTAAGATCACTTTGTAAGAGTGTATTTGATCACTATAGGAAGGCTGGAAAGACTGACACTAACAGGTGGTATGAAGTACTCTGTTGGTGATATATCTGGAATTCCTCAGTGAGTGTGTTGATCGTTTCATTCAGAAAATGTATTCCCTGATCGCTCATGAGAATTTTGGGACATCCAAACCTTGTCAGTACGTTCTCGAACAAAAAAATCGCAGATGTCGCAGCTGTGTAGTCCTTAACTGGCTGTGCCTCTACCCATTGGGTCAAATATTCTGTCGCGGTGATGATATAGCGTGCACCTGTCTTCCCTCATGGCTCGATAGGTCCTACAAAGTCAATTGCCCACTTCTCAAATGGTTGTAGCGTCATCTATGGCTGAAGCGGCATTTCATCTCTCCGCAATGGTTTCCCCATCCATTGACATACGTCGCAGGCTCGACAGTATGCTTTCGAATCTTGATGCAGAGTGGGCCACCATAATCCTGCGCGAAGAATCTTCTGGGCTATGGCGCGACCCGCATAATGTCCGCCAGCAACCCCCCCCCCCCCATGTGCTTGGTCAGGGATCTATCCTCGCTCAAACTCTAGGACATACCTGCGTAATATTTTGACGTTGCCCATTTTGTAGAGTTGTCCTACAATCACAGTAAAGTCTATTGCGTGTATCACCAATTGCTTCTTCTGTTGAACATAATATCTCTGCAGCATGATTCCTATAGTTAAGAAATGGATTATATCCTCAAAGTGGCCATCCGCTACACGCACTGCATGTAGCTGTGCATCTGGGAGTCCGTCCTCTAAATTTGTGGGCTCTTCACCAGTCTCAATTTGGGATAGGTGATCTCAGCTCGCATTTAGACATCCCGGATTTACGACGACCTTTAAATCATAGTCTTGGAATAATAGCAACCACCTACAAATGTGCCCCCCCAACACAGGCTTATTCACTAGGTATTTTAGCACAAAGTGATTGCTATACATCTTAAAGTGGCCTCTGAGCAGATAGTGGTGGTATTTTTGAAGCACGTATACCATCACTAATCCCTCTCACTCGTAGTGGAGTAATTTTTCTCAGCTTTTGACAACCGACAACTTGTGAACGCAATCGGATGATCAATTTCCTCCGCTCCTGGTTGAGTAAGTACCGCCGTCAACGTGATACATGACGCGTCGACATGCACATGAAATTCGACGTCACATTTCAAAAAGACCAATATAGGGGCGGATGCCATATTTTCCTTAAGCGTCTCCAGACTTTTGTTGCATTCCTCATTCCAACAATAAGTAGCGTACTTCTTCAAAAACTGTTCCATTGGAGCCGTGATCTGGGCGTAGCTTTTGATGAACTTCCAATAGTAGCCTGTGTGTCCCAGTGTGGCGCATAGTTGTTAGACACTTCACGGCGCTTACAGATTGAGTATGACAACGATATTTTTCGGATCCACCATCAAGCCTATTATCACAAAACCTAACTCTGACACGCTGCCAATCACGTAGACCTTGAGTAACTTTTTCAAACCAACTTTTGGCGAAGGCTTAGCCTCCTCAACCTGAGAGGGCCCTCTCACTAGGTTAAAGATTTTGATAATGGATTAGATGGTGAACTCTATGAAACAAATGAAGGAGTGTAAATGGTTGAAACACAGTCAATAAAAATCCAATGGGCTTATGGAGTCAGAAAATTCTTAGTATGACAACAATATCAGCTGAACATTGAAGTCAGGGCATCAAAAGTTCAATCTATTAGTTAACACATAGAAACATGTAGGAAACACAGTCTCCAAATGCATGAAGGAAGTTAGAGCATTGCCAATGAGTTCAAAGTATCATACATTCATACCAATGCAAAAAGGAAATGAGGACAAACATAAAACAAGCCACCATTAAACTCTTTCTAAATCCTGAGAAGTAAAGCCAAAGTCTGTATTCATAAAAACATAATCTTCTACAATTACACATTATGAGTTTTATCTCTTAAAATTTCCAACCCTTGGTGCATTACAACTCTTTTCATATATAGAGTTTCTTTACAGGCTTGAATTCCTTCCTCCAACAAGAGGGGAATTCGAATTTCTCTAGACTTGACACCTATTGAACTCTAAACAAACTATTAATTACAACTGACTGTAAACTAACAGTCTTAGAGACCTAATTTGACTAGGAGTGTAACTCCTTATCTATGCTGGAAACAACCTTAGCTATGAAAACAAACTCATTCTTTGACATCTATCCCTCTTCATCTTTGGCTTGAGTGATGACTTTAAACTTCATGATAGCCTTTGATTGCTTTTCCTTTAACTATCCCTGGATACTAGGAAAACTACCCCTGTTTTTTCTGCTTTGGTCTCCAAAGTGGTTCCTCGAATTCTGCTAACCATTTTATCCATTTTAATAACATGTGATGCCTTGAATTAGACCAAAGGTCTTGCTCATATACTCGTGCTAAGATAAAACCCCTTAGATGCTGGTTGAAGCATGACAACTGTCTGAGCTACGAAATGACAGTTGTTTTCGTAGCGTAGAATTTGGAATTATTAGATGCTTATCATTCTTTAAATTTTCCTTTGCCTAGTATCCCAAACTTCTGAGGTGGCCCTTTTGTATCTTCTGCAGCAGCATTCTTTCATAATGGTTGCCCCCTTTCATTTCAAAATTGATTCAAAAAACAAAACTGGCAGCTTCAGCAATTTCGTACCGCGCTACAAAATTGTTGTGCATTATATGTCATTTTTAGCGATTTCGTAGTGGGCTACGAAATTGTTGTGTGATTCAAGAACACAATTTTTGATTTTTTTGGGATTTTTCGATGGCCTATCCACATGCTATGAGCCAAATAATCTGACATTATCTATCCAAAATAACCTTCAATCTTCAAAAAGTAAACTTCACATCAAAATTGTCCCAAAATTGCTTCACTTACTGTCTGCTTCATTTATGTTGAGGTTGTTCTTATGGTTCATTCAATTGAATATTCAAATCTTCGATCTATCTTTTCATCATTCGGATTCTAGTTCTCAATTTTTCATTGACCCTTCTGATATATCTTGCATGTTTTATTGCAGGGACCGTCCAAGTGAAATATTGAGCATGACAGCTAACTACTTCAGGTATTGAAACTGTTTTATCTTCCCATAGAGCCTCCATTCTGTTGAAATTGGCTTCCTTAACTGCATGTTTCCTTGCTTTTTTTCTAAATTTGGAAATCTCAAGATTGGCAAGCTTTAATTTCTTTTTTACCTCTTCAAAACCACATTCCTTCTGCTGAGTGATAACTGCCTTACCTCTAATATCTTTGTGCAATTGTGATGATGTTTCTGATGGAACCACAAGTTCTTCATGTAATTCTGCTACCTCCCCTATCTCACTTACTTCTGGATGTGCCTCTTTTATCCTTCTTGAATGCCTTGTCACAGGTCTTCTCAGCTTGAACACAAACTCTGAGACCTGGTCATCAAATTGAAGCTTTTTGGAAGATTTAACTCTTTTGGTTTTGTTCTTGCTGGCTTCAAGTAGCTCTGCTTGGACCAGAGGAGTCTCTTCTATGTCGATGGCCTGGAGGAGATCATTCAAACTTCCCTTTGAAGCTGGGCTTTCATCAGCAATCACAGTCTTCCCCTTTTCCTTGGCTAATTGACTTCTTGTTACTCTTCTTTGGACAGTTTTATCAACAGACTGCTCTTGTACCACCTCATTGATTTGAACCTTCTTCCTCTGTGACTGTTGAGGGGTGTCTTGAACTGCTAGTGGTGTCATAGGCTCCTTCACCTGCTTTCTGGCTTTCAATTTCACAAATCTTCTTGATCTTGTTTCCTCCTGATGACTTACTGCTGGTGCAGAAATCTCCTTAGCCTTAGGGCTAAGTCCTGTTTCAGTTTTAAAGCCTGTCATAAACAAGAAAGCAGACCATTCTCTTCCAATCTTCTGAAGCTCATGTAAAACAATCAACTTGATCAACCCATGATGGAATAAGGAGGTTTCAAAATCTTCTTTCTTCAATTGAACCTTATCAAATATTTTTCCTAAGCTACGAAACAGATAAAAAGTTAAATCAAAAGATATATTTCCAGTGAAATGTAAGAGGAGCTTAAAATGGTAAGAGTACACCTTATGGTATCTCCCCTCACAGGTAAAATATCTTTGGATTCATGTCAGTAGGTTGGCATATGAATCCTTTACATAGCTTCTGGGCACTGATTTGGTTAAGTCTGAGCCTATGAATTCTGGCTTCAAAAATTCTTGGCAGGGTGCCATTTCGAATTTAAAGTTCTTGAACCATCTTTCCTGGCCTCTTGGTATCTCGGTGACTGTAGATATGACCTCAAGAGAAATTGGAATTTCTAGCACTCCAACTCTTGAACTCAAACCAACGAAATTGAAAGCAAAATTTTTGGTTACTTGAACATGACCACCTTGAAGTTTTTCACAGGATCTCCAACAACCCACCTGTTTGAATGCATGTTCAACCTCTCTGCTGCTCATGAGTACATCTAAACCTTCAGGCTCAGCTCTAAGACACCAGCCTAATCTGTGATTTTTCCTTTCTTCAAACATGTCTATGAAATCCCTGCAAGGAAACTTGAAGATAAACCTGCACTGTATTGGTTTGAACACTGCCTCGCTTGAATTTGAAACTGAGAATTGCCTCGCTTGAGCTTTCAAAAAGTTCTGATGAGTTTCATCCTTAAGCTTGCCAATTGTCTTCTTATGCATGAAAGGAACACAGGAAAAACCAAGACTAACTCACCTCAGCTTGCTTTTTTTGAAATTTGAAAGAATGTGTACAAGACATCCAACGAATCTAATGATGAGAATGAATGGCTGCATGTGATAGGCATGGTTCAAGGACTGACACATGGTGATGAAACATTCACAGATTTGATGGAAAAGACAGCTAGACAAGATCTGGCACGAATCCCCAATTTCGTAGCGCAGCCAGTGCAAATTCTGGGTTTTGCACTACGAAATCTCCTAATTATGAATCCTTGTTTTCGTAGTGCACATAGTGTACTTTTATGAGTTTTCGCTATGAAAACTCCTAGTTGATTTCGTAGCGCATGCCAACTTTAAAACAGTCTTAACACATGACACCTATGAACCAATGTGGTACTAATGATAGTTAAAACAAGATTGTTGACCTTATTTAACAATGGGAACAAGACTCTATCCTATGTTTTAGACTCCTTAAACCAAACAATAGAAATGACTTGACCAAGACTGACTTACAACTTTGAAACCATACAAGTTGTCCAATTTTTTTTTTAATAGTGATAACAAGGCCTTGCTCACAAACCACATGGCCCAGCAGGTTCCCGAAGGAGATGAGGAAAGTACACTTCTTTAGGTTTAGTGCAATCTGGTGTCGGCGTCAAGTATCTATCATTAACTGTAAGCTCGCTACGTGTTTTTTAACTAGTCCGAACACGGTCCAGTCATCAAGATAGACCTCTAAGAACTTGTGTATAAATTCCTTGAATGCCGCTACCACAATTCGTGAAAATATCGCCGGCGCATTCTTTAGTCCAAAGGGCATCACCATATACTGAAAACAACCCCATTCGGTGGAAAGCGTTGTTTTACTCTTGTCCTCTAGCGCGATCTTGATCTGGTGGTATCCTAAGAACCCATTCGTGAAGGAGTAGGCTTCCTACCCACCCACATTTTCCAATACCTCATATGTAAATGGTGTTGGGAACAGATCATTAACACGGGCATCATTGAGCTTCCTGAGATCCATGCAGATGCGAATCTCACCCTTTTGTTTCTTCTCTTGCACAACCATTAGACTTACCCAGTCGGAATCCTCAACTGGTTCAATGATTCCGGCTGCCAGCACCTTTTCCAGTTCTTCGCAGACCTTTGCTTTGTATTTTGGATTCAATTGGTAGGGTCGCTGCTTAACTGGCTTCGCGTCTGGCTTCAACGTTATCTTCATCATTCCCAGGTCTCCTAGGATCCCTTTTAGCTCCATGATTTTTGTTGGGAATAAATCTCGATATTCACGAAGCAACTCGATGACCTTTTTCATTGTGGCTTCATCTCAATAGTCCCCAAGCGTTGCATACTTCAGCGCTTCTTTTGTTTTGATATTTACTTGTTTCGTTTTCAATGACGCTGTGATATCTGGATCTTCGATTTCGGGTCCGCGCACCTCACAGCTCCCCTCTGATTCTGGAATATTGATGTTTCACGGATTGTCCTCATCATCTTCTACCTGGACATTGTAACATTCGAGGGCCTAGCTTAGCTGTTGCGACCAGTCGGGCTGCACAGTTTATTCTGGTTCCAGTGGCATTTTGAAAATGGCGACCTTCACCAGCCATAATGCGTCATCCATGGGATCCATCCATTGATCTTCGAGGAATGTCAACAAAAACCCTTCGTGCAAGATATCCCACTCGCCTATGTCGTGTCAGAGTTTTGCTTCCGTATACTAGTTTCTGGGAATGACATCCAATGTGTGATAAAATAAGTGCACCTACTCTGGTTGAGGTTCCTCTCCATAGGCTTTGATCCATCTGGTAAGGTGCATGCACGAGTCATCACGTCCATCGTATTTCTCCATTATTCGTAGTGTCGGCTTCCTAAATCTTATCTGCATCATGCGCTTGCAGCCGCGCCAATCTTCGAAAGTCGCTTCATGTATGCCCCACCACCGCGCAGGTGTCATGCGCAATGCCCATCTCAACGCATCAAACCATTGGTGCTCTGGTACCACGATTTCAAATTTGGTCAGGAATTCATCTATTATTGTTAGCCCATCATATGTCGGCAATTTGCGATCCTGGGCCCTCACGCAGTAAAGAGATTTATTCACCATATTGCGGTGTAGCGTGGTCACTCTGTTCAACCTGTTATGCCACCGCTCGTCTTCTTCATCAGCATCGGTGGTGGAGGACTCTACATAGCCCATGATATTCTTCTATCCTCCATTGTCTTGACCCATTCTTGCCTTTGTGCAAACATTCAGTAGATACAATCTAATTCTTCGTCACTTTCTTTGTTGCGCACAGGTTCAATGTAGCATGGTCCTTCAACCAGATCTAGTGGAACGACTACGCGAAGCGACTTTGTTTCAAAAATCATTGTCTGCTTCTTTAAATTAATAACCCCATTCATGTCGGTGGCCCAGTCTATTCCTAACAACATAGGATAAGGCGTACTTTCATCCATGATTTCAATAACTTCCAAGTCCATCTGAGTACTTGCACCATCAATATCTACCATAATTCCTTGCAGCCTTCCCATGGGCAGGACCTTCTGCTGGTTTTCCATCCGCAATTGGATAGGGGACCATTGTAGTGTGGGCTTACCCATGCACTCGCAAGTTTGTTTAGGCAGTATGTTGGCATCTGAGCCCAGGTCCAGAATGACCTGATCCATATCATAATCACCAATCTACGTCGTTAATCACATTTCCCTCCCGGTCCACGACGCATGTCTTCCCAATTTTCAAACTACGCGAGGTTCATTCCATCCTGCGCATCTATTTATCAATTCCTGTAAGCCTTTAACTACCCTGTTGTCATGAAGCAATTTTATACGTCTCTAAAAAGGTAGTTATCGTTGAGGGATCCCTGCCCGGCTCAAGCTGATCCCTACTACCTGGGGTAGAGACCTCCGCGAAGCTCTCCCTAGCTTCCAGATATGTCTCCTTACCAACCCTTGCGTCTTCCTTACTTAAGTTCCTTCTATCCGATCCTATGGCCGTGCCACTTCTTAGTACCATGTTTACTTTGGGATATTCATCGCGGGGTTCGGACCTTATCATATGCACATTCTGGGTCGTTGTTGGTTGCGCTACCCTTTTTTCATGAATCTGTGCTATCAGTGTAAGGCAATCTATCAGCTCATGATCGAATTGTTCACAGTAAGTGCATGAAATTCTAGTTGGGTTGGTACAATCGCGTGTGTAATGTCCTAGTCCTCCGCAGTTGTAATAGATTAGCTGCCCGCGACCCCTTCTTGGCCCCATTCTGCCCCGTCCTAATCCACGTCACTGGAACCTTTCGCGCATGATCACTGCGGCTAGACCCTGACCTTGTGCCTCAGTCTACATTCTGTAAGCGGGTGACTAGTCCATTAATAATTTATAGCTACAACAGTCTCTTTCCTCATGGCCCACCAATCTGCAAAAGTTGCAAAATAGCTGGTGGGGGGTCTGGTTGAATTTTGGCAGTAGATGACAGTTATCAGTGTTATGCTTTCCTCCCACCTAATAGATTGTGCACCAGAGCGGGGTTGTTGTTCTTGGCCCTGCTTGTGCCTCTGCTCGCACCGGTGTTGGTCCCCCCATTGCCACATAATTCGCCAAGACTGGGCAGTGATATTTATCGTGTCGCTAGCTCCTGAACTTTATACACCATACTTCCTCCTAGACTTATGGGCACAGTGCATGTTCCTATTTTAACTTCTTCATCTCCAAACATAAGTTTTGGATCTGTGCTTGGATTTGCTGAACTCCCAACCCCGGGTCTTGTAACGGAGTTTTGTGTAACCTCATCGTTGTTTCTAATGCTTCAGCCTGGGTTGAGATCTTCTGTTGTGATAAAGCCATCCTCAGATGTGGTGTTAACGATGCCATAAACCAAGTGTAGTGCTACGCATTCGTTAGTGTCATGTTTGCTTCACGGATAGTACTTTTCAGTCTTTGGTCCAAATCCCACGGGGTTTCACTAGGCATCATCGCGATCTCTTTGAACCCTATGATCGACTGGGTTTCTGACTTGGGTCGGTTAAATTCTTTCTTTAGTTCGATCTGGATTTCTGGTGTCCCCGCAGTTGGGTGATCGCTTGAGTACTTTATGTACCATGTCAGCACTCGGTCTTGCAGCGCGCTAACTAAGGTAGCCTTTCTGATATTATCATCCGCAATTCTCTGTGCATTCCATACTGATGTTAACACAAACCAAAATTGTTCTGGGTCTTCACCTCCTACTCCTTTGAATACTGGTAGCTGGATCGTGCTCGTCATTGTCACCCTTGCCAATGTACTATGAACTACTACTGCTCTTGGTCCCTTCGATCCTTCAATTCTTTCTCTATAGAGTCCCCGTGTTTCACATCAGACACCCCTTAGGCAGATCTCGGTCTCGGCAATGGAACCATTTGTTGGCTTATATGGGCTTGACCCAGGTTTGGAAGAGTTATTTAGCCAAACAAATCCTGGAGCTACCGGCCCTTTCGACAACAGCCCACAGAGTGCGGACTGAGGTCTCACCCAAGGTAGCAGAGGAGGGTGTTGGAACCAAGTTTCTGCACCCTTGGGAAGTCTAGATGTGTTCTAGAGGTTTCACGCACCATTCCGCAGCTTCGCGCTGCTCTGCTTCACGCAGATCTAGACCCAAAATAATCCTTACTACTTATTATTGCACTATTTATATATTCAATCTACTTTTTATGGTCTTTAAGCAAACATTTATTAGAGATAACCAGTTCGCGCACTTAGAATAGACACAGATTCACATATATTCATAACATAAGCATATGCACATAGATCCAATAGTTACAGTAACCAAATTCAGATTTAACACAGAATTTCATAAACAACTTATCTTTATTCACTTTCTTCACCAATACATCCAGATCCGCCCTGCACACTCCGCTGTGGGGGTCCGCGCACATAGCTGCGGACTCTTCCAGGCCTTTGCACACACAGCTACAAAGCCTCTATCTACTACCCAAACCCTCGACTCGAACTTATAAATGCTTCAAGACTTTCCTTCTCAAAAACCCATTACACCTTAGATCCAAGATTACATACCAAAAACTGCCTTCTACCCATAGAGCCTCGCTCTATTTATACCTTCCAATGGTCCGCGGACCGACTTACTTCCTATTATTCTATATTATTTCTTGGGCAGACAACCCTTTGACTTGACCTTTTACATTTCATGCTCCACATATTTCGGAGGTTTACAATATTTTTACCTAACTTCTAGGCTATTAGACCCAAAACTGTTACGCGGGACGTCTGCTACCCAAAAAATGTTCACAATTGTTTGGTTGATTCCAGCGCGACAACCAATTTCATGCCACTCTCCATCGCTAAAAGGATCAATACACAGTGGAGCGAGACATCCGCGCAAATTATCCAACTTGATCGAATAATATTACAGGCCATTGGTGAATTACGAGATGTGTTCATTCGACTATCTTATGACCGTTGAGTTCACCAATGCATCAACATAGTGGTTGTGGACATCCCGGAAGCATATGGTCTATGACTCAATAGGGACTAGTACAACAAGTTGGATGGATATTTTTCTACAGACTGGTCTCACATATGGCTTCCACACAAGGGCAAGTGCAACCAAATCTAGGTAGAATCCGAGAGGTATATGAAGCATAATGTCACTCCCATCAATGGCGAGAATGAACCGTTGGCACTCGCAGAACTCATGTTTGGCAACTGCTTCCTTGAAACAACATTGGGGTGTTATCTGGCACGGCTAGCTCTAACCCCACCAGACACGCAGTTGGGACTCCTTCCTTCGCCCAACTGATGGTAATGAAACTTGTACAACACATTGTACCAATATTAGTAGTAGTAGAAGTGATAGTCGTAACAGTAGTACTAGCACATCAAGCAGTTTGTGTATAAATGAGTTGTGGACTTTGTACTTCGACGGATCAAAGGCACAGGATGGCTCAGGAGCTGGGTGTGTTTTGATCGACCCTTGCAACAGGAAGCATCTGGTGTCAAGCCGCTTGGAGTTTGAGTGCACAAACAATGTAGCAGAATATGAAGCACTCGTGTTGGGCTTGCAGAAAGCCATCAGCCTCAATGTGGTCATGCTTAAAGTGGTAGGTGATTCAGAGATAGTGGTATGGAAGCTACGTGACACCATTCATTGTTTATCACCACATCTAAAAGACTACCAAGAAGAGGTATGGAAATTAATCTCAAACTTCCAAGCGTTTAATATCATTGTTGTGCCATGTACGCGTAATGCAGCTGCCAATGCATTAGAAAATGTAGCCTCAAGAATGTCATCGATTAGGGATAGATTTACTATTGAAATTTTTTACAAGTCATCTATCCCAGATAACATAACTAACTTACGCATGTTTAATGATGATCAACAGATACTACATTTTATGGCCAACGTTGATGTTTTCAAAGATGCAACAATAGACGACGACAAGCACAAGCGCTCTCTGCAAGCAGGAGTTGATGACATGAAAGGCCACATTATGACCAAAGGAGTGGTATCACTGGAAAAGGTATATGACCTACAAGAGCGGTTCCAAGGGCCAAGGAATAGTAAGACCCATAGTTCCACCATGAGGCACGAACTGATAAACTTGGGAATAAAAAAGGATACAAAATTTTTCAACCTTGGTACATGTTGTACACAACAAGAACGACAAGCCTTCATCCACTTATTCAAACAGTACTAAGATGTGTTCACGTGGATGTATGATGACCTAAAAACTTATGACACATGGATCATCCAACACATAATCCCAATCAAAGAGGGGGTAAAGCCATATCAACAAAAGCTGAGAAAAGTACATCCGTCACTTGAACGCCTCATATAGAAAGAGCTTACTAAATTGTTGGATGCATGGATCATATATAAAGTTCGTCATTCCACTTGGGTCTCCAACCTTGTACCTGTATGAACGAAGTTGGGGAAATCCGCTTGTGTGTCAATTTCCAGAATGTTAACCATGCCTCGGACAAAGACAACTACCCCATGTCATATATGGACCATATTTTGCAAACAGTATCTAGTGCACAAATGTTCTCTCTCCTTGATGGTTTTTTAGGATACAATCAGGTTTTGGTAGCAGAACCTGATAGACTCAAAACTACTTTCCGTACCAAGTGGGGTACGTTCGCTTATAGACGAATGCCATTTTGGCTTGTAAATGCAGGCGCAACATTTCAACGCGTTATGGACATCGCCTTTTGCGGACTCATTGGGAAAAGCGTGGTGGTATACCTTGATGATGTGGCTGTGTTCTAAAAATGATGAGATGACCACGTACGCCATCTTAAGAAAATTTTAGAATGATGCCAAAGATATAGGATTTCCTTGAACCCCAAGAAGAGCGTATTCATCGTGTCAGAGGGGAACCTCCTCAGAAACATTGTTTCCAAGAGAGGGATCAAGGTGGATCCGGATCAGGTCCAAGATATCACATGTATCCCTCACCCAGTCAACAAGAAAGGCATGCAATCCTTCTTGGGCAAGATAAACATCCTTCGGAAATTCATCTCGGATTATTCACAAATAGCCAAGCCCATGCAGGACATGATCAAGAAAGATGTAGTGTACACATGGGGCAAGAAAGAAAAGCATGCATTCGCCCAGATTAAGCAAGACATTGCCAAAGCGCTCGCACTGTACTGCTCGGATTTCAAAAAGGAATTCATGCTATACACCTTCGCTTCCAATAACTCACTAGCCGCAGTACTCACTCAAAAAGACAAAGCTAATGATGAACGTCCCATCTCTTTCATGAGTGAAAGCATGTAGGGACCAAAACTTAACTACCCCTCCATTGACAAATAGAATTATGCAGTCTACAAGGCGGTGAAACACTTCAGGCCCTACATGCTGAAGAACCACTGCATAGTCTTCATTCCCCACCCAACAGTGCGTACATTGCGAGTACAACAAGAGCTGGGAGAACGACGTGCGAACTAGATGACAGGTTTGAAAGAATATGATCTTGAAATCAAGTCAGTACACATGATCAAAGGACATGAGCTCTACAGACTTGTAGTTGAAGCAGTACATGCCTAGGAGAATGAAGAAGAGCTTGTCGGTTGGGAGCAGGATATTGAAATGTACAAAATAAGGCAAGAAACCCCCACGGAAAATGGAACCTCATGGTATGCAGATATATGCCAATACCTTGAGCATGGAACCATACCCTCTCACTTTTCTATAAGATAGAAGAGGGCATTGTGCCTGAAAGCCTTAGCATATCAGTCAGTGCATGGGGTGCTTTACAGAAAGCATAGTAACGGAGTTTTTCTCAAGTGCCTGGAGGCACAGGAATGAGAGAAGGTACTCTAGGATATGCATGAAGAACCTGTTGTGGGTCACTTTATGGGAAATACCACTACACACAAGGTTATGCGAGTCGATTTTTACTAGCCCACATTATTTAGAGATGCACATGCCTATGCCCATAAATTCCCAATCTGTCAGCGATGCACTGTAGAACACGGAGATTAGCAGCCCTACTACACGCTATTGTAGTGACTTAACCATTCCAACAGTGGGGACTGGAAATCACTGGGGATATTTTACCTCATTCGCCAAAGCAACACTATTATATCCTAATAGCAACTGACTACTTTACGTGGTGGACAGGGGAAATTTCGCTCAAATGAGGAAATGACCAAGAGGTCATCAACTTCCTACAATAGAATATCTTCTCACGCTTCGGCATTCTGGTATCACTTGTTTTTTATAATGAAACTTATTTCTCTTCTTTGAAACTCTATGAATTTGCATTACATAATGGTATTGTATTAAAGAATTCATCGAATTACTATCTACAAGGAAACAATCTAGCGAAGTCTACAAATAAGAACCTCATCCGTACAATCAAGAAGATTGTTTTCTCTGAGCAGCATAACTGGAATACCGCCCTGACAAATGCACTATGGGCTGACCGTGTAACACCTAAGCCCTCTCTAAATACCTCACCATACTTATTGGTTTACGGTAAAGAAGTTATCCTCCCGCCTAATATCTACTTTCCTGTTCTTCAACTCTCCCAAGAATCCCAAGGCGAGCCTTGTCAGCTAGTACAGCGTAGGATGGATGCACTCCATAAGCTCCAGGAAGAAAGAATCAAAGAAAAAGAAAAATTCACACTCCATCAGAACTGTATCAAGAGGTGGTTGGATAAGAAGTCTACAGGGAAAGCTAGCTTTGATGTGGATGACTTAGTTCTGAAATGGGATAAACCCCATGAAGACAAAGACAAACATACAAAGTTCCAGTCCCTGTGGATTGGCCCATACACAGTTCATGAGAAGCTTTTCCCATACACATATCATTTGCAATCACTCGACCAGAGGATTGACAACCTTCCTGTCAACAGCCAAGATCTCAAGCATTATTTTTAGTAGGTTGGGTCGTGCCTGTGCCATGTACATAGTATTCTTACTGCTTGTTGTTTCATTTGGTTTATTTTCTTATTATCTTTGCTTTCGTTTTGTTTGATGACTATTTACTGTTTTTGTTCAAGTTCATTTTGTTTGTTTGGTATATTACTATTTTTGTTTCTGGAAATAAGTTCTACCAACCACTACGTTCTGGCTTTTGAATAGAGTATGTGGCTGAAATTTGAAGAGACTTGTGACACTGTAGCACTTGGCCAATCTAGTGTCCATTTTCTTTGTGCTTGGTTACAACCTTCGGCCGATGAATTCCTGACAGAAAATACGAACTGTCTGTAAGGGAAGCTTTGGTCCAACCGTGAACCTGTGTTCACACTGGGAAGCTCCATGCCTGTACTCAAATTTCTACTCTGTGTGTTGAAGCTAATCCAACTAGTAGAAACAGAGAAAGGGAAAAATATAAATGAGAAAACCTATGTTAGAGATCTTACATGCTTCTCTGAAGGAACAAC
This sequence comes from Pinus tabuliformis, assembly GCA_031772625.1. Lineage (NCBI taxonomy): Eukaryota > Viridiplantae > Streptophyta > Pinopsida > Pinales > Pinaceae > Pinus > Pinus tabuliformis. Next base: position 1,047,178,057 of record CM062818.1, on the reverse strand, counting down.
CTCTTCTGCTCTCAATAATTCGGGATCCCTCTTCCACCCCCAAAAATAAATAAGTGCCTATGCACAGTTCCCTTAAAAAATACAAAGGCAAAAGAAGAGAAAGGATTCTTGCCAACTCCACCGGGGTAATGACCAGGCTCGTTGGTAGTGGAGCAATGTGTGTGTTCCTGTGTGACTCCGTCGGGGTATTATCCAGGCCTGCTGGCAGCAGAGCAACACCAGAGACAAAAACTTATACTCTGAAAATCTTCAACTCGCGAGCTAACCTACCCTTCCTGAATTCGAAACACTGAGATCTAAGCTAAACTTTTGATTGTGATTGATTGAGTTGGAAAAGGGTGAACCTTGTATGTCCATGGGGTAAGTGGGGAAACTGAAGTAACCTGCAAAACGATTCAATACTCCCTGAAATACCAAGGCCCTGTGCTAGCAATGAACCGAAACAGAGACGCTAGATTTCTGCCAATGTGTCACCAAGTGTTGTAGCAACTACAACCACCCTCCAAAATTTTGGCCTGCACTAATTTCAGAGCCTCCCTTGAAGAGTTTCACTTGTTGACTGCACACACTCAGGTTCACTCCTTGAGCTCGTGTGAGTATTTACATTCACCTTTCTTGTTTATTGCACTCAAGTCTCTACATGTTGATGTCTAAGTCATGCTTTTGACCATGTTTTGGTTATGCTCAAATCCTTTGCTTCATATGTGTTTGTTGTGTTCGCCATAAAAGCATCTATCACACTCACACATGGAGTCACATTTACTATTGCACAATCTTCGTCTCGATCATGAACGATCAATCATGAGTGTCGCACTCATCGCTTGCACTGTTGGTCAGTCATGTTGAACATGTGGGCTTGATGGTTTGGTCAGTTCGTCGTCAAGTCATGTAAGTGTGTGTTCGTATGATCACCTATGTATCTTTTGACTGTTCACACAATTAGTTACTTTTGTTGAAGTACTGATGACCAGACTCCTCACTGACAACCAAACCATCACCCTACTTTCGACATGATCGATTTTCAACCAGAACATCACAAAAGCACCAAGCTAGTTATTTCAATTTGCGTTGCCCGCAAGCAACTCAAACTACACTCATGTTGGCCACCCAGACAGTCAACTGGTTGTTCATCTCAGAAATTGCGCAATGCTCATGAGAAGGTCTCCCACTGCCCATCAGTCAGCTCGGCTCAGAAATTGCACAGATATGATTAGTAGGATGACCTCCCAACCTTAGTGTAGTTTTCCCAACCAACAGCTCCTAGCAGCAGACTGCTTATTCCCTCCAGGAATTGCACAGTTTCTGCTGCCAGTGACTGAGCTACTAACAGACAGTTCCCTCTAGGAATTGTGCAGTTCTGGCTGCCAGTGATCCCAATAGCCAATAGGTAGTTCCCTCTAGGAATTGTGCGGTTCTGGCTACTAGTGACCCCAGCAGCCAACTGGCAGTTCCCTCTGGGAATTGCACAGTTCTGGCTGCTAATCTCCTAGGTAGTTCCCCAAAAAAATTGCGCAATCCCTGCCTGCTGACCCTCCATGCACCCTGACCATTCCTTTGGAAATTTGCACAAATTTGGCTATCTAGCCCTTGTTGACTGTTCATTCCAAAAAATGCGTAGAGCATGCCTGCCCTGCCCTCCTGCAGCCCGAACTGTCCCTCCCAAAATTTGCACAACTTTTCCTCCCAGTTGAGCCAAACCTTGCAGATAGTCACTATCGACTCACATTGTCTGTCTCCATCCCTCAGTGACTCTTGCACAGTTTTCATTAGCATTTTCCTAGAGCCAGCATCCCGCATCACAACCCTGCTACCTCTCCCAGTCACCCGCATCCGAATGATCACGTGTCATGGTAGACCAGGAGGTTTTGGATTTGATGTCATCTCATCATGAATGACTACAGGTATAGGTACACCAAGAAACATGTCAAGACAACAAATGAGATGAATGAAGGAAGTACATGCAGATGGACAGGTTCACCAATGGACGAACGAACGAAGCATGCGAAGTGGACGAATGCGACGAACATGCACCTTCGCGAACAAGTGATCCTGTCAAGCCTTCCAACATGAAAGCAAGGAACAACATGCTAGAGCTTCATCAAGAAAACCAAGGATCATCAAAGACTCTGTGCACTTTGCCATGTGGAGATGAAGCTATATACACCATGAAGACATCCATCACTCAGCAACATTGTAGCTTGACATGCACTCCAGCAGCAGCACAAATGTACCAGCATTGTCGTGTCAAGTCGTGTTGACTCAAGTCATGAGTCATGTTCCCCACATCTCCACTATGGCCTTGTTTTCAATCAATGTGATGTAACGTGGAAGTCTAAGAGACCCACTTGTTGAACATAAAGTCATGTAAGTCAAAAATTCATGGAAGTCGAATGATCATGAGGGTAGTCAAACATCCAAAAGGGTCAGTTTCACCCTTGGCTATAAATGCCCCCCTCATTTGTACATGAAAGGACTTTTCACCTCAACTCCTCCCAAATATCCAAGAGATTCTGTAACCTTTTCTTTTAGGAGTAAGTAGTGGCTTCAATGCCTCGCTGACAGGGTTAGTGATGTATGGTGTAACGATGTATCTTGGAACTTTTTCTTAATTCTGAAGCCTGTCAACAGGCCAGCACATTTTCACACATGTATTGTATTTGTTGTAAGACTGATCTTTAACACTTGTAATGCATGTTGCTTTAACCACATTTTCTACATCTGAACTGATTCATTTGTTGTAATGCATAATCTATTAATTGAAATGTGTTGTATATGCTGTTAATGTTGTCCCCTCCGTGTCGACTGCTCTGTCGGACATCAGACATACCTTTCACATGAACCTTGTTGTAACAACCGTTGCACTCGTCTTAGACTGATTCGTGAGTGTTGTACATATTATCTTACCTTGTATGTTGTGACTGCCACATCCGAGTGGATTGCTCCGTCGGAAGATGTGTATGTCCTTTGTGTTGTGTGTTCCTAGCCGAGTTGGCACTACTCCCTTTAAACCTAGAACTCACCTTCACCTTTTTCCCCTCACAGTGAAAGAACCATTGACACAAGTACACTTACACTCACTAGGCACGCGAACTTTGCTTCTTGAATACAAAGCGAACCACTCGCCTGTGCTGACAAGCAAGAGTTGAGGCAAATCCTTAAGACAATGGCAACCGGGCCATCATACTGGATGGAACGCCCACACCAAACGGTGTGAGGTCTAGTTGGGACTTCATACCAGGGTTATCCCCCTAATATTGGTGGGTCTAGCACCGTCAACACAACGTCTATCAGTTGCAGAAATATGATTAACAAGAATATGCTAACAACAGAATTGTCAGTGTTATGAGGTATTGGCTGATAGCAGGAATATCGATGCCCAAAATAAAATTTTAATTTTAATTTTTGAAATGAACTTACATATTCCATGTCAGCAACAAAATAATCATTATTAAAATTAAAAAAGGAAAATTCATTGACAATAGTAGTAGCAACGCATTTTTGTAAAAATGGCCAGTTAAAACTTTGTTTTTTATGTACATCACAGTAATTGCGGGCAGCTTTCCGGACAAATGAGAATGATTTTTTCAAAACCAAAAGAGATTTTTTCCACCATGGATCCATTTATAAAAACCTCTCTCGGTTTTATCACATCTATCACGGTTTTGGATTTTCGAAGGGATCATTGGACCCTATTTTTTAGGATTTCATGAGGAAAAAGCTCATGGACATTTGTTGACTTGGATGCCACCTCACCAAATTCGACTTGCTGATCCTTATCTCCAGCCATGACTCCAGAAACCACATGATATTTAGATGCATATAGGATTGGAAAATTTTAAATACATGTATTTGAGATGTACGTTGTGATTATTTAGAGTTTGTAATTATAGCTTTGCTAGAAACTAGTTTTTAGTTAGTTTGTCTTTTCTATAAAGACTGGGTCTGTGTAATGAAGAGGAGTTGGCTTTTACTTGAAAAGATAGCAATTTGTTGTATTATTTGAGCAAATCTTAAATATATATATATAGTGTTTGATGAGCATTTGCAGAGTATATATAGTGTTTGATGAGTATATATAGTGTTTGATGAATATTGAGTTTGGAGACGACAAAAGGTACAATGTGACTGGGATTGGTATAGTCACCTTTCAGAGGGAGTCATGATCCCCTCTCAGACTCAAGGATGTGATGTTTATTCAGGGTCTAAAGAAGAATCTTGTCTCCATTGCTATTTTGGAAGATCTTGGTTATGATGTGATCTTCAGCAATGGAAAGGCATTCCTGATACACATAGCCATGGGACAAATGAAGTAGATCAGGGTTTGAGTCAAGAATATGTTTGCACTTTAGGTAGAAGCTGCATGTGAAGCCTTGAGGAGAAAATTAGGGAATACAGATGTGGTGTTTGAGAGGTAGCATGATTTACCTCTCAACATGTAGCCTCAAAATCAGTCTTAGGAAGTTGTGGAGTAGCCACAAATGAAGAAGTAGAGAGGAGGAAGACTGGAGACATCCACTAAACCAGAGACCTCCAGCAGGGGGAGAATTCGAGCCAAGTGGGAAAAGGGAGCAAAAGTAGCTATACCTCCAGGAGTGAGGTGGAGCAATGTAGATCCTTAGTCCAAGAGTTGCAGAAATTTGGGCAAGGTCCATTGAGGCATTCTCCTCATGGATCATTACCTTGCTATGGGGTCCCATAATATTTAGTAGCAAGAGGATCAATGTCAGTCAGATACGAAGGAGTGCAGAGGAGTGTTGGCAACAGAGTAGGAGGAGTAGTAGCAAAGTCAGCGACAACACCGTTTTCATAGTATATAGTTGCAGACACAATTTATTCAATTTGTTTTTTTATGCTTCGTAGTTGCAGGTGTTGCAGGAGCAAAAACAACAGTGAGAAGTGTTGCATGTAGTACATTCCAAAGATGCAAGTTAAGGGTGGTTCATAATCCATTTCTTTCTGAGAAACAAGAAAGTCCCAATTTTGATTTTTTCCTTAATCAAATTGAGAAAATTCAAATTTCCACATCAGTAAATAGCTTGGAGGAGTTAACTGAGGTGGCATGGCTCTTGTCACTCAGTTAAGAACACTCAATTCAAGTTAATGAGTTGAATTTCAGTTTGCTTGAGCTGATTCCTAAAAAATAGGAGTCTAGTTCAGTTAATTTTAGTTAGGGGCATGAAGTTCAGTTATGTGCAATGGGTTCCTAAATTTTAGGAGCCTAGCTTGAGTTAATTTCAATTGTAGCAATTTAATTTAGTTAAATTGAGTTATGGTCATTTAAACTAGTTCTAACTGTTGGAGGAACTAGTGGAAGGTCAAATAGTGGAAGTGTAACTTCAACCGCACTCAATGATCAACCAATTAACTGATCAATCAACTAATAATTAGCTTATTCATGCAAAGAATATGAGTTTCCCAGTTGTGGTGGATTTTCCAATGCAGTTAACTAGTAGTTATAAATTAGTTGAGTGTACAGGTGTTGCATGAGGTCAAGTGGACCATCCTTGGGAATTGCATAATGAATTAGAGGAATTTCCTATTTAATAGGGGCTCAAGCAGAGGCAAAAGTTGACTAAATATAGGTCAAATCTTCTCAGTGAGTAGAGAGATAGGTTATGCACTTGCAGGTTGTGCTCAGTTGAGAAAAGCAATTTTAATACATCTATATTCATCAGATTAATACAAGCATGCATTGGGGTTTTTAACACTTCTCTTTCCCTAGGAAAATTATTATTTGCATGTGTGATTTCTTATTGCATGTCTAATATTTTTATTCAAATTTGTGAATTAACTTCCGCAAAGTGGTAGAGTAGGTTTTTGTCTTGTGGTTTTGATTAAAACTTCATAAGCAATTGCAAATCTACACCATAATTTCTACATGGTATCAAAGATAGATTTGTAGAAATTTCTACATATACATCCTATTATTGATCATAAAATAGGTATTTATACAATCTGAAACATAGGGAGGCAGTTGTGTTTGAATAACTTCTCCATAACTAGAAATACAAGAATCACCAACAATGTCCTAACTATATTCTAATCTAAATAATATACAAAATATCGAAGGATTAGTTAAGATTACCCCCCCCCCCCCAACAATCCAAAGGGACATCTAACATGTATGGGATACTTGAACATGCCACTAGCCTTGCCCTCAAGCTAATTAGAGGTGTCGATGATGATTTTGAGCTGAACCGGTTATTCAAACTTGGTGTCTTTGAATACCTCTATGAATTCGCCTTTAGACTCTACAGTTCTATTCCTTTCATGTTGTCTCATAGAAAGGAATATACATCTATTTCTTTGTGGTTACATGTCAAAATGCAAATAGATGTTATTTTTTCTTGGTGGGATGGAAATTTATGGGTTAAATAACTTTTACCATCAAGGTATCGAATTTGAGACATTTCTTGTGCATCAATCAATATATTTCTACAATTTATTCTCTAAGATGTTCAGAGCAAATAGGTTAAACTATCCTATATTTCTCAAGTAGATATTTACTCTTATCTAACATATTGATGATGATTTTATTTGGATAGTTGTCAGTGCTGGAAGCATAAATAAGCTCACATATGTAACTTTTCTCCATTGTAGACCCAATAAAGTTCCCTTCTTTTTGTTTATCACAGTAATTTGAAATTAATGAAAAATATGTAAACTCATTCACATTGTGGCTTTTTATGTAATGGTATTAATCATCTTTGACAAAATGAAGTATGATGGATTTATTTAATTTTCCATTCACAATATAGTTTAAATGAGAATATTGAATATTCATTTTTAATATAATGACAATAAATATATTTATTATTATATCCATATCTATTTTTTAGCGTAAGTTAATTATCGTCATTTATGGACATGGCATGGTTTAAGGATATTAGAGCATTATCTATTAAACTTGGTTTCTTTGATGAGGAATCCAGATACATATACATCATTGTGTGTAAGAGAGACTCTCTAAAATCTTATCAAAGTCTCTAGTGCATCGTTTGTGCCATTGTCCATATTCAATCAACTCATTTCCATTATTCTTCCTCCTTTTGTTATTTGTTCTCTCGCCACTTCATTACATATTTTCCATATCACACTATTTTTATATGGGCCAATGCATTGTCCTAGTCAACCTAGTTGTAGAATGCACATTTTGTTGATTTTTTTGGTGGCTATGGTTAGTATTCAAGTCAACCCTAAAAAGAAATCAAAAGAAAGAAATTTACATTTTGAATTTTAAATTTAATTTGCCTCTGTTGAGTGATAAAAAGGTGTCTTTTAACCCCTATTTACCCTACATTAATTTTCAATCCAGGCACGATTTTTTATCTCAAGAGTGTACTCAGTCTGGGGCGGTCACTTGTTCAAGAATAATGTTTGCAGTATAGTGCTTACAAAAGTAACTAAATGCTGGAAACGAAATCTAATTGTAACAGCAAGAAACTTAAATGTTTTGTAACTAAATCTTTCACTCAAGAAATTACAACAATCATCAGTCAAGGATGCAGTAATGATAACTCTTTCCCCTGTAAACTGATGTAAATGAAGAATCAATCACAAACAAGACCTCCAATCTGAGAACTTAGACAACAGTAGTCAATGTTCGTTACAGTTGTGGATCTTTCTATTCACACTCAAGCAAATGCTGGAAATAACAATTCGATTAGCAGAAAAGGAACAACAACTGAATCTATTGAAAAGATCGAACAACAAAGCTTAATCTACATAAATGAATTGAACAACAAAGCTTAAATGAATTGAACAACAATCTTTAACTAATAAAGGAATTGAACAACAATCTAAGAAAGGAACAACAAACCGAATTAAGTGTAACCACACAGCGAATATAGAGTAATTGAGTCAGTAATCTTATTCTAGCATAATGGACATTAACCACAGGTATAAAGGAACGACAATTGTAGTTATAATGGAGCAGTAGTCAAATGAACAGCAATCACGACTGTAAGTGAACCGTAGTTAAATGAACAGCAATCGCAACTGTAAATGAACAACAAAATCTAAATTAGACAATGCAATATTGTTTCAGAAAGAATAGCATGACATTTTAAGTTGTGAATAATAATCTCGCTATCCAATTATGATTTCAATACAATAGAGCAATTCAGGGAAACGTTCCAAAATAGAAGATTACTGAATAAAGCGAATTAAAGAAATGCAAAGGAAATCAAACCACACATGACTGTAATCGCAAAATAATGATACAAGAAGCAAGTGGATCCACTAGGATCGGTCCCTTAGCCACCAGGGAAGCACTGCTACGTTTACTCCACAATCAGATAATCGAATAGCAACTGATTTATATATTAATCATAAACGGCAGAGTTACAGCTATCGCTCTTCAAAGAGAGTCGATGATCAAATTTAAGATTACAATAGTAAGTTCTACAAATTGACAATAGTATCACCCCCTGGGCTACCAGCGCTATCCCTTTTTATAATGGCCAAGCGGAAGTATCAAGAGTTCAGATAAGTCTTAAAGCAGTGATCCCTCAAGATCAAAGGATCTTGAGGGATTCGCTATATCTTTTATCTCCAGTTATCGTTTTATCTTTTTGCGTTGATGCCGTATTTTCTCTTCCTTTTCCTAGACCATGCGCTCCGATCTTGATTTCCTCATCTGGATACAGCTTCCTGTCAAAGGGACAGCAGTTGCTTCTGCTTTGTCTTTTCCTCTTGAATAGTGATTTTCCATTTTCTTTACTTTCTGTATAGAAAAATATAATAATTAGTTACTTTGTATCAATCACAAATCTCCTTAATTATATCATAATTATTTAACATATTACCATCTTAGAATGTAAAGGAGTTATGATTCAAAGGAAAATATAAAGAAATAAATGGTAAATACATACCTTTTCCAATGCTCAACACACCCACCTGCTTACCATTTTTCATGCCCTCATGAAAACATTGTAATTTACATGCAAGGCAGTTAGGGAATAGGCTGGAGAAGGATTTTCATGCAGTGGTCTAAAACCGTGATGTGTAGCTAAAACTTCAAAATATGCCTTGTCCGGCCTTCAGGCAATTCATATAGGGCCTTATACCCTGCTGCGGGATACCAGATAATTGGACTTTGAAACCTACAACCTAGCCAATACGGGCCTTCTCTCAAGATGAGGTTACTATAGGTGACCAGGCGACCAACAGCTAACTTAAAATTTTCGTAATTGAATGGTTCTTTGTCTGGAACATTCCGATTGGAAGTCTTCCATCAGAGTTTAACTACTGCTATGGCAAGGTCTTTGATGGATAGGAAGTATTCTACCCCTTGTTGGACAACTCTTGTGTGAATGGGTCCCAATGTCTGGATCACACCCTTCTTTCTCATTAAGCTTCTATGCTTATCCCACAGTTGTAATGGGTGTCTTGGTTCACCCCTTACCCACGGATCTAACCCGTTCTCCTATCTCTGAAAGGTATTATGGGCTTTAAGCCACTTTATCTGGTTAACAACAAAAGAGATGAATGCCTGAAGTTGGATATCACCCATAAAAGGACTAGGGTTCTCCTCCGTTTCACCGTCCAGCACAAGATTATGCAAATAAAACTCACATAGCACTTGTTGGACTTTCACCCCATAATGTTTGCAGCAGTTTATAAAATCATCAATAGTTTTTAACTTTATAGGAACCCCTGCCTTGACAGCCTTAATTTTTAATTGTAAGTACCTTTCCATAAAAAACAAAGCATAATTTTTGGTAGGTGCCCTACATGCTAGAACATCAGTATATAGAGAACAAAGAGTATCCATTTGACTCATAACTGTGTCTAATCTATTGGTTACCTTTTTAACTTTTTCCTCTGCCCTCCGACATCTATCGAAGGCCTCGCTCTCCGATGCATTGATGTTCTTTACTTGCTATTGTAACTTCTGATATTTCTCCTGAGGAACAGTTTCCTCTGTGAGCTTTTCTATCGTCTGTTGGGCCTGTGCCAGATCCTTTTGAAGTCTCACTATCCTCGGATCATTGTCCATCAAAACATTTTTGGGCTGGAGATCTACCTGGATCTCCTTATTGCGACATTTGGTTCCTGTAGTCTGCGTTTCCTTCTCATGAATTGTCCAGTCGGTTGTGACGCTAGAGGACAACGCCTCTGTCTAGACATCCTTATTACATACCAATGTGTTTTCTGTTTAGGCCTCTGCATTTGTAATAGCCGCATGTCATTCCTTGTGGTCTTGAATGATAATGGGTTTAGTTTGAGTTCTTTTGGTCTTCATTTTATGGGGTTTCATCTGGGTGGATGCATCCCTTGTTCCAGGGGTTCTTTTTGAGATTCTACCCATTTTTAGGACTCTTATTTGTTTTCTGAGTTGTTTTACTACATTTAGTAGCCTTTTCTATTCCTTTCACAGCCTTTTGATTTCATTCATTTTCTTCGAAGGAACAATTGTCTCTTTTCTTGGGCCTGGGCTTTGTTCTTTAGGGATTGTTCCCTCGCCCTGGCTTATTTCCATATTCCTGTTTGGAACACTCCTTCATTATTCTCATCCTCCTGAATAGGTTTCTCAGGGGAGGAAACCTTGGTTTGATCTGCTATTTCCCAGGTGATTTCTGCTTCTACTTCTTCTTCATCATTCATCTCCTCAGATGCATTCTTGCTGTGAGCAGAGTGTTCCTGTGATTTCCTTTCTCCTTCTTCCTCATCATCCATCTCCTCAGATGCACTCTTACTGTGAGCAGAGTGTTCCCGTGATTGTCCTACCTCAATATCGAGGTTGAGTGGGCTGTGAGGCTGGATGTACTCACCCATATTGGCCAAAATTTGGGCCAATTCATCTTCTTGCAGAGGGTTTTGTAATGGGCTTCTACTGGGTGGCTCTGCTTCCTCCCCTTCTTCCTCGCCGGAGTGCTCAATTTCCTCTTTCGGTTCCTCTTCTATATTTTCTTCTAATTCTTCTTCTTCGTTTTCCCCTCCTTCAAGTTGTGGGGGTTGCTCATCCTCTAAGTCATATATCTCTAATGGTTGGCTACTATTTTCTTGGGGACTTCCCAACATTCCCCTGCTTCTCCCCAATCTGGCGGACTGTCTGCGTTTCTACGGTCTAATTGATGTGCTAGCAGTTCTTTTTCGTTTTGGGGCTAGTAAGGCCAATCCCCCATCTATTGAGAAGACTAATTCTTCCCAACTAATATGCTATTGAGTAAGACTATAACTGACTATTAGCTGAATTAAGCCGTGATGACTTACTACCATTTCTACATGACGAGATTTTCTTATGCTTCGAGCAACATCATGTAATAAAAAATTTAAATATGCGGGCAAATTTACAACACATTTTTGTTTTAATACTGCTAACAATTTGAGATGGCGTGGTCTTACCACATCTTTTCTCCCATCGCATGTGATGTAGTTTTGCACAATTCTGGCTAATTCTTCCCAAGGTTCTCCCAAGGTTGCAGGCAGGACTCCTTTTCCTTTGACAGTAAGGCTCTGTCCTTCATCCCGGAAGATGGTTATGGCGTCTTAGAGTCTCACTTTTTTCTGGGTCCATACTGGTCCAACAGCTAGCAGTCCCGATACTTCAACAATTATCGCATATGTTACTGTTATTTGCCTACCCCTCACCATGGAACGATCTTCCTGCAAATTCTGCAGAAATTCAATGGCCAACATTTCATGAGACTACTGTAGTCGGTTAAGGTAGGCAATCCATCCTGCTCTCACTAAAATTTCGCGTGCAATGTTAGAGATTATTAACACTTGCGGTTCGCTACGTATTGATCTTCCTCCCATTTTGTTCAAGCTTAGCACACTGTTAATTTTTACAGAGCAAAAACACAGAAATGACAATGGAACAACAAGTTGTTCAATGCTTAGCACATTGTTAATTTTTACAAAGAAAAAACACAGAAATGATGATGGAACAGCAAGCTGTGCATATTGGGAAATATCAATACTGTTAAACTTGCTATTCCTGAGTTCTAATGGAGTCATAGTACCTCCAAATAAGGAGTTGACACGTATGCCAGTGTATTATGGAGGTCAACTACGTCCCCCTGAAATGTGATAGGTCGTCCTCGGCTGACAAATAAAGGAGCAGCATGCTGGACTGTAATCGTACACTAACATAAAGGAACTGTGTATATATCCATGACATGATTACAAAAAGCATCGGATTACTGAAATCAAGGCTTATGATGGAAATCGTGAATAGATATGGAAATGCTATGAAATGATGTGAAAAATAGAGGAGAGGACAACTAACGTAAGTAAAAATTCTTATGCGGTCATTATCCATTTTAACCATTATGATTGATTTATAAATGATTTTCATGTGTAAGAGGTTCAAAAGGGTTATATAACATAATCTCATTTGAAATCAAAATAAAGATATAAGAAAAGGGTTTATAATGACTATTGGTGTATGAAAAGTATGACTTCAATACCATCAGCAGAGCTCTGTTGCCCATAGGTGTCCATAACCTTGACAGAGTTGCTTGTTTCACCCTTGGAACCATAATCCTTCATGTATGCCTAGGGAAGTGTTGTGCAATGTCAGAATGGAGGCCATTATGCTGGCTTGATAACCAGATGAATCATAATGCCATTCACCAGGAAGGAGTGAAAGGTGGTCAGGCCGGCTCGTGATGAGACCTCCTGTTCCAAGGACTTTTTATTTTTCTAATATGCCTCTTGGATCATATCCCTGGTGTGGTGGCCATAGTGGGAATGCCACTGCACTGCTTTCTTATGATCATGATAGGATGGCTCTTGATGAGACCCCCTATCCTTCATTTGACAAATCATAATAGTAATCATATAGATATATATTTTTCTCTTTTTTTCTTTTCTTTTATATGGCTCAACACTCCTTAAGAGTAGGGATGGTGGAAGAAGTCTGAACATCTCAATAGAGGAAAATATGCCCTTATTCTTATTCAATAATAATGTTCAAAGAGAATTATGAAGATTTATAAAGAGCCAACATGATATAAATAATCAATCAAATTGGTTTTAGTGAAAATAAAGATAGCAAAGTGATATAAATAGTTGTGTCATTTCCTCTTTTTTCTTATCGATTCAAAGAAATTTATCTGAAGATAACGATTTTTCTTTGGTTTGCTGATTTTAGTATCCTCTAGTTTTTGTGTTCTTTCATAAATGTATACCTGTGCCTTAAATGAACCATCATTCACAAAAATCGTCTAAATGATGAAACACAAACACACAAAAAAAACAAAAAAATGCACTCAAAAAGTGTTGTTCCGTTTAAGGAATAGCTCCTTTGGCGGAACATCCTAAGATCATTCGAAATTGAAATTGTTGTTCCTTCAGAAAGAACGGAAAAAAGGAAAAAATGCGAAGGAGGGTTGTTTCTTTAAATGGAACGGAAAAACAATCTGGCGGAAGTGTTGTTCCTTTGGAAAGGAACGGCGAAAAAATTGAAGTGTTGTTCCTTCGGAAAGGAACAGTAAAAATGCAGAAATGTTGTTCCTTCGGAAAGGAACAACAAAATGCGAAAGTGTTGTTCCTTCAGAAAGGAACAACAAAAAACGAAAGTGTTGTTCCTTCGGAAAGGAACAGTAAAAAGGCGGAAATGTTGTTCCTTCGGAAAGGAACAACATAATGCAAAAGTGTTGTTCCTTTGGAAAGGAATAGCATAATGCGAAAGTGTTGTTCCTGTTAGTGTCAGTCTTTCCAGCCTTCCTCCAGTGATCAAATATGCTCTTACAAAGTGATCTCAGAGTGTCAAGGTCAAATTTTGTCATTTCAAAGAGTTTTCAAGCAAAATTTGGTCACTAGGCATTAGGTCTAGGGTTTGCTTTCACTCCTTCTAAAGTTGTCCAAATGTTGGTCCATGTCACCATTTAGCTGAGTTTATCATCATTCATAGGGTTTTCATTATCATGTCAGTGTCTAATGAGTCATTTTACATCTTGTTCATGCTTCAGTTGTGCCTTGGCAAGGTCATTTCCCTCTCCTAGGGTTTTGAAAGCAATTTCTCTTGGATGGTCAAATCACCGGCAAAACTTGTTTCCTGATGTTCATACACCTTCCCCTATCCTTAAAGTACCTTATCAAACACTTCCCATCCCTTAGATCCGCCAAATTCCTCATTTTTGCACAAACCCTAGTTTCTAGCTACAACCTGGCAATTTTCTAGGTTTGGCCTGTGTTTTGCCCTTTTGGACCCCTTCCCCTCGCTCAATCTCTGAGATTCCACTTTCCCCTGCTTCCTAACATCCCTCCCTACTTCCGAAAATTTCCCCAAGAATTTATAAGCCCCTTATCCCCTTCATTTCGCTTCATTTCGACAAAATTCCTTGTTTCACACATCGGGACAAGTTTCACTCAAAAGATGTTTTAGAGAAATAAAAGATGAATTTTTGGAAACTGAGAGAGGTTTTTGTCCAAAACATTCCAAAGAAGAAAAAAATCCTTCACTTTTTGCACAGGTGTCATGGTTTGAGAGAAATTTCAAGAATACCGTTGCCTCAGGAGAATCAAAGACACCTCTAAAGTGACCTTGGGAAAATCAAGTTTTCTCCCAGCTTGGTTGGCCAAATGATTTTCTTGATGGGTAAAATGATAACTTGACACAAAGATCTTTCCAATGAGATATCATGAGCTAACTTTGGGGTTGAGGAAGGCATTCAAAAGTTGACTGCAACAGCACTCTTCCTTGAGGCAGCCTCATTTGGCACTTTTTGACCAGTCTTGGGAGATTTGATTTTTGACAAGTCAAATGAACTCCAAATTGAAAAATTCCAGTTGGATTGGAAATTAAACTCAAATACCTTTCCAGCGAGCTATCCTGTGCCCGATTTTGACACCAGAAAGGCCTCCAAAAGCCTCCTGCAAAACGCGACCCGTTGAGCCTGGCGCGCGACCCGTCAGAGGCGCGCGACCCATCAGGCTGCCTTTTCAAGTGCAAAATTTACACAGGTGCGACCCGTCAGTGGCGCGCGACCCGTTGGGTGAGGCGCGTGACTCGTCAGCGACCTCCCTTCCAAACTCATTCCAAATTCGTTCAAGCACCCCCAAATCATCAAATTGCTTGAGCATCTCAAACAGTCAAAACAGCAAGGCATCCCATGGGAGGAGTTCATCTCTCGTGAGTTTTTCACAGCACCACCCTCGCCACATCCTGAGGTTGTTCACGAGGAGGGAGGACCATCACAGCAGCATGACATCCCTGTCACTAGACATGTCAGCTCCTCACCTTTGGTTACCTATCAGAAAGGCCCGAGGGCCTTATTTGCAGCAGCTCGGCGAGTACTATCTCCACAGCAGGTGGAAGGGGTCTCGCCTTCATCATCAGCTCAGCAAGTGTTATCTCCACATCAGGTGGAAGGGGCCTCGCTCTCTTCAGCAGCACAGGTACCAGGGAGAGGCAAACAGCCCATGATTGATGAGGGGCCATCAGGAGTTCCAGATATTGAGTTTGTTAATCTTGAGGCCATTTCTCCGAGCCAAGAGGCAAAGGAGGTCATTCAGCACCTTAGAGATGAAAATGTGGTATTGCAAAAGAGACTAGAAGGTGCACAATGGACAATCTCATACCTGGAGTAGCGCAACAAGCAGTTGGAGGATGAGAAAGCACTTGATGAGCTGTGGAGGATTCGTAGTGACCGAATCTTGAACCAAAGAAGACCCGGTGACCCATTACCCGCTGACCGAGAGTCCATGCTCATCTAGGTAAATGCACACTTGGAGACGCTGTTGGCTAAGGCCAACCAAGAAAATAAATTGCTGAGGAACATGAAAAACCATTACTGGGCAAGAATGCATGTGTGCAAGGCAAAAATGAAAATGTTTCAAAGGCGGTTGACCGAGGCACTAAAACGGAGAAAGAGGCCAAATCCCCTCCGTATCTTGGCTGAGGCTTCACTCAAGGATCAAGGCACTAAATAGCCTAGCCACAGCACAAATCCCAAGAAATTTTGAGAATTTTGGGTGAATTTTGGCATTTTAAGGCAATTTGCAGGTTTTTCCCATTAACGGGTCTCACCCCCCGCGCGACCCTTCATCATGGTAGCTCCTTTTGACAAAAACTTAGCATTTCCAGATTTTTCATGCAAATTTACACATGCTCATGGATGGACTTGAGATTTGGTGAAGTTTTGGGCCTCCAGAAAGTCAAAAAACTAGCAAAAAATGACTTTCTGCCACTTTTTTGAATTGCAGAAAGCAGTCTTGGAAGATTTGATTTTTGACAGGGCAAAAGAACTCCAAATTCAAAAATGCCAGTTGGGTTGGAAAGTAGACTCACAGACATTTCCAACAAGCCTACTCTTGCCCAATTTGGCCACCTGAAAGTGCCCCAAAGATGGCTCCAAAGGCGCGCGACCCGTCAGGCAGGGGCGCGCGACCCGTCAGGCAGATTTTTCCAAAAATGCACTGTACAGCTCAGAAAAGCGCAGTTTGACCTAGTTTGACTTTTTGGGGTGAATTATGATCCTTTTTGATGTAATTATTGTACTTTTTAGACACTTTTACTCTTATGTAACATTTCTAGAAGATTCATTCATGAAAAGGGTAAATATTAAATGAATGAATTGGTTTCCTAGCTTATAGAGGCAAGTTGTTTTGACTGCCTAGTTTGTAGTGCTTAGTTTAGAAGTGGTTGAAACAGCTCCTAGGATAGTGAGCTCGACCCATGGAGGCAGGGAAAGAGGTTAGATCATCTATATTATGTACTTTCTTGCTCATTTTCATGGTTGGACTCTTGAGGGATAAGCTATCATTGTATTATTCACTGTATCTCTGCAATTTTTGGCTAAGGAAGACCAGGGTTTTGCAGTCCTCTTTGGGATTCTTGTGGACTCATGTGTTGATGGTGTGTTTCTCAATGTACTTTTAAGCTTGTTATGTGACTCATTTCCTTTCTTTTACTTCTGCACATTAAACAAATGAAGTGTTAAAGTAAGAATTCATGCCTGCCATGCTCTGCTTTTAAGTTTGTTTAATTTCAATGTTTTCTACTGTCTAAAGAGAATTCAAAGTTACTGTTTGCTCTCTTTAGCTCTTCATCTTTCATTCTCGACCATCCACCTCAGTTAAAGGCATCAACGTTGTCTCCTACCTCGCCCCAAGGAACCCCCTGCAGAAACTGTGTCCAATCCCCGCACCCAAAATTTCCCTCTCCTCAATTTGCCACCAAAAACCCAAAAGACCCCAAATCAATCTCTTTGATCAGTTTACTAGCCTAATATCAGTGTTACCTTATTGGTCATCTCATCTTTTGAAGATTTTACGAGATAGACCGGAGAGAGCCTTCTCCTGCCCCGTAGGGCTAGCTACGAGGCTAAATGGTTTGATGTTGCCTTGAGGTTTGCCTTTCTCAGCCTGAGGTGAAATTTCAAGCTCTAACAGTTCCTTCGAAAAGGAACAGCAAAAAACGAAAGTTTTGTTCCTTCGGAACAACAAAAATGCGGAAATGTTGTTCCTTCAGAAAGGAACAACAAAATGAAAAAGTGTTATTCCTTCAAAAAGGAACAGCAAAAAACGAAAGTTTTGTTCCCTTGGAAAGGAACAACAAAAATGCGGAAATGTTGTTCCTTTGAAAAGGAACAACAAAATGCAAAAGTGTTGTTCCTTTGAAAAGGAACAGCAAAAAATGAAAGTGTTTTTCATTTGGAAAGGAACAGCAAAAATGTAGAAATGTTGTTCCTTCGGAAAGGAACAACAAAATGTGAAAGTGTTGTTCCTTCGGAAAGGAACAAAAAAAAGGCGAAAATGTTGTTCCTTCGGAAAGGAACAACAAAATGAAAAAGTGTTCTTCCTTCGGAAAGGAACAACAAAAAGGAAAAAATGTTGTTCCTTCGAAAAGGAACAACAAAATGCGAAGGTGTTGTTCCTTCGGAAAGGAACAACAAAAAGGAGAAACTGTTGTTCCTTCGAAAAGGAATAGCAAAATGCAAAATATGCAGAAATGAAAAAATCTATACAGAAAGTAGTTTATACAAGCAGAAAAGAAAAAAGTATGTACAAAATTTAAGAACAATGAAATTATTTAGTGAACCAATGCTGAGGAAGGATTATTTTCCTCAGCAAGAATCTACATATCAGAATCTTCCCAGAGCTGCTGGTAAAAGGATTCCCGAGTAAGTGGTTTATGGTACAGTCGCACTCGATGACCATTTGCTTTAAAGGTATGCCCAGATCCATCGATAGTAGTCAAAGTAATGGTGCCATTTTCATGCACTTTCTGTATTTCATATGGTCCAAGCCATCGAGTCTGAAGTTTTCCCAGAAAATCATAAAACCTGGAGTTATATATGAGTGCCCAATCTCCTTCGTGGAAGATTTTCTTTTTGATCAGGGCATCATGCCATTTTGCTCTCTGCTATTGAATTAATGCATTGTGTTGAAGAGCCGAGAGCCTAATTTCATCTAGCTCGTTAATCTGTTGTAATTTGTTAGTCTGGGCCTCATTTAAATCCAGACCAATCTCATGTGTTGTTCTTAATGTTTGTATTTCGAACTCTATTGGAAAGATGGGTTCCTTTCAAAATACTAGCTGATATGGTGAATAACCAGTGGTGTTTCTCCACATTGTTCGGTATGCCCACAAGGCTTCCAGCAATCTTGAAGCCCAATCACGCCTCTTTGATGCAATGTTTTTTTTCAATATTGCCTCTATCACTTTATTCATGCTCTCTACCTGGCCATTTGCCTGTGGGTAATATGGAGTGGTAAGTTTGTGTTGAATGTGATAATTTCTTAATGTTGCAGTGATTTTATTACCTACAAATTATGGTCCTCCTTCTGTGATTATGTCCCTTAGGAGGCCATATCATACAAATATTTGGAATAGGAAATGAATCACAGAGTCCTCTGTAGCTCTTGGAAGTGCCTCTGCTTCAACCCATTTAGTAACATACTCTATTGCTACTAGAATATATGTTTTCTGATTTGATGATGGGTTGATCGGACCAACAAAATCGAGCACCTAACGCTCAAAATGGTTCGATTACTAACTGTGGGTTTAAAGGCATTTCGTCAGACTATCCAGGGTATCCTGCTCTCTGGCAACTGTCACAGGTTTGAACAAATTTCTTAGTGTCTTTAAAGATTGTGGGCCCGTAATAACCTGTTTACAAAACCTTGTGACCAGTCCTTCGATCTGCGAAATTTCCGCCACACCATCTGTCATGAAAAGCTTTCAGAATGTCAAATATTTTGTCTTCGCGGACGCATCTTCTGATGTGCATATCTGCCCCTGTATGAAATAGGTAGCTCCCAATCCAAGAAAATCAGGTACTACGTTGCACAATCTATTTTCATTCATTAGGGGTTAGATGCTTTTGTAATTTGCTTACTGCTAAATAACTTGCAACATCAGCATGCCAGGGTGTCTTGACAGTAACAGCAAACAAATTTTCATCTGGGAATTGATCTTCGACTGTTGCTGCATCCGTTGGTTTTGGCATTCGCGAGAGAAAATCAACTACAAGATTCTCTTTCCCAGGTCAATCTTTTATTGTGATGTCAAATTCCTGCAATAAAATCAACCATCTTGTTACTCTACTGTTTGTAACAGGTTTATTTGCTAAGTATTTTATGGCAGAGTGATCTATATATAAAACAACAAGATATCCAGTGATATAATGCCTAAATTTCTTTACAGCATGTATTACAGCTAAAAAATCTTTTTCAGTTACAGTATAGTTTAGCTCAGCAGGAGACAAATTCTTGCTAATATAATAGATTTCATATGGTTTTTTGTCTTCTTCCTGCCCAAGGACCACTCCAATAGCTGTGTCTAAAGCATTCGATGAAATTTGAAATGGTAGGTCCCAATTTGGACCTCTGAGCACTGGGGTTGTTGACACAAGCTTTTTCAGATCCTTAAAAGCACAATCACATTTATCTGTCCAAACAAAATCAACATTCCTTGTTAGTGCATATAGAGGTGAAGCTATTTGAGAAAAATGCTCTATGAATCTCCTATAATAGCTAGAAAATCCTATAAAACTACGTACCTCTGTCTATGTGGTAGGAGTAGGTATTAACAAAATTATTTGAATTTGGCCAGATCTATATGTATTCCAGTCGCTGAGATATAATGACCTAGGATGAGCCCTTCAGTTGTCATCATATATCACTTTTCATGGCTCAAGTAGAGCCTGGTGGAAATACATCGTTGCAGCACCTTTTCCAATGTGTCTAGTGTTGGCTCAAAATCATCTCCATATGGTGTGAAATCATCCATATATACTTCGAGCCCTTCATTTATTAAATCTGAAAAGAGGCTGAGGATGGCCCTATGAAATGTGGTAGGGGCATTCCATAGGCCAAAAAGGGTAGGACTCTGTAATCGAATGTTCCCCAAGGACAGGTAAAAGTATTTTATCCTGGTCTTCAGGGGCAATCTAAATTTGATTGTATCCACTGAAGCCATCCAAGAAAGAAAAGAATTTCTTTCTTGCTAATGTGTCCAATACCTAATCAATGAATGGAAGGGGGAAGTGGTCTTTCTGGGTTGCTTTGTTTAATTCTCTATAAACTACGCAAATCCTCCACTTTCCATTCTTCTTTGAAACCACTACTAGTGGAGAGACCCAGTTACTATCGGAGATTGGATAAATAGAGTCTATATCCAAAAGTTTTTGTAATTCATCTTTCACAATATCTTTCAGGTGAGGGTTGAGTCTTCGTTGGGGTTGGCGAACGGGTCTAACATCCTTTTCTGTATAAATCTGGTGCGTACACAGCTGGGGATCAATTCCCTTCATGTCTGGATAATCCCATGCAAAAGCTTCCTTATATTTTCTCAGTAGTTGGGCCAGCTTTTCTTCTTGTTCAGGAGTCAGGTTATTGTTAATGTTCAATGTTTTCCCGGCTCAATCTCTATAGTTTTTCTGTTTGAAACAGAGGTAGTGGGAATTTATTGATCATGAGTGTCTTTGAGGGGATCTTCTTCTAATTCATTGTCAAATGCTACCTCTATCATGTGACATTGTGCATGGGATTTAGATTCAGATTAGTTAATGAAGTTGTTAATAACGTCATCCTTTGTTTGATCTTTAAAATCAAGGGCATCTTCTATGGATAATGGGGACCTAATGTTTTCTATGAGGTATAATACAGGTTGTTTGTTAGTTTTCATTATTTTTACACTTGGCTGGGCTAGAGGGTATAGAGCTAGATTCTTGATATTACTCCCTCTAGTTATAGTCATACTGCCTTGTCGGTAGCCAATGTAAGCATTAGAAGTCACAAGCCAAGGTCTACCTAAGATTAAAGGGTGTCCATCGAGTCGGCTTTTGGGGTTAATTATCAGAAAGTCGGCAGGATATTCCTAGGAATCTACAGATACCATTAAATCGTGTAGTGTACCTTCTGGCCTAACCACTGATCGGTCAGCCAGTTCCAACAAGGTGGAGGTTGGTTCTACTGATGTAATGCCGAGTTTTTGACAAGTGGTGGTTGTTAAAATATCAATTGCAACCCCTAAATCAACCAGAGCATTTGAAAAGGTTTGTCCATTGATTTGCACCATCATTATAGGATTCCCTGGTTCTTCATATTTGACAGGTGCTTCTCTTCCTGATAATAGATCAGATAGGGTGCCAACTACTTGGACAGTTTCGTTAGTTGTTATTCTCCTCTTTGGATTTTTTATACATAACCCTTTGATGGTTTTTTCATATATTGGGATATCTTGGATAGCTTGGAGGAGTGGGATTTTTATACACAAATTTCTTAGTTCTCCCATAATATAAAAATCAGGATGTTCTATAGGGCGTGGTATGATTAATCGTTCTTGGAATGGGGGAGAAGACGTGGTTTCTTGGTCGTGAGTTTGTTGTCTGGCCACATCCTCTTCTTGTAGTGGTTGTTCTATGGGTAACTGATTTTAAACTTGAGCATTTTTATCTCCCTCGGTTTCTATTATGCGCCCAAACCTTAACTGAAGGTCATTGCACTCCCTTACATCGGTTTCTAGTTCTGGTGTTTTGATTATTTGAACAGATTGAACCGGTCTATTATTTGGGTTCGGGTTGGGCTGGGCTGGGAGTTGCAGTCTTAAGTTGGACTGGGGATTTTGTTGTAGTGTATATGGCGTTGGCAGTGTGGGTTGAGGGAGTGGAATGGTTCTAGCTGGCTGATTTATCAATCTTTGCCAGTTTGACTGCCAGGCTTAACTCTGCAAAGTGGGAGGGGACCATTGTGTTGGATATGCATTATTTTGCCAATATGGTGGAGAGTAGGGAAAATTTGGCAAATTAGTTTGGCTTGTTTGATTTGGCCATGGTGATGAATAAAATGGTTGTTGTGACCAGTTTGAAAAGGGTGGTTGATTTTGCCACACTGTATTATATTGCTGAGCATGATATTGCGAAGGTTGGAAAGAAGAAGATGGATCGTAGGGCATATCTGGTTGTCGTGGCTGCCATTGACGGCATTGATTGAGTAGTTATCTGTGGAGTGATATTTTGTACAAATAGCGTAACTTGAACTGCACCCAGTGAGCACTCTTTATGGCTATGTTTCTTTCTGCATCTAGGGTAGAATATTGCGAGGTTTTGCTCTGCTTCTTCTTGTTTCTGTTTAGCTTGCATAATATCGAGCTGCGTTGTCAGAGTCCCCAATATATTAGTTTTGAAATTCTCCAGTAAATTCCTGATTTCTGCGCGGGTTACTCCTCCACTGGAGATCTTATTGTCCCTTGTAAGCATGTCAAGTTCCGTTGGTTTTAGCCTTGTACTGCCTCTGGAACTCCTGATACATAAATCAATAATGTCAGCAAAATTTTCTTGATAGATGTCACCTTTTCCCATAATATTTAGTGTTTCAACCCATTGTTCCTTCATCCCTTTAATTAATGTCATTTTTAATACATTGTTAGGTAAGGGTAATGATGCATAAGGGGATCTCTGAAGATTATATTGAAAACGTTCAACATATTCTTCTAGTGTCTCATTAGGTCTAGCTACCATATGAAATATTTCATCCTTTAATTCTCTAGACCTACAATAATCCTAATATTTCTTTAGAAAAACACCTTTCATCTGATCCCAGTCGCTTATAACACCTCCACCTAACCCCATAAACCATCGTAACACTTCTCCTTTTAATGTGGAGTGAAATAATTTTAGCTTCTGGGGATCAGTGGTAAAGTCATACCCCCGGCATAGTACATCAAATTCAAACAAAAATGAATCTGGATATTCTGATGTTAGGCCATGGAATGTAGGAATATTTTGAAGAGGAATGGCCTTCATAGGTGCATTAACTACAGTATCTACAATGGGATATTGCAATGTGGAGGTTTGAGGTGTTTGCTAGTTCTGGGCCATTTGGTAAAATATGTGCCAATATCCTTCTGGGATTTCTAGGGTTGTATTCCTAGGCTAGTTACAAGGAGCAAGAATGGCCTTAACAACACTTCCTTTGTCTGGGATGATGAGAGTTCCTTGCTGAACTAATGTCTGGGGGGGTCTTAACTCTTCAGGTTCTTCAGCTTTCTTCTGGATGATTTTGACAACACTTCCCTTATCTGGGCTGCTCAGTGGCTGAAATATTCCAAGAGGAGATCTTGGCTCTTTGGTTTCCGCTATTTCTCCTCCTCCTTCGCAGAGATTACTAAGGTTCCCTTCTTGTAATTATTTTGGGCTAGAATTCTCAATTTCTTGAAAATCTTGCTCCTCTGTTTAGCTGTGCACCTCAGCAAAGGCTGCAGATGGTGATTTTGTGGCCCAAAGGGAACTAGTAGGTTGTCTAGAAGTAGCTTTTCTAGGGCCTACTCACGGCTGAGATTCTTTTTTTTAAGGATATCGTCTATAAAGGTTGATCGTCCAAGGGTCACTGGTCCCTTAGCTTTATCAGGTTTGGGTAGTGGTTTTGGATTCTTTTCAGGCTTTTTCTGCATAGTCATGCACACAAATCAAATACTTATTTCTACCCAAAATAATCAACAAATATGTAGGAAAGCGGGTGGGGGAGCAGGGTTGTTACATGCTCCGTACGCAGGTTCTTACCTTTCATTTTTAAAACCCAACTCTCTCCTAGCAAGTACATACACTACTCTCTTTTCAAAAAGAAACAAATGGCTACACTCTCCCCAGAAATGGCACCAAAATGTTGAGTGATAAAAAGGTGTCTTTTAACCCCCATTTGCCCTACATTAATTATCAATACAGGCACGATTTTTTATCTCAAGAGTGTACTCAATCTGAGGCGGTCACTTGTTCAAGAGTAATGTTTGCAGTATAGTGCTTACAAAATTAACTGAATGCTGGAAATGAAATCTAATTGTAATGGCAAGAAACTTGAATGTTTTGTAACTAAATCATTCACTCAAGAAACTATAGCGATCATCAGTCAAGGATGCAGTAATGATAACTCTTTCCCCTGTAAACTGATGTAAATGAAGAATCAATCACAGACAAGACCTCCAATTTGAGAACTTAGACAACAGTCATCAATGTTCGTTACAATTGCGGATCTTTCTATTTACACTCAAGCAAATGCTGGAAATAACAATTCGATTAGCAGAAAGGGAATAGAAACTGAATCTATTAAAAAGATCGAAAAACAAAGCATAATCTACAGAAATGAATTGAACAACAAAGATTAAATGAATTGAATAGCAATCTTTAACTAATAAAGGAATTGAACAACAATCTAAGAAAGGAACAGCAAATCGAATTAAGTGTAACCACACAGTGAATATAGAGTAATTGAGTCAGTAATCTTATTCTACCATAATGGGCATTAACCATAGGTATAAAGGTATGAAAAATGCAGTTAGAATGGAGCATTAGTCAAATGAACAGCAATCACGACTGTAAGTGAACCGTAGTTAAATGAACAACAATCGTAACTGTAAATGAACAGCAGAATCTGAATTAGACAATGCAATATTGTTTCAGAAAGAATAGCATGACATTTTAAGTTGTGAATAATAATCTCGCTATCCAATTACAATTTCAATACAACAAAGCAATTCAGGGAAACGTTCTGAAATAGAAGATTACTGAATAAAGTGAATTAAAGAAATGCAAAGGAAATCAAACCACACACGACTGTAATCGCAAAATAATGATACAAGAAGCAAGTGGATCCACTAGGGTCGGGCCCTTAGCCACCAGGGAAGCACTGCTGCGTTTACTCCAGGATCAGATAATGGAACAGCAACTGAGTTATATATTAATCATAAATGGCAGAGTTACAGCTATCGCTCTTCAAAGAGAGTCGATGATCAAAGTTAAGATTACAACAGTAAGTTCTACAAATTGACAATAATATCCACCCCTTGGGCTACCAGCGCTGTCCCTTTTTATAATGGCCAGGCAGAAGTATCAAAAGTTCAGATAAGCCTTGAAGCAGCGATCCCTCAGGATCAAAGGATCCTTAGGGATTTGCTATATCTTTGATCTCCAGTTATCATTTTGTCTTCTTGCGCTGATGCCGCGTTTTCTCTTCCTTTTCCTGGACCATGTGCTCCAGTCTTGATTTTCTCGTCTAGATACGGCTTCCTGTCAAAGGGATAGCAGTTGCTTCTGCTTTGTCTTTTCCTCTTGAATAGTGATTTTCCATTTTCTTTACTTTATGTATAGAAAAAGACAATAATTAGTTACTTTGTATCAATCACAAATCTCCTTAATTCTATCATAATTCTTTAACATATTACCATCTTAGAATGTAAAGGAGTTATGATTCAAAGGAAAAGATAAAGAAATAAATGGTAAATACATACCTTTTCCAATGCTCAACAGCCTCCAAAAGGAAAGTTGGTCCACCATAAAGATAGGTAGGGCAGTCCAAGGGACATGCCCATTGGGGTACTCTAATATACTATGTAACACCATTTGTATTCCTCCATTTAGCACCAATTCAGATCACACAAGTATCATATCTTATATTCATCTATGTGAAGGCGAAAGGAAAGAAATAACCCAAAGTTTGACGAGATCAATCCAAGCATTGACCAAGCATTTCATCTTTGTTTGTGTAACAACCCTAGTGAAAATTTCATATAATAAAGTAAATAAAGGAAAAATAAGACCATGGGAAAGGGACACATACTACAAGTCGAATCTTGGGAAAAGATATCCCAGTGGGCATCACTGGATGTGTGTTTTGGCTAAGGAAAATTGGCAAAGGCTAAGGAAAAGGCATTAAAAGGAAAAAATGAATTTTTGGCACATATATTTATTAAAATAAAGGAAATTAGGAGAAAATGAAGATGAAAGGTCACATGTTGCATGTGAGGAGGAAATTGAAGTAAAATAATGGAAAATAAAAAAATTAGAGGCCGTGTTAATAAAAAGGCTTTTGAGGATCAGTTGACAGTATTCTTTCAGTGTTAAGCTCTTGGTCAGTTCAAGTTTGGAGCTCTCTCATTATTCTCTCTCTCACTCTTGGTCACTTAGAGTTTTCTTGGAGTACTCAGTTTGAAGCAAGGTGTTAGCGCTTGAAATTTCACCTCGGGCTGAGAAAGGTAAACCTCAAGGCAACATCAAACCACTTAGCCTCGTAGCTAGCCCTACGGGGCTGGAGAGGGCTCTCTCCGGTCTATCTCGGTGAAATCTTCAATGGATGAGATGACCAATAGGGTAACACTGATTTTAGGCTAGTAAACTGATCAAAAAGGTTGATTTGGGGTTTTTAGGGTTTTTGGTGGCAAATTGAGGGGATGGCAATTTTGGGTGCGGGGATTGGACACAGTTTCTGCAGGGAGTTCTTTGGGGCGAGGTAGGAGACAGTATTGATGCCTTTGATTGAGGTGGATGGTCCGGAATGACAGGTGAGGAGCTAAGGAGAGCAAACAATAACTTTGAATTCTCCTTAAACAGTAGAAAACATTGAAATTAAACAAACTTAAAAGCAGAGCATGACAATCATGAATTCTTACTTTAACACTTTGTTTGTTTAATGTGCAGAAGGAAAAGAAAGGAAATGATTCACATAACACACTTACAGGTACATAGAGAAACACACCATCAATACATGTAACCACAAGAATCCCAAAAAGGACTGCAAAACCCTGGTCTTCCTTAGCCAAAAATTGCAGAGATACAGTGAATAATACAATGATAGCTTAACCCTCAAGAGTCCAACCATGAAAATGAGCAAGAAAGTACATAATATAGATCATCTAACCTCTTTCCCTGCCTCCATGGGTCTAGCTCACTATCCTAGGAGTTGTTTCAACCACTTCTAAACTAAGCACTACAAACTAGGCAGTCAAAACAACTTGCCTCTATAAACTTGGAAACCAATTCATTCATTTAATTTTCACCCTTTTCATGAATGAATCTTCTAGAAGAGGTACATAAAAGTAAAAGTATCATAAAAGTACAATAATTACATCAAAGAGCATAATAATCCACCCCAAAAAGTCAAACAGGGTCAAACTGCGTTTTTCTGAGCTGTACACTCAAAATTGGAGAAGTTTGCCTGACGGGTCGCGTGCCTCTGCCTGACGGGTCGCGTGCCTTTGGGACCACATTTGGGGCACTTCTAGGTGGCAAAATTGAGAAAGAGTAGGCTTGTTGGAAAGGTCTGTGAGTTTACTTTCCAACCCAACTGGAATTTCTGAATTTGGTGGTCATTTGCCCCTCCCAAATTGCAATCTCCCAAGACTGCTTTCTGCAACTCAAAAATGTGGCAGAAAGTCATTTTTTGCTTGTTTTTTGACTTTCTGGAGGCCCAAAACTTCATAAAATTTCAAGTCCATTGATGAGCATATGTAACTTCTCATGAAAAGTCTGGAAATGCTGAGTTTTTGCAAAATGGAGTTGCCATGATGTAGGGTCGCGCGGGGGGTGAGACCCGTTAATGAGCAAAAACCTGTAAATTGCCTGAAAAATAAAAATTGACCCAAAATTTTCAAAATTTCTTGGGATTTGTGCTGTGGCTGGGCTATTTAGTGCCTTGGTCCTTCAGTGAGGCCTCAGACAAGATATGGAGGGGATCGGGCCTCTTTCTCCCTTTTTGTGCCTTGGCCAACTGCCTTTGGAACATTTTCATCTTTGCCTTGCACACATGCATTCTTGCCCAGTAATGGTTCTTCATGTTCCTCAGCAATTTCTTCTCTTGGTTGGCCTTAGCCAACAGCCTCTCCAAGTGTGCATTTACCCGGATGAGCATGGACTCTCGGTCAGCGGGCAATGGATCACCGGGTCTTCTTCGGTTCAAAATGCGGTCACTACGAATCCTCCACAGCTCATCAAGTGCTTGCTCATCTTCCAACTGTTTGTTGCGCTGCTCGAGGTATGTGATGGTCCATTGTGCCCCCTCTAATCTCCTCTGCAAGGCATCATTTTCAGCTCTGAGATGCTGAATGATCTCCTTTGCCTCTCGGCTAGGAGAACTGACATCAAGATCAATAAGCTCTATATCCGGAACACCTGATGGTCCCTCATCAATCTTGGGCTGTTTGCCCCTCCCTGGTACCTGTGCTGGTGAAGAAAGCGAGGCCCCTTCCACCTGATGTGGAGATAACACTCGCTGAGCCGATGAAGAAGGCGAGACCCCTTCCACCTGGTGTGGAGATAATACTCGCCTGGCTGCTGCAAATAAGGCCCTCTGGCCTCTCTGATAAGTAACCAAAGGTGAGGAGCTGACATGTCTAGTGACAGGGATGTCATGCTGCTGTGATGGTCCTCCCTCCTCATGAATAACCTCAGGATGTGGCGCTGATGGTGCTGTGAAAAGCTCACAAGAGATGAAATCCTCCCATGAGATGCCCTGCTGAGCCAACTGATGTAATACCACTAGCTGAATCAAACCATAATGATAAAGGCTCCTGTACTGCTGTGCTGGGCTCTTCCTCTGCATCATGGACACCATCTTCTCAATGTTCTGATAGACGAAAACAGGGATGTTCATCATCCTCACTCGGGTGAAGTGCATCAAGAGGCGAATATGGTATGAATATACCTGTGAAAATCTGCCCTCACAGGTAAAATAGTGCATGATGAGCCTCATCATGGGAGCATACTCGCTCCTGAGAAATCTGAAGGGAAATACTCTTGTCAAGTGTCTCATGAGTGCTGGTCTAACAAAAGGCTCAAAATGAACATTGTCCAGCACCTTGCGCTTATTCCATACCTCTCCAACATTAGGTATCCCTGTAGCCTGTGCAATCACCTCAGGTGTCAATGTGAATTCCACCCCGGCAAGGTTGACATGTCCATCATGCAAGTGTAAAACAAACAGGCGAGCCAACTCTCTGTGGTGCTGAATCCGAGAGACATGTACTGGAAACATGAGACTGCCATAGGACAAGCTTGTAACTCTGTCAAAGAGGTGGGCTCCTCTCGCCTATGATGACCACCCTTACCACCCTTATGAGGCCTCCTCTGTATCTCAATCTCTGAAGCTGATGCCTGGTCATCACTCTGCTCATAGGTTTTGGTTTCTGACATTGTTTAAGGAGCAGAGTGGACAAAATGTACTGCTGTTTCTGCTTTGTAAAATGCTGATTTGTATGTTGTTTCAAGGGGGAGGAAGAGGGGTAGGGTTTGGCTTTTTCTTTACAAATTCAAAAGAGAAATTTATATAGAAAAACAGGGAAAATGACATGGGAAATGGGGAAAATGATTACAAGGGGAATACCTTCAACCAGCATAAAACCCTAGGCATTTTTACAATTTCAAACTACAGCCACATGGAAGCTTTTCTCTTGCACAATGAGATCTTTACAAATGAATTCATGATGTCTTTAACCATAACAAGCAACCATTTTTAAGTTGGAGAGCCTACCTTAGGCAATTTGGCGATTTCGTAGGGTCCTTGGACAAATTTGCAGTTGATTTGGAAAGGAGGGCGCTGACGGGTCGCGCGCCTCACCCAACGGGCCGCGCGCCTCTAACGGGTCACGCCCGTTGAAAAAATGCACTGCCGGAACGCTGCTGACGGGTCACGCGCCTCTGACGGGTCGCGCACCTAGTCTGACAGGTCGCGCGCCTGTCCAGCTCCCAAATTCACTCAATCTTTCACTCAATCGCTCTTGCAAACAACTTGGATGCACAATGAGGGTCGATGGAGGGAGATTGGGCCTTTATAGCTTTGATTTGAAATAATTTCATGCTCAAACCCACTTTATAATGTTTCTCTTTAACACTTTATAAAATTGACTATTTTGGTTTCCTTTATCCTGAAATTGACTCATTTAATGCTTTTGCTTGATATTTTTTGCAGGGACATCATCTGAGGGATCTTGGCAAGGGAGCCAGGGTTTCATACTGTCCTTGGAAGCTTTTTGAAATTTCATCACTTTTTACAAAAATTTGAAAAATGACCTTGGCTTTAAAAACAAAGTTTTTAAATCCAAGGTGAAAATTTACTGTACAAGATCGGAATTGGTGAAGAAACATCTTTAAAATCATCCCTTTGGCTTGTTGAGCACTTATTGACCTTCAGAGACATGACCTTGTAAACCATCTTGACCAAAACCCTAGACCTAGGAATTTGACCTCAAGACAAGACAAGACAAGCTTGAAAGTGACTAAGGACTGAAATGACCTGATCCAGCAATGCCAAGAGGGGGACAAAGACACCAGCTCCTCCATCAGGGTTATGGCATGCCTAATGTGATGCAAAAATTGACACTGATGAGACACCTACTTATGCAAATTCAAAGAGTTTTGATCGCTGATGGAGGGCTACTAGACCAACTCTAACACAAGGAAAGGAAAAGCAAGCAAGGATCAAGGAAGGAAAGCAGGATCAAGCAACTTCAACATGAATACTTGCAAGTAGCCTTTTGCATGTGTGATTTCATTGTTGGTTTGGACATGCATGGATGTACATGTTCCTGTATGGTTCTCTTGTTATCAGTGGCATGGTTTTTCCAAGTTATGATAGTGGATTTCAGCCTAGCCTTTCCTGTTTCTGGATGCCATGGTGTTGGGATGTTTATCTCCGTTTTTGAGCTTTGATTTGCCGGATGGATTTCGAAATCCGAGACAGAGGTGGTCTCAAGTTCCATTCCCAAATGCCTAGGAATCCCTAGACCAATTTGGCAGGATACACAGTAAATCCTGAGTGAGAAGTCTCGGTTTAGGGCCTAGTGATCCAGGTTTGGATTGCAGTAAAGCCTGAGAGGCTGATCTCGGTTTGGGGCCTAGTGATCTGATTTGGATTGCGATAAAGCTTGAGAGGCAAGGAGATGGAAAATTACTCAAGGATAGTGATGGATTTCAGATGACATTCCAAGTTCAGTTCAGTTGTGATCAAAGCACCAGTTTTGATCTGATCATGGTTTGATGAAGGTGGAGGTGGTTTAGCCTCTGCATTCCCTTGGTTGTTCTTGGATTGTGTGTTCTATGAGATATCACATCCATGCTTGGAATATGGTACGGGCGTGACTGACTGAAAGAGAGATTTGGTTCAGCCATGTCTATGGTCGGGTGGTACGTGGAAGTCCCGAACCTGGTCGGATTTTCCTATGATTAATAAAATCTAAGTTCTCTTACTTCTACATAATTTGATTTATAGGTGAATTTAATGGTTGTCATATGTATGCTATTTACATGGTTTTATGTTTGTTATAAGCATGGTTAAATGACTGGTTCATGTCATGGTTATTTTATGTATTTATTTGTAATTGTTAAATGAATGGATGTGAGACCTCATTGATGACATAATAGTTCATTGGAGAAGGAGGTCATCCTTCCGCTTATGTTTCATAAGTTATTTCATTCATTCATGCTCTATCTTGTATCCTAGACCTATAGGTTGTATTGATGCCAAGTGTTTGACAGAATGTCAATCCCTGTTAGGGATGCTCAAGCCTAATCCTGAGGTTGATGTTGATTCATTGGCATTGTTATCACGTATTTAGTGATTCCTGAAGGTTCCAACAAGTTATGAGCAAAGGCCGGGAAGTTTGGGCTAGAAAATTGGCTCAATTTCCAGGATTGTTGGCCCACAGAGTGTTAGCCTAGAGACTAAATCATTTGGACAGTGTCTAGGAAGTCTTATAACTCACCTGGGAAGTGTCTGGGGAGTGTTATAAGTCACCTTGGCAATGTCGGGGGAGCGTTACTCTGCCCTAAGTTTCTCAAACAATAGAGGAACTCAGGGACAAGTTGTCTGAGTGGTTGAAGTGTCTCTTGAGGGGTCTGCTAATGTTGTTGGATGATTGTGTGTGATGTGTCATTGATTCCACTTCCTTAAGGACACATAGGAGGTTGAATCACATCATATTAGCCTCTCATCTCATGTTTACCCCGATTGACAAGGTTATTTTGGGTAGCTTTGGATGGGGTGTTATAGATTGGTATCAGAGTGTGGTTACGCTCTCCTTGGGTTGTGTGTTGGTTTGGATTTCATGTGGGTTTCATATGTGTTCTTTATGCATGTAGTCCATGCGATTGTTTCATTTGCATGGTATTGATCATGGTTGTAGTGATGTCACCATGAGAATATTGAAGGTGTTTTCATGGAGTATGTCTTCATGTGAATATGGTTTTGCACTCGTGTCATATGTTCATATGCAGTTGTTATGCATGTATAGTCTTGGTTATAGTTATGCATGAATAGTAGGTCAAACATGCCTTGTGAAGTCAACGTATGAAATCTAGGTAATCAGGGTGATATTGTTATGTTATAATGCTAATGTGTAAGCTAAGATAGAGAAGGAGATGTAGATCATCATAAGGAGGTTGCAGCATTAGACCTTGGGGTAAGAATATATCATCATATAGGTATTGTATGTTGGCATGCAGGTATGTATGTCAAGGATTTTTATATGCATTAGGTTTATATATATTAGATTTATGTACATGTCTTTTGATATTATGGTTACATTCATGATGGATGTTAGTTGATTAGTGTAATTATATGAACATGTGTCGGATAGTCATGAATGATAGTAACATGTGTGTTGCAATTTCTAAGTCTGACACATTAGAAACCCTTCATGCACTTTACTGATTTATTCCTACCTACTAGCTCTGTTAATTAACAAGTTATTTACCATGTAAATACTGGAAATGAATACAAGTACATGCTCAACACATTACATATCATCAACTGAAGGAAATAGAAACAACCACACAAGTGACACTGTTGTTTTTGGACTAATGTCCCCAAAAAAACCCAATGCGGGAAAATTGGTGCAGCGATCTGAGGGTTTGATTTATTAAGCGGTTTCAGAATACAATCTGGGTGCCAAATCTAGTTCACCCAACAGAGAAAAGTCTCGGAAGTAGTACCTCTCTACTCAAAAGCATATATTCTGGCTAAAACCCCAGATAAACACTTTAGCAGCTCCACAACTCCAATCTACCCCACAAAACCCCAACGTCAGCCTCTACGGACTGCATCAGCCTCTCTCTGGCCTAGCGTTAGCCCAACGTCACTCTGGCTTGGCTTTCATCAGCCCTCTGGCCCTCTGCATCACCCATGCTAGCCCTCTGAGGCACTGCGTAGCTCCTAGCTGCCTCTGCATGAGCTCTGGTTGGCTCTGCATGAACCTTTGGCTGCTTCTGCATCCCTCTCTCTAGCTACTGAAGTAATCCACCCAATGCTATCTCTGCCTCTCTGCTTCTGTATTCACTGCCACTCAGCTGCAACTCTGATCACTCTCTCAACTTCCTCAGCAAACCTAGCCCCAGAAAGTCGAAATCTTGATCTCTTGGTGTATTCTCCAAGTGACCCTCAAGCCTCCTCTTATACTTTTCTCATTGACAAATCAAAAACCGAGATTAAGTCCCTAATCAACGGCTAAGATTATATCTAGCTTGATCCATGACTTTTGGACCATTCTAACACAGTTTTATATTAATTTACATTAATATTTTATTTTCCCTAAGTTTAGACTTAGGGACTTCATTAAAAATATTAATTATTTTAATATCTCCCAAACTATTTAGAATCTTCCCAAACCCTTTATGGGTATGGGAGATCTCATGTGCCTTAGCCTCTCCACCAATTTTCGTGGCTAGAGCACATCCGATGCTACCCCAAATCAATACTCCCTCTTAGCAAGGACTATGCTCTAGTAATACTCCTCACTGAGTATCACCCTAATCATTAGGCATCAGTCCCTGTGCTGATGCTAGGCCTGCTGCCCATCATCTTCACTATCGCATCCTATACTGCTACCCATGGCCCTGCCACTACCACTATTGCATCCGTACTGCAACTCCCTCTGCATCTTGTTACTGCCCATGGCCCTACCATTGCCACTACTACATTTGTACTGCAACCATTCTCATCATGTTGCATCGTGCTGCCCATAGCACTACCACTGCTAACTGCTGCACTAGAACTTATTTACTGAGAAGTAAGTAACCAATCTCCCAACTCTTACATCTCCGTCAGACTAGAAACACTCTTGATGCTTGTTGGGCATGGGATCCTCCAAGGACAGTTTTGGGGTTAAAAGCTCATATTTTGGTCCATTTTTTTAATCCAAATGTAAAGACTCCGCATTTTGTGGTCGCAGAGCGCGTAAATGTTAAAGATTCATAGGGTTGTCTACCCTTATTTTGGAAATGTAATGTCGGTTGTAAAACATCTACCCATGATTCGTGAACCATGGGATTGTATAAATAGAGATAAGCTCTGAGTAGTTAGAACTTAGAAGAATCAATCAATGAAGCAATGAAGATATGATGTATGAGAGATAGCTCTGAAGTAGAAGTCTAAGTCTTGGGTCGTAGCGTAGATAGAGGCTCTACAGCTGAGTGTGCAGAGGCCTAGAAGTCTGCAGCTGAGTGCATAGGGTGGGTCGAGTCTGTAATTATTCGGAATTATCAATAAAGAGAAGTATTCTGCAATTTCTGTGTCTTTATTTCCTGTTTATGCATTTGTTATATTGGGTATGAATTTCACTTATAATGCTTATATGATGCATGAATGTATGTAAATGTATTGGTTAAGTGAACGCAAGTAAGAAAATCTATTTACGCGAAGCAAACTAAGATCAGTTAATAAGATAATAAAATACACTTAGCCTAGTTGGGAGATATTGCAGTTAGCTGCCCTAGTAGCGCGAAAGGACTTCACCCCTGGTTAGAGTTGTGCGGAAGCTGATTGTACCCTTTCACGAAGGTACTGAAAGGTGGAACAAAGGGTTAAGCAATCTGCGCGAAGGCGGGTCTAGCTGGAATAAACTGACATCACAACCATCTCAAGGGTGTGGAAACTTGGTTCCATCACCCCCCCCATACTACTTCGGGTGAGACTTCAACCCACACTCCGCGAGCTGACGCCGAAAGCGCTAGTAGTGTAGGGATTTGTTTGGCTAACTAACACTAAACCTGGGTTAGGCCCTCTCAAGCCAACGAATAGTTACGTTGCCAGGACCAAAATCTGCATAAGAGATGTGTGATGTCGTATCACTAGAATCCAACTACGAAAGAAATCAAAGGCTGGTTGGACAGAAGGATTCACGAGTTCGCGGCACAAGAAAACAAAAACTCATGACTGTCAAAAGAATAGTGGTTGGACCGATACCTGTATACGGAGATCCATGAAATCTTTTTCTCCTCCTTTCCTACTAAGCTATACGAGTGGATCGCGAAGCTATCAGATAGCCAAGGAAGGTGGAAACTTGATGGTTCTATTGTGTGGACCCCAGAGATAGTACGAAGGTTGGAAGCATCGAAATATAATATCACTCATGTTGTCGATCATTGGCTCGATCGTGTCATAGGAGGATTTGTTACTGAGTTCATGGTCGACACCTCAGTCAGCCATAGCGAGGTGGAGTGGCGATTTCTCAAAAGAGCGCGAGGTAAGTATGTAAAATCTCTGAATACTTGGATTAAAATGTTGTTGTGCGAAAAATGGGTTATGCAGCTACCTTGATGTTTGGAACTACGCGAAGCGGAAAAAGTTACAAGAATGAAGGAAATAAGGGTCTAGATCATAACCCCTTTATTTCACCTCTGTGAGGGGACAAAGAAGGGATCGCGAAGGTCTCTCTATGAAGTGCTATTCAGTTGATAAAACAAGGATTCCAGCGAATACCACCTCCACCCACACGACCACCAAATTCACCGCCATCACCTCCAACTTCACCTGTACCACCCCCACCTCCACCGTGATTTAGTATGGTAAACACAGTGAAGTTGCTTTTTTTCAAAGGCATGGGAAATGAGGACTTGGACCAATTCTGGTTCATTGTAAGGGTTGTGTGGGAAGCTCAAGGTGTTATAGATGACCATATAAAGAAGGTGGCACTGGTTAGTGCTCTGCAAGATCACGCACTAACCTGGTATATTAAGTACTCCAACGATAACCTAAATGTTAGAGTAGTAGACATCCAAGCAGCACTAAATAGAGAATTTAGTAGGCCTAAGTCTAAGGCGTAGTCAATTGTGGGCTTCAAAGAGATCGCGATGTAACTAGGCAAGACACTGTGGAATTGGATCAAATATTGAAGTGTCAAATCCGCGAATCCAATATGAATTTGATAGATGGACATCATCGTGATTGGTTTGTGGCTTCGCTACTACCCCACTTAAGGAGCGCGTTGTCGCAACAAAAGATAAAAACTCAGGAAGAGGCCTTAGAGATTGCCATGAGACTACATGAGACTCCGATGCAAGATCCTAATCTAGGAGTTCAGCAAATCCACGCACAACTGCAGAATCTGTGCCTTGAGATGCAAAGTTTGAAGCAGGATAGGACGGTCGCGAGGAGGTATGGTGCTTGAAATGCAAGAGTCAGGGTCATGACAAAGACCAATTCCTGGTCTTTGCAAATTACCTTGCAAGAGGAGGATCGATGCCTTTAAGTTCGGAAGCTCAAGTAGGACCTAGTGTGGCACCTGCTTTATGGTGCACTATCTGTTAGGTAGGACATGATGAGCGTACTTGTAGGAAATATGAATTGATGATGGAAAGAACTCCCACCTACCGAGTTCAGGCCAAAACGCAGCCCCTTGACCAGAATGCAGGGATGGCGTGGATAGGATTTCAGGGGTGTAGACGAGGCTGAGGCGGAGGAGGGCCTGGTAGAGGTCGAGTACAGTTGATTTGCTACAATTGCGCAGGGCCAGCAGGCTATGCCTGCAATTGCACTAATCCAACACGCCCTTCGTGCAAGTATTTCACGTTGTTTGATCATGAAACAAAATATTTTCCTACACTGATAGCTACGATACGTGACAAAGGGGTGCTACCACCTCCCCCGACTCAGAACCTGCAGATGATGAGGTCTAAGCCATGCAAGGAAGATCCGAACATAAATATAGTGCTTTGAAGTGGAATCGCAATAGGAGATGACAAGGGGAAATAACCAAAAGATAGTACATGGGTTCACAAAGCCCCGACAAAAGAGGCTGAGTTTGATTTGGAGCGCGCTCATGAAGCATTCATGGAAGCTAAGAAGAGCTTCGCTGAGGCCTCCACTTCAGGAAGAAAGGATAAACCAGAGCCAGAGATGGACCCCTCTATGCTCATAACTTTCCTAGAAACCTGTATGAAGTTACTACGCGACAGTAAGGCTGTGAAAGGTTTACAAGAACTCATCAATAGTTGTGTTGGGACCGCGCCAAGTGAACCGCACATAGTCTTAAAGATCAGTAAGCATAAGACAAGGACGAGGCGTGAAATGAGACACACAGGACAGATCGGAGAATATGAAATGGATCAAGTCATTCTAGATTTGGGATCAGATGAGAACGTTCTACCGAAATAGACATGGGAGCGAATGGGGAGACCTTCACTGCAATGGTCTCCGATTCAGCTAAGGATGGTGAATCAACAAAAAATCATACCCATGGGGCAGCTACAGGGGGTGACCATGGATGTTGAGGGATCGAGCACGCTGGCAGATTTTGAAGTAATAAATATTGTTGATTAAAGCAATCACTACCTTGTGCTCCTAGGAATTGACTGGGCTACTGATATGAATGGGGTAATCAATTTGAAGAAGCGAAAAATGATCTTTGAGAAGAATTCACTACGCGTAATAATACCCCTCGATCCTACTGAGGGATCACACTATACGGAACCAGTCAACGACTATGAGAGGGACGATGATATGGAATGCATCTATAAGATAACAGTACGAGACCAAGACTAGGTTAATCCCACTGTGGATGGGTGGATTACGTGAGATTGTGAGAGTTCATGCACTTCAGACTCCGATGAAGGAATAGAACGCTGGCAGAATCAGTTACATGAAGTAACTACGTTGAATTGCAACATGATGACCCGGTCACTACGTTGTGTGTCATCAGAGGAAATAAATTTGCCTAATTATCTAACTGAGGTAGATACCTTTTTGGATGCATTTGAAAGGGAGGTGCTAGAAAAGCAATGCTTCCAGGCCTTGGACAAGGTACTGTGTGCTACGCCCGCAAGATGGTGGGGTACGCATAAGGGAAGCTTCGATGATTGGCGTGAATATAGGAGGATGATGCGAGCATATTTTGGGAAGCCTAAGATGCGACTGACAGAGAAGTATGATGGGTAGAATTATCCGCGCGCATAGTTAGCCAAAGCAGAGAAGAACTATTCTACCACTAAATGCGAGGGGCTAGCTATGGTGTATGCGCTCTAGAAGTATCGACACTACTTGCTAGGAGGTCACTTTAAGATGTATACGGATCACTCTACACTGAAGTATCTGGTCAATAAGCCTATGTTGGGGGGGCAAATTTGCATATGGCTCTTATTGTTCCAAGAGTACGATTTTGAAGTTGTTGTGAAGCCTGGACAATTGAACGCAGGACCAGAGCATCTGTCGCGCATCGAAAGAGGGGAGGAACCTACTAATTTGGAGGAAGGATGACCTGACGCGTAGCTCTTTACTGTGTGCATCAAAAAAGGACATTTTGAGGATATAATACACTTCCTAACAATAGGAACTACATCGGAAGTGTTAGATCCTAGATTTGCCTCAAGCTGAAGGGAAACAATTCTAGGGTAACCACAAACCAAGCTTAACCTAGTAGCTAGCCCTACCAGGCTAGGAGAGGGCTCTCTCCTTTAGGATCTCAGTCAATATGATTGGATCAGATAGGGATTTTAAGGTAGGTATAGTAGCTCAGAATATTTTGATTGAATTTGTTGGTGTTTGTGGATCAGATGGAGCTAGGTAGTTTTAGGTCCGGGAAATTAGGTCAAAATGCAGGGTGTTCTATGGGGGAAGGTAGGTATAGGCTTTAGCACTTTGAAATTTAGTGAGGTGATATGTCTAAGATTGGTGAGGAGCTAAGAAGGGCTTGAGAAAGTCAATGATCCTTCCTAAACAAAAGAAAACATAGAATACTGAATGATTTCCCAAGGTAGAGCACTGCAAACAATGAATTCTACCTATCTATCTTGATATCATTCAATTAGAAGCAAAGAAATAGATGATGACATACATAACACATGTAAAAAACTAATAAAAAAAGAAGAAACTATGCAAACGCACCATACCACAGGTATCCCATAAAAATAGCTACAATTCCTATTAATTTCCTTGCCAAACTGCTTACTATGGTGTACAATCTTGTTCAGAGCATCCAAGTGAATCCAACCCTTGCTAATGACAAAGAAAATACATAATATAGACATAAAAACTACTTATCCTGACCATCATGGGTCGAATCCATGAGAATAGGGTCAGTTTCAACCATTTCCCAACTAAGAACTAGAATATAGGCAGTCAAACATCTTGCCTCTATAAGTAGGGAAACTGATTCATTGGCCTCAAAACCACCTATAACTAATGAATATACCTTCTAACACCATTTACCATCACATTTAGATGCCATGTCTTTAATTACATGAGTGAAAACATCCATGAGGAGACAGAAGACAAATCCACAGTCAAAATAGGCGAAATTTTGATTTTCTGAGCAAACTGGTCAAAAGAACAGCGCCAATTTCCACCTGCTTTTGGAGGCCTTACCCTTAGCCAAATTGAGCCCATGATATCTCATTGGAAAGGTATTCAAGTCTAGTTTCTATAACAAC
This sequence comes from Pinus tabuliformis, assembly GCA_031772625.1. Classification (NCBI taxonomy): domain Eukaryota; kingdom Viridiplantae; phylum Streptophyta; class Pinopsida; order Pinales; family Pinaceae; genus Pinus; species Pinus tabuliformis. The sequence continues at coordinate 1,047,138,197 of CM062818.1, read as the reverse complement.
TAGAATTTTTGAATTTGGAGGTCATTTTACCCCTCAAAACTTGAATCTCCCAAGATTGCTTCTGTGTGTCCAAAAAGAGGCAGAAAAGTCATTTTTTGGAAGCTTTTTGACCTTTTGGTGACCCAGATTTGCTCCAAAACTTCTGAAAACTTCTAGGGAGTATGTTCGCATCATGCTGAATCCAAACATGCAAACCTTTTCTCCATCTGAGGCCTCAAGAAAAAGCGCAGTGCCAGTGGCGATGTGCTTCTGGGCAAAATTCCTGTGTTAAAAATTTCAAAATTGCCAAAATGCAAACAAAATTCAAAACTTGCCCAATTTTGTCATGGGACACCACCATCAACTGCTTTGATGGGCTAGGGAGGCTTCAGCCAACATCTTCAACCTATATTTCTCTTTCTTGCCCTCTAAAGCTCTCCTTAACCTGGCTTTTAGCTTCCTGATCCTCATGTTACAAATTTTGTTACGTGTCATGTAATGGTATGCCATGTGTCAGAGCATTTTCTTATCCCTGTTGGCATTTTCAATGAGCCCTTCAAGATTTAGGTTGACTCTTTCAAGCCAAGTGTCCCTATAATTTTCAATCTCTTGCTCAATGGAAGTCAAAGTGACATAAGCCTCTTTGTCACTTTGCCTCTTCATCTTCAAAATTTCAAGTTCCATTAGGACCTACTTATCATCCAACTATTTGTTCTCCTAATCTAAATATGTGATGATATATCTACCCCTTGCTATAGTGTCCATCAACATTTGAATGTGTGCATCCTTTTCCATCATAAGCATGTTTTGAGCTGTATTTTCATCTTGGCTTTCTAAATCAACGATCTCTACTCCATGATGGGTATGGTGTTATGGCTTATCATCATGCTCTTCTAACTAAAATTCCCTCTCTTGGTCATCATCCAAGTCATCCTCCAGTATCTTCTCCTTGCCTTTGTTCAACTGCTCAGCATGTACCTATTCTGCTGACGAAGAAGGCAAAGCCCCTTCCACACCTTGTGGAGTAAACACCTGCATGGCAGCTGCAAACAACTTCCTTAACCCTCTCTGATATGTCAAGAACACCGGTATCTCAGCATTTTTTGTCTCTTGGTGCTCATCTCCTATCTCTGCATGAGTTTAAGGCCTAGTTGTCTCTTCATCATAGTCATAATCACTTGCTCTGTCCATTGAACTAACTGTTTAATTGCACAAATGTTGACAATGTAGATGGGACAATGTAAATGGTGTGAAGGGTATGCCCTAGGGTTTATGAGTGAATGTATGTGGTTAGGACACAAACTGTAAGGGTGAAAGGAGGGTTTATGGGACTGAAATATAAGTGATGAAAAGTAGGTGAGGATGGAGGAAATGATAAGTGAAAGGCTTGAGTTTTGAGGCTAAACAGTGAAATGGACAAAGAGATTAGGGTTTTAGTGAAATGAACAAAGAGATTAGGGTTTTATGGAGGAGCATTAGGGTTTAGCAATAAGAATGGATGATTGGTTCAAAACATGATATGTTCAATCTAGACACTATATAGAAGGGAGTACTTACTTGTAAAACATGAAATTGGAAGAAATTTGAGTGAAATTTGAAGTTTGGAGTGATTTTTGGCTTTGCTGGCCAAAGTGCAGCGCCACCCTCTCAAAGCGTAGCTCCTTTTGCAAGAAACTTTTGTAGGCCTTCCTGGTGTCCAAATTGGGCATGTGATAGCTCGTTGAACTCTTGTCGAGTCTACTTTCTAGAACATCTTGAATTTTTCAATTTGGAGTTCATTCGTCTTGCCAAAAGTCCAATCTCCCAAGACTAGTGAAAATGTGCAGAATGAGGCTGCCTAAATGCAGAGTGTTGTTGCAGTCAACTTTTGAAGATATTCTTCAACTCCAAATTGAGCTCATGATAGATCATTGGAAATATCTTTGTGTATGCTTATTAGTTGACTCATCAAGAAAGTCATTTGGTCATTCCATCCAGGAGAAACATTGATTTTACCAAGGTCATTCCATAGGTGCATCAACTCTCTTGTAGCAACTGTATTTTTGACATTTCTCTAAAACATGACACCTGTGTAAAAACTAAAAGATTTTTTTCTTCTTGGGTCAATGATGGACAAAAACCTCTCTCACTTCTGTCAAATTCATCTTTTCTTGCTCAGAAACACAGTTTGAATAAAAACCATCCCTTATGTGTGGTGAATGGCTTGTTCCTTGGAATGACTTCTCGACAAATGATGGAGACCTGATGTTTGATGATATGAAATGGACTCACACCTTTTGATTTCCCTTATGCCTCCTCTACTCAAATATCTCTGATCCCATAGCCAACCCTAGCTCAATGGGAAAGGAATTTAGGGTTTTAGTGCTTGTTTCTCTTTTGCTTTTGCAGGTGGATTTGTGCTCATGATGACTTGATTTTTGCAATGACAGGTAATTGGCAACATCATTATATGCTTAGGAGCAACTGGGAACCAATATTACATATCGAAACATAAAATTATGTAAGAAATGTAGATAAAAACAAAATACTTTTATTTCACCTCAAAACAAGTTTTGAGGTGAGAACTATGTTAGCTTTCGAAATAATAACTTATGACTTTGTTGATCTTTATTGGAATCCTCATGTCTTTGCTGATCATTATTGGCACATAATCATCAAATTTCGACCATGGTGGGACCCTAAAACCTAATGAGACCAAACCCTCAGACCTAATGAAATGAATTGCAAATTGAACATGAGCCATGACTAAAATATATGAAAGAGGATCAACAAGTATAGATCATGAGGGAAAAACTGGAGTAAACACAACCATCAGTGGATCCATGACCTAATGGAATGCAAACTCATCAGTATGGGACTCCTACTATGAAATGAAAAATAGAAAACTTTGATCACTGATGGCAGTGTGACAAGACTGACACTAACATTGGCTCTAATGGGGATGGTAACTCCTTGAGGTGCCAAGAACACCATAGACCTAGTAGCCTTATCCATTGGGTATGGAGTAAGAAAAACTCAATCTAAAATACATTACTCAAAGACACCAACTGACTTGAAACTGACTCAATATTAATACACAACTAACAAACTGGAAAAGATGCTTAGAATGGAGCATATTCAATAAAACCTACTCTAATTGTTCCATTCATCACCTGATCAAGTGAAATGAAATAACAAATGCAACCAAGTAAGCATTTTGGTTGCTGTTTGAATTCTCCACAAGTGCTTGCTTATGAACAACAAGAGAGAACTACTGAAAGGCAACTCCCATGAAAACTTGTAAACAGATCAAAATTTTCCCAGATTGAATAATATGGATTCTCTATCTGACTCCAAAAATACTGCATAAGGATCTTGAAATTCATGTGCATTGGGACTTAACTCATCCAATGGATTACTTTTCTTCTCCTCATACCATGAATGCAAACTTTCATCTAAGCATTGTGATGAGACTCTTGCTGAAAATGACAAAGAAACCAACTGTCGAATCAAGTTTGTATCAATACTTTTTTTGAGCTCACAGTTAGCTAATGGAGAAGGAATTTAACTGCAGACACCATCCAACACATCAGCTATTGGATCATGAAAAACTTGAAAAGACTGTTGCAACCCATTTTCTGTTGGTTCTAATGAGATTGCATGATTTTATACAAGCTGCTCATCCTTTATTGAAGATGTACTATGCAAATTTCCCTTCAAAAACTGAAATTATTCAAAATAGAATGGTACGGAATCATCTTGCATCATTTGATCATATGTTCCAGCTTCCAAGTCTTCATCTGCAACCTGAAATTCAATGGCATTCGGAGGCTGCAAATCTAGATATGATAAGTCTTGAACAAGGATTTCATTGCCCTCAAGATGGTCTAGATCAAAACTTATCGATGGTTGATTTCTGATTGCATGAAAGTTGTCTTTGATGAACTGAAACGAAGTAAAACAAAAAGGCAAAGATCCTTCACTTACTTCAAAATTTTCTGCACTTTCCTCCTCACTTCCATAGCTGATATGCATTGGCTGATCACTATATTCGAGCTGCTAAAAGTGAACTTCCTCCTTCCACAAACCAACTGCTGATTTGTCTGCAAGACTAGCTTCTATTTGTAGAACATAATCATCATCATACTGAGCAAACTTAGGGAAATCATCGGTATAAAACACACCATCAAGCATACATGTCAGATCAACAGATCTCTCTTCTCCAAGATGATCTATAAAACAATCATTATCATATCTATGACAACTGGGATAAGAAAGGAAATGTTTTGGATCAACAACTTGTTTTTCTTCAATCAACGGGTCATGGTCTTGAATATCATATTCATTCCTTGTGGTGATCTTTTGCATCATCTCTTCCACTACACTTAACCAAAACGTCGAGCTTTACCTCTAAAGATGTTGATTCCTCTGGATCTATGTTCTTCATCTCTTCTTCCTTCAACTTTACCCTTTTGATTAGTAGATTAGCCTCTACATCTACTGCACTATTTTGCATCTCTTCAAGTGTTGCAAGATTCCTTTCTCTCAACTGAAATTCCATTTCTGGATCAAAGGCTTCTGGGTAGTGTAAGAGGGCAGATCCAGGAGGAGGTCTTATAGTAACAGGCATCAAACAATAAACTTGGTTAAATTGGGCAGAAAATTGTTGTACTGTCTCCCCTGGTTGTCTTTTCAGCTGGTTATATTCTTCTAGAATCAAGAAAGGGTTTTTTCTAACCACCCACTTGTTGAGGAACACTTTAATGAACTGCTAGAAATCTGAGATACTCGCATCAGGCATGGTTTTGAACCAACTCTTGACTTTTCCTTGCAAAGAAAGAGCAAAAATCCTAATACTGACATCCTCTTCATCAACTTCAAAAAGGTCAAGAAAATACTCAAAATTAAGTACATGTCTCTCAGCAGTGATGTTGTCACATTCATCATCAAATCTTGGTAGATATAGGTAATGATTTTTAGGGAAAGCATGGGATATAGGAGGTAAAATCATAGGCTTGTATCTATCTGGAATTTTAAAAGGTATAGGTATATGTACATAAGGTGTAGAATCAGTCTTGGTTTCTTTAGGCTCATCAGTTTGAATATTGTCATCATAAGATTTGGAAGAAGGTTCCTGATCAAGATCAAAGGCATGCGAATATTTTGCATTCACAATATTCAAAGTGAAAGAATCAAATTTAGGTCTAGGATATTTTCTCAAATACATTATACTTCGTAAAACCTTCTTGACATTCTCGGGAAAAGAGAATAAATAATTTATAACAAAGAACATAATGTCTTAGATGAAATTCCAACTTGAATACTTGATATTTCCAATCTGCTAGTCAGGTTCATCCTCCAGTGGAGTCCTTGGATCTGATCTCGAAACTGATTTGGAGTCGCCAAGTGAATGATTTTAGCCTTCCGATGTCTGATCATCATCCACCATCAACAATCAGATCTAAACTTGATACTTTACTGAGGAACATAAAATTACGTCCCTAGTATGGTCACCACTATATTAGAGCCTAGATTTACCTCAGGATGAAGGGAAACAATTCTAGGGTAACCACAAACCAAGCTTAACCTAGTAGCTAGCCCTACCAGGCCGGGAGAGGGATCTCTCCTTTAGGATCTCAGTCAATATGACTGGATCAAATAGGGATTTTAGGCTAGGTATAGTAGCTCAGAAGATTTTGATTGAATTTGTTGGTGTTTGTGGATCAGATGGAGCTAGGCAATTTTAGGTTCGGGAAATTAGGTCAAAATGCAGGGTGTTCTATGGGTCAAGGTAGGTATAGGCTTTATCACTTTGAAATCTAGTGAGTTGAGATGTCTAAGACTGGTGAAGAGCTAAGAAGGGCTTGAGCAAGTCAAGGATCCTTCCTAAATAGAAGAAAACATAGAATACTGAATGATTTCCCACGGTAGAGCACTGCAAACAATGAATTCTACCTATCTATATTGATATCATTCAATTAGAAGCAGTGAAATAGATGATTACATACATAACACATGTAAACAACTAATAACAAAAGAAGAAACTATGCAAAAGCACCATACCACAGGTATCCCATAAAAATAGCTTCAATTCCTATTAATTTCCTTTCCAAACTGCTTACTATGGTGTACAATCTTGTTCAGAGCATCCAAGTGAATCCAACCCTTGCTAATGATAAAGAAAATACATAATATAGACATAAACACTACTCATCCTGACCATCAGGGGTCGAATCCATGAGAAGAGGGGCAGTTTCAACCATTTCCCAACTAAGAACTGGAATATAGGCAGTCAAACAACTTGCCTCTATAAGTAGGGAAACTAATTCATTAGCCTCAAAACCACCTCTAACTAATGAATATACCTTCTAACACCATTTACCATCACATTTGCATGCCATGTAATTAATTACATGAGTGAAAACATCCATGAGGAGAGAGAAGACAAACCACAGCCAAAACATGTGAAATTTTGATTTTCTAAGCAAACTGGTCAAAAGCGTAATGCCATTGGTCAAAAGCGTAACGTCACTTTATAGCTACTTTTAGAGGCCTTCCCCTTAGCCAAATTGAAACCATGATAGCTCATTGGAAAGGTCTTCAAGTCTAGTTTCCAGAAAAGCTTGAATTTTGAATTTGCAGGTCATTTGACCCCTCAAAACTTGAATCTCCCAAGACTGCTTCTATGTGTCCAAAAAGAAGCAGAAAGGTCATTTTTTGGTAGTTTTTGGACCTTTTGGTGACCCAGATTTGCTCCAAAACTTCTGAAAATTTCCAGGGAGTATGTTCTCATCATGTTGAATCCAAATATGTAAACCCTTTCTCCATCTAAGGCCTCGGGAAAAAGCATAGTGCCGGTGGCGCTACGCTTCTAGGAAAAATTCTTGTGTTAAACATTTCAAAATTGCCAAAATGAAAAAACTTTTCAAAACTTGCCCAAATTCGTCATGGGACACCACCATTAGCTGCTTTGATAGGCTAGGGAGGCTTCAGCCAACATATTCAACCTATCTTGCTCTTTCTTGCCCTCTAAAGCTCTCCTTAACCTAGCTTTTAGCTTCCTGATCCTCATGTTACAAATTTTGTTACGAGTCATGTAATGGTATGCCATGTGTCGGATCATTTTCTTCTCCCTGTTGGCCTTGTCAATGAGCCCTTCAAGATGTAGGTTGACTCTTTCAAGCCAAGTGTCCCTATCATTTTCAATCTCTTGCTCAATGGAAGTCAAAGTGACATGAGCCTCTTTGTCACCCTCTTCATATTCAGAATTTCAAGTTCCATGAGGACCTTCTTATCATTCAATTGTTTGTTCTCCTGCTCTAAATATGTGATGATATATCTACCCATTGATATAGTGTCCATCAACATTCGAATGTGTGCATCCTTTTCCATCATAAGCATGTTTTGAGCTATAGTTTCATCTTGGCTTTCTAAATCAATGATCTCTACTCCATGATGGGTATGGTGTTGTGGCTCATCATTATGCTCTTCTAACTGAAATTCCCTCTCTTGGTCATCATCCAAGTCATCCTCCAGTATCTTCTCCTTGTCATTGCTCAGTTGCTCAACATGTACCCATTTTGTTGACGAAGAAGGCAAAGCCCCTTCCACACCTTGTGGAGTAAACACATGCCTGGAAACTGCAAACAACTTCCTTGACCCTCTCTGATATGTCAAGAACACCAGTATCTTAGCAGTTTTTGTCTCTTGGTGCTCATCTCCTATTTCCACTTGATTTGAAGGCCCAGTTGTCTCTTCATCATAGTCAGAATCACTTCCTCTGTCCATTAAACTAACTGTTTAATTTCACAAATGTTGAGAATGTAGATGGTACAATGTAAATGGTGTAAAGGGTATTCCCTAGGGTTTATGAGTGAATGTATGTGGTTAGGACACAAACTGTAAGGGTGAAAGGAGGGTTTATGGGACTGAAATATAAGTGATGAAAAGTACGTGAGGATGGAGGAAATGATAAGTGAAAGGCTTGCGTTTTGAGGCTAAACAGTGAAATGGACAAAGAGATTAGGGTTTTATGGAGGAGGATTAGGGTTTAGCAATAAGAATGGAGGAGAGGTTCAAAACATGAGATGTGCAATCTAGACACTGTATAGGAGGGAGTACTTACTTGAAAAACATGAAATATGAGGAAATTTGAGTGAAATTTGAAGTTTGGAGTGATTTTTGGCTTTCCTGGCCAAAGTGCAGTGCCACCCTATAGAAGCACAGTGCCTCCCTCAAAGTGCAGTGCCACCCTATAGAAGCACAGTGCCTCCCTCAAAGTGCAACGCCAATTGTTTTTTGCACTGGAAATTTTGCCTCAAAGCGCAGCACCACCCTCTCAAAGCGCAATTCCTTTTCCATGAAACTTTTGGAGGCCTTCCCAACGTCAAAATTGGGCATGTGATAGCGTGTTGGAAATCTTGTCGAGTCTACTTTCCAGAACATCTTGAATTTTTCAATTTGGAGTTCATTTTCCCTATCAAAAGTCCAATCTCCCAATACTGGTCAAAATGTGCATAATGAGGCTGCCTAAATGCAGAGTGTTGTTGCAGTCAACCTTTGAAGGTCTTCCTCAACTCCAAATTGAGCTCATGATAGCTGATTGGAAATATATTTGTGTTTAATTATCAGTTGACTCATCAAGCAAGTCATTTGTTCATTCCATCCAGGAGAAACATTGATTTTACCAAGGTCATTCCAGAGGTGCATCAACTCTCTTGTAGCAATTGCATTTTTGACATTTCTCTAAAACCATGACACCTGTGTAAAAACTGAAAGATTTTTTTCTTCTTGGGTCAATGATGGAAAAAACCTCTCTCACTTCTGTCAAATTCATCTTTTCTTGCTCAGAAACACAGTTTGAATAAAGACCATCCCTTATGTGTGGTGAATGGCTTGTTCCTTGGAATGACTTCTCGACAAATGATGGAGACCTAATGTTTGATGATATGAAATGGCCTCACACCTTCTGATATCCCTTATGCCTCCTCTACTCAAATATCTCTGATCCCATAGCCAACCCTAGCTCAGTGGGAGAGGAATTTAGGGTTTTAGTGCTTGTTTCTCTTTTGCTTTTGCAGGTGGATTTGTGCTCATGATGACTTGATTTTTGCAATGGCGGGTAATTGGCAACATCATTATATGCTTAGGAGAAACTGGGAACCAATATTACATATCAAAACATAAAATTACGTAAGAAATGAAGATAAAAATAAAATACTCTGTTTTCACCTCAAAACAGTTTTGAGGTGAGAACTACGTTAGACTTTCAAAATAATAACTTATGACTTTGCTGATCATTATTGGCATCCTCATGTCTTTGTTGATCATTATTGGCACATAATCATCAAATTTTAACCATTGTGGGACCCTAAAACCTAATGAGACCAAACCCTCAGACCTAATGAAATGAATTGCAAATTGAACATGAGCCATGACTAAAATATATGAAAGAGGATCAGCAAGTACAAATCATGAGGGAAAAACTGGAGTAAACATAACCATCAGTGGATCCATGACCTAATGGAATGAAAATTCATCAGTATGGGACTCCTACTATGAAATGAAAAAGAGCAGAATTTGATCACTAATGGCAGTATGACAAGGCTGACACTAACAGAAATGATACTATGTCTAGCAAAATAAGGAATTAGTGGTGCGCGCGGAAGATTTATCTGTCATTGTTGGGCATCTATACAAAATGGGGACTGATGAGCTATTGTGAAGGTATGTACCTGAGTTTGAATGAAGCAGCATCCTCGCGAACACTCATGGGGGCATCGTGGGAGGACATTACGCAGGGAGAGAAGCCGCGCAGAAGATTCTGCGCGTTGGGTTGTGGTGGCCAACCCTTCATCAGGTTTCAAAAGCATATTGCAAGGTGTGTGATGTATGTCAGTGAATAGGCAGGCCATCACAGAGGGATGAAATGTCTTTGAATCCAAAAATAACGTTACAACCCTTCGAAAAGTGGGAAATAGATTTTGTAGGACCTATTCAGCCCCAAGGGAAGACAGGCGCGAGGTACATTATCACTGCGGCGGAGTACTTGACTCGTTGGATAGAAGCGTTGCCGATGAAGGATTGCATGGGCGTGACTACCACAAAGTTTCTATTTGAGCATGTACTAATGTGATTTGAATGTCCAAATATTTTGATGAGTGATCGGGGCACGCACTTTCTGAACGAAACGATTAACGCGCTAATGGAAGAATTTCAGGTGTATCACCAAAAGAGCACACCTTGTCACCCACAAGCTAACGGGAGAGTGGAGGCATTCAACAAAGTGCTTGAAAATGTGCTAACCAAGGTATACAATGCTCAGCAAAGTGATTGGGACCTACGCATACCTGCAGTGTTATGGGCTTATCGGACGACATGCAAGAAGCTGACGAGACAAACACCCTTTAGGCTGGTATACGGGGTTGAAACAGTGATGCCTATGGAATACATCGTGCCTAGTCTGTGCATAGCATCGCTCACAGGTATGATAGATCATGGAGCCCTGGAAGAGAGGCTCGTACAGTTGGATGAGCTCGAAGAAGAGAGATTTTTGGCTAGATTTCACCAGCGAGTCCAATAGCAGCATGAAAAAGCATGGCATGACCGACATATTAAGTTGCGCACCTTCAAGGTAAATGGTCTGATTTTGTTGTATGATAGTAAATTTGATAAATTTCCTGAAAAAATTAGGATGCACTAGTTAGGGTCGTATGTTATTAAGGATATTACCGATGGAGACGCGGTACAACTCGTCAAGTTAATTGGAGAACCCTTCCCAGGAAAGGTTAATGGCAGTCACTTGAAGCCATACACTGGCTATTCGGCCATGTGACTATATGAAAGTAGCATAGTCTTAACACTCCAGGTAGCTGAAAGGAGGCGTGGGACTATAAACTACAGTGCTCAAGTTGGGGAGATGCGCGATTTCAGGACTGTGCGAAAAAGCGAAGTGTCACAGGGTCCGCGACAATGCAAAGATCGTTGTGCTAACACGCAGGTCTGCCGGAAAGTGATCGTTAAAGTCACTATTCACGCTTTAATGGTCAGTTTGAGGCCAAATGGAGTGGGCAGCAAGCATTTAAGGTGAAATTTATGGGTTAGATTCTTGAAAATCTACCGCCAATCTAGCATTAATGGGTCGAATGTGGGGGGAACGGTCTGATTTGAATTCAAAAAGCCCTATAAATCACAGGTGGTTGTCCAGTGAAAAACACTTGGCATTTTGAAAATTCAGTTGTTGTGCTATCATTTATGTATGGACCTTTCAAGTTTTGAGGCTTTGAGAGCAAGTTCAGTGTTTGATATATTGATGAAGTAGATGCAGGACCTCCCGACTAGAATGATGTCAACAGCCGAGGAAGTTGCGCAGGAAATTGCAATAGTAGAAGCCCCAGAGAGTGTCGGAGTAATAGATGAGGTCCCTAAATCACCCAAAACACCGAGACCTAAGAAGGATAAGCAAGCTATGATCCCAGTGCGCATCTCACCAAGAAACCCATAGAGGACCAAGCTCACCTTGCAAGAAAAGGGGAAGGTCATTAATCTGGAGGTCGACGAGGAAGAATATGAAGAAATCCTGGTGGATGAGGAGGACGTGGAAATGGAAGTTGAAACCCAAAGTGCGGACCCTATTACCAGGATACCAAAATATGTTCCTTTGCGCAAGGGTAAAGCTAAGGTGTCGAAGGACATAGACGAGAGCAAGATCTCCCTGCAAACTCTGTTGCTCCTGGATGACCTTGTTTTTGAAGGACCGCACTTAGGGCGGGTTCATGTACTGAAATTCGAATATTGGGACCTCGAAAATCATGAGAAATTCCCAAATTTAGCGACTGAGCAGCTAATGTGCCGACGGATGGATGCGACTGCTGGAACAATTGAATTGGAGCATCGGACCTAGCTCAAGGGTGTAGAGAAAGTCGAGTTCCTCAACCTACTCTGGGTGCTGCATTACCACCGCGCCCCAGTGACGGTCTTTGTCATCAAGCAGCTGCTCTGCTTGGTGCATGATGGGTGTTTGTGGTTGGAGGAGCCCATTCCCATCACATATCACTTGATTCATCAGATCACACAGCTTCCTACTCAAGGAAGGATCTAGATAATATATCAGAGGGAAAATGTGGTGAGTTGGCCCTCGCAGAAGCTATGAAGAAGAAGTTCAAGTTGGAGAAGAAGAAGCGAGGATATGCCATCTTCAACATTAACAACCCTGCAATCAAAGTCGCAACATAAATTTTAGCAGGGAAGGTGATGCGAAAGTGTCGTGCAGATGAGGTGCCTGTGCCTGTGGTTGCACTAGTGGCCCAATGTGCTAAAGGAGTCCAGTTCAACTCGGCGAATTATCTTTGTGGCGAGTTCCTTGTGAACTTTCGCAAGGCACAGGAGCAAGGAAAAACATTTCACTACGCATGGCTCCTACTATTGATCGTACTAGTGGCATGGGAGCTGCCAGAAGATAGCCAATTCCCTTCGGTCACGCCGGACCTTCCATAGGTCGTGAAGTATGCTTTGCTGTGGGCGACCAAGGGTGCACAGCGCATAAAAGAAAGCAAGATATTTTGGGTCTTAATAGAGATGAGTATCTGGACGGGGATCAATCACAAGCCGTGGTTGTCGCCCATAGTATATGCCATTTTGCAGAGCTTTACAAAGTTCAAAGCGGATTTCCACCATGTTTTTATCAGCGCGCGGAAGGACCCCATGAAGACATGGCATAAATTACCATATATGGCAACTGATCATGTGATTTTCATAGTCCTCAAGTCTTGGTTGCCGGAGTGGCGCACTCCAGCAGGCTCCGTGGTAGAAACAAACAAGTCCTCCGCGCAGCGTAAGAAGGAAGAAACAAAGCTCTGAATGGCGCAGCTGGATAAGAAGCAAAGAAAGGAGGAAGAAGAGGCTAAGGCCAAAGCAGCGCACGACACCGTGAAATTGGCAGAACAACAAAAAATAGGAGGAGAAGAGCGCGAAGGATAGAAGTCACCTTCGCCTGGGACTGAGGTAGAAATAGAGACAGAACAAGGTGGTGCGGACCTGCAGACGACATCCACCCAACTCAAGTGTCTGTGACCATGAGAGCAAGCAGTGCCATGAAAGAAAATGAAGGCATCAAAGACATCCTTCAACCCAATCACCCTCACTGAGGGGGATTTGCATGATATCAGAGAAAAGAAGAAGATGTCACTGCGGAGGCCCTCCAATAGTTCGAAGAGAAGCAGTAGTTGGTATTGGGGGCTCTCCAGACAGAGCTGCAAGAGTTGCAGGTTCGTACTCCGCAGGCTAGCATAGTGTCCACCAGCCTCGTGATCACCACGTTAACTGCCGAGGAGATGTTGCACACAAGGGTTACCAACATGATAGTGCTACCAGATGGAGCACTTACTACAAAGAATGAGGCTGACAGGCCCACAATCAGTAACCTGAAATGGGTAGGATTGAATGTGGTCACTCTCACTCGAGAGACATTCTACCTCTTGTAGGATGGAGTCACCGCGGAACTTCAGACCTGAGAGAGTCACGCTCTGCAGGTGATGAGCAAGCAGTGCATCAACATCGAGCATTTGGGCCTGCAATGCAACGAGGTAGTGGAGAAGAATAATAAAATAATGTAGGTAGTGGAGGAAGCCTACCGAATGGTCCCGGAGTTGGACATTCAGGCAGAAGAACCCGTAGAGGGGCACGTCCACAAGTTGGCCACAGGGGTGCGCGTCGCTCAAGCAAAGATGGCCCGGGTTTAGTTGGATCTGAACCTACATATCATAGAATTGCAATTGCGAGCTCAGCCTTCAACTCCACCGGAAGTCAGGGAACAACGTACCACCACTCTTACAATGGCAATAGGGGCGGTTGACAGTACAGTAACAGATTGCATGCAACTTTTTGAACAGTCATTCGAGGTCCTAACCACCTTACAGGAGGACCCAAATGTAGAGCGCCTGGAGACAGAGGCGCATGAGCTACAACAAAAGTATGACAAGATCAAAGGGACTGTGCAGATGGTCTCCCTTACACAGAGGCTCGCATGGATGCAGGAGGCAAAGGCACTCAAGGAACAGGTGGATGTCGCTCGACACAAAGAAGCGGTCTTAAAAGCGCACCTATAGCCATGGATAGATGAGGCATATACAATCACAACCTCCATTGAAGGAAAGCTATCACAACTGCAGGCAACTCAGCAGAAGATTCAGGGTATCAGTTCAATGGCAGTCATCGAGCAGCGAGTGGAAGAAGTCCAGCAGGCGGTCGCTCAGTGCGTTGCCGAAGTTGCGGTGATCCAAATGGAGTTGGGAGGTCTTCGCACTAAGATATCTACACCTGCAAATTGACTCGAGGGCGAGTCACGATGTTTGTGTTGGGGGCCTGTTGGGCGCTGGATCCCCCAAGGGCATTTTTGGGGCTAAAAGCCCATATTTTGGTCCAATTTTGCAATCCAAATGTAAAGACTCCACATTTTGTGGTCCTGGAGTGCGTAGATGTTAAAGAGTCATAGGGTTGTCTGCCCTTATTTTGGAAATGTAATGTCAACTGTAAAAGATCTACCCATGCTTCGCGAACCATGGGATTGTATAACTAGAGCTAAGCTCTAAGTAGTTCGAAGAATCAATCAATGAAGTAATGAAGATATGATGTATGAGAGATAGCTCTGAAGTGGAAGTCTAAGTCTTGGGTCATAGCATAGATAGAGGCTCTGTAGCTAAGTGCATAGAGGCCTAGAAGTCCACAGCTGAGTGCACGAATCCCTGCAACTAAGTGCGCACAGTGGGTTGAGTCTATAATTATTCGGAATTATCAATAAAAAGAAGTATCCTACAATTTCTGTGTCTTTATTTCCTGTTTATGCATCTGTTATATTCGGTATGAATTTCACTTATAATGCTTATATAATGTGCAAATGTATGTAAATGTATTGGTTAAGTAAACGTAAGTAAGAACATATGTTTAGGTGAAGAAAACTAAGATATGTTAATAAGATAAGAAAATACACTTAGCCTAGTTGGGAGATATCACAGTTCGCTGCCCTAGCAGCGTCAAAGGACTTCAGCCCCTGGTTAGGGCTGCGCGGAAGCCGATTGTACCCTTTCGCGAAGGTATTGAAGGGTGGAACAGAGGGTTAAGCAACCTTCGCGAAGGAAGGTCCAGCTGGAATAAACCAACATCACAACCATCTCAAGGATGTGGAAACTTGGTTCCAGCATCCCCCCATACTACTTCGGGTGAGACTTCACTCTGCGCTCCATGGGCTGATGCCGAAAGGGCCAGTAGTGTAGGGATTTGTTTGGCTAACTAACGTTAAACATGGGTCAGGTCCCCTCATTCCAACAATGTTGAAGCTCCCTCTGTCACTAACAAGTGCTCCCTCCCTGACCTCTGCACTACTGCAACAACTCCATGCATCTCACACTGTTGCACACCTCTCTGTGACATCCTGCACTGGTGCAACACTCCTGTGCCTCTCACACTTTTGCAGCCTGTTGGCATCATGTTGTCCTGGGAATCCTGCACTATAGCTCCCTCTATCGCTCCATCTGCATCCATCTTTACTGACATCACCAGTACTTCTACTCCTCTTCGGGGCTCCCGTAACAAGGTCCAATCCAAGAGGCTGGGTACCTCGAGGATCCTACCCCTCATCGCCTGTATTCCACCTAACTACAGCTCAATGTCTCCCCACTTCTGCACAAGTGGTGTGTGTGCACTCATTGCACAGTCATTGTCTGTCTCCACTTCCTTCCTTTCCCTTGTTGGCACTGCCTTGGTCTCATAGGCCTCTCTCTTACTATTCTTCCTTGGACACTAGGTTGCATAATGACCTAGCTCCCCACAGTGGAAGCATTTGACCTTGGAGAGGTCCTTCTTCTTCTTTCGTTTCTCCTGCTTTCCCTCAGATGCTAGGGCAACATCCTCCTCCTCCTCCTTCTTGATTTTGATCCCCTTTCCACTGCTTCCCACCTTGCTCAGCCTTTTGATCTCTTCTTGGCGAAGAGCAGCCCACATTTCCTCCCAATCTGGAAGGGTCGCCCTGCCCAGTATGCTATGGAAAAACACCTCCCAGTCTTTTGAGACTGCGTTCAGGGTTGTTCTCACCATCAATTTTGGATCTAGTGTTGCCCCTATGGAAGTTAGTTGATCTTGGATCTCCTTCAATCGACCAAGGAATGGGTCGATCTGTTCTCCCTTCTACATCTGGTGATCATAGTTGATTTTCTAGTAGCATCTTCCTCTGCATGGAAGTATGCTGATACAACTTGGTCAGGGCCTCCCACATCTCCTATGTCATGTTCTTCTCGAAAATATGTGGTACTGTATGATCCTTGACCTCGTCAAGGATGATACTCTTAGCCCTCGCCACTGCACCTTCGTACATGTTGTTATCCGCTGGGTCAACTGGGATCGCTATTGTCTTCAAGGCGAAGTGCTTAACGTGATTTCTGTCAAGTATGGATAAGATTCTGGCCTTTCAGACTACGAAGTTTGAGGCTTCGTCCAGTTTTTCCTAGTCTCTTACTCCGTGTAGTGCCATTTTTCTGCTCCTCTACTTCCCTCCTGGAAGTTCTCGGTGTGACTCCCTCTGAGCCTCGATTTCCTTCATGGAAACCCTTCTACCAATGTCGACATGCCCCCACTCTAATAATTTGTGCAGTTGCACCACTAATCTGGATTTCTCGGCTAGAAACCCTCGGTAGAAACTCCCTCCTCCTTGGCCTTGCCCTGTTAGGTATTGTTCTGACTACAGTACCCCACCAGCCCCACTCTACAACTTACCCACAGCCTCCTAAACCCCAACAAACTGAAGGTTAGAGCTCCTAGGCTTTGCGCAATCCCAGCACCAGCAAATCAACTTCCTCAGCCAACTACATCAACCCTCCTGGCCTCTGCGTGGCTCTGTGTGAGCTTATCTTTGCCCCCCTCAGCCTCTGCGCAGCCTCTTCTTGGCTCAATCTTGATGACACAGGCACTACATCAACCCCTTCCTTGTTGCTACTCTGCTAGGAATAGCTTCTGTCACTCGGGACAGTTGTTTTCTGTTGTTGTTGCTCTGCTCAGTCGATGTCCTCAGTTCTCCTATGATCTGCAACCACGCTCTGATACCATGTTGTAATTTCTAAGTCTGACAAGTTAGAAACCATTCATGCACTTTCCTCATTTATTCCTACCTACTAGCTCTATTAATTAACAAGTTATTTACCATGTAAATACTGAAAGTAAATACAAGTACATGCTCAACACACTACAGATCATCAACTGAAGGAAATAGAAACAAGCACACAAGTGACACCATTGTTTTTGGACTAATGTCCCTGGGAAAACCCAATGTGGGAAAATCGGTGCAGCTATCCAAGGGTTTGTTTTATTAAGCAGTTTCAGAATACAATCTGGGTGCCAAATATGGTTCACCCAATAGAGAAAAACCTCGACAGTAGTACCTCTCTACTTGGAAGCATATATTCCGGCTGAAACCCCGGATAAACACTCCGGCAGCTCCACAGCTCCAATCTGCCCCACGAAACCCCATTTTCAGCCTCTAGGGACTGTGTCAGCCTCTCTCTAGCCCAGTGTTAGCCCAGCATCACTCTGGCTTGGACTGCGTCAAACTCTGGAGGAACTGTGTCAACCCTCTCGGCCTCTGTGTCACCCATGCTGGCCCTCTGAGGCACTGCGCAACTCCTTGCTGCCTCTACGTGAACCCTTGGCTACTTTTGTGTCCCTTTCTCTAGCTACTGAACTGATCCTCCCAGTGCTATCTATACCTCTCTGCTTTTGTATTCACTGCCCCTCAGCTGCAACTCTGATCACTCTCTCAACTTCCTCAGCGAACCCAACCCAAAAAATCGAATCTTGATCTCTTTGTGTATTCTCCAAGTGACCCTCAAGCCTCCTCTTATAATTTTCTCGTTGAGAAATCAATGGCCGAGATTAAGTCCCTAATCAACGTCTAAGATTAGATCTAGCTTGATCCATGACTTTGGACCATTCTAACACAATTTTATATTAATTCACATTAATATTTTATTTTCCCTAAGTTTAGACTTAGGGACTCCATTAAAAATATTAATTATTTTAATATCTCCCAAACTGTTTAGACTATGCCCAAACCCTTTCTGGGTATTGGAGATCTCATGTGTCTGAGCCTCTCGACCAATTTTCGTGGCTAGAGCACATCTGATGCTACCCCAAATCAACAATGTGGTTGTATGAATTTCTTTTTTTATTTATGTTAGATAACTTGATGATTAGGTTATATGTTGTTGATGAGCGTGATATATAGCTTATTGTTGTTATATGCTATTAATATGATGATTAGGGTTACTTCATTGAGATCTTGGTGTTGTAATTTGGATTGGTCATATGTGTGATGGTTATGTTCATTGCATTGAAGATCTTGATGTTATATGTGTTGTGCTAACCTGGCTTGGCCTATTAAGATGGTTATGGTTGCGATATTCAGGTATGAGCTGACATATTTGTGATTTTGTGTCGTACTAATCTAGATTGATCGTACATATGTGATTGTTATGCATAAATGGTAATTGTTTATGAGTTAGGATGTGAACATGTTAGTTAGTGATTGTTATGGATAGTATGATCTTATTTATGTTTAATTTGATGTGTTGAGAAGTTATATCATGCTAACTAGCTTGATTGTGTAGACAATATTGTTTCCCATGAGATACAATAAGGTATGAGTTTGCTTATGTAGTATACTTGGTGCTTCATTCTTGATTATGTCACCTATTTGGTGTTGAGTGTTTGGTGTCTATTATGTCATCTAGTTGATTTATTTAACATGGTATTTTTACAAGTTGGTTGAATGTTTGATGAATTGCATAATATGAGTATGTGTTCAAATGGTCTTGTTTTAAGATGGTTGTACTAATACATATGTGCCAAGACAATTGATATGTAATCCAGTATAGTAGGTGACAGTTGTAGCATTATGTCTAAGGATTATGAGTTGACTATGGATTATGACATAATGGTTAATCTTGGTAAATGTTGATTTCAAATTGGTAGATACGATTGTCTTGATATTTGGAACATGTGGTTGACATGTGTGAGAAGTTGCAGGGTAACATGCTTGGCATTAGTATGACATGGTAATAATTGATGTGTTTACATAACTAACAATTGGGTGATGTGACAACCCATAGTAAGCCGCGATTGCAACAAAGTAAAAATGGTAAAGGAAAGGAATTGGGCAAGAATTCCTTGGGATATGTTTGGAAACCCTAATTCCAAACAAATGAGTGATTTTCATACAAGAATTCTTCTTAACTTGAATCTTGTTTGACATTATGTGGATATGTTCTAGATTCATGAACATGTACTTGATAGGTATATTAGTTAGTTTCTAGTTACAGGAAGATCTCTCAAGGGAATTGGAGTCCTTTGAGACATGGCACAGATGCGTTCAGCTACATGGAAACATGCTCGGCATAACAATATAAGGTAATTGGTGTATTGTTAGGTTATGTGTTTATGGAAGTATGATGCAGGGGATTGCATGGTAAAAGAAATTGACACGAAATTTTGAAGGAGGCTTAGGTCAAGTTTTTCTTGGGAACCATGGGGATTGAGTCATGGTGTCTGTTGTTAGTCTTGTGATTTTGGTCTTTTACGATTGTTGCACTTGATTGTAGTTTTCTTTATGTCTAGTGCAAGGCCTTGCCACTTTGGTGTGGTGTCATATTGTTATTTACTTTCATGGTTTTCTTCTTAGTTTTTTCTTGTCTTGCCTTTTATGTTTTGAGTCTTGGGAATTGTTTGGGAAAGAGGAAAGTTAATGGAGCTCGAGGAGAGTTGTTTAGTACCTGAAAGGTAAGGTAAGACTAAGGTGAAGCTCTGTGCATGAGTAAGCATGACGAAGGATAAGACTATGACAATCGGTTGGACTGGTTGGGTCCATTGTCGTAAATGGATGGTGGCAGGATAGGCAGGAGAAAGGTAACCAGAAAAAGGTAAAGTAAACAGATATTAGGCGTCAGATGCCTTGGCTATGTTGGGAACGACTATTCTTAATGTTGCGCATGTGTTGCATGAATAAAGGAAGTTCTCTTAACCTTGAGCTTGATATCTAGTAATTATGTTATGATCATGATTATGCTGATGTTTATATATATATATATATATGCATGTATATATATACATGTATGTATGTATGTTGTTGTCTAATAGGATGATGATTGTTTTATGCTAATGATTATATATGTATCTATCTATCTATCTATCAATCACTGCTCGACATGTCATCAAGAATCATTCTTGTAGAGGAATGATTGCTTATGCATGTGAATGACACGAAGAGATTCTTGGTTCATGAGAAATCAAGTGGGAAGAGTAGTCATAACAAATATATGAGGTTAGTATCATGTGGTTATAGATTGATATTATATGCTTATATTATGTTTATGTTATGATAGGTAACGTTGATGGATACATCAGCGAAATAAAGCAATATGGTTGCGGCATGTTGGGACAAGCATGGATAAGACACTAAAAGCAGGGTTGCTTGGTAGAGTCAGTGTGGTTTTGGATGTGTGGTACTACTGTTGTGCATATGTTGTATATGTTGTACATGTTGCATCTGTGATGTTGTGTGCATGAGGTGTGGCGTATATTTAGTGTGTGTACATGTTGTTTATGCAATGTTATGTACATGGTGTTAGTATAGATAGTGTTGCATGAATGTTGCATATTCAATGTTGGGTATAGATGGTGTTATGCACATGTTGGATATGTGGCATTGTGTACATATTGTACTGTGTGCATGATGGATATGTGGTGTTGTGTGCATATGATGTTGTGCGCATGTTAGATATGCAATGTTGTGTATAGATGATGCTATGTACATGTTGGATATGCAATGCTATGTACAAGTGGTGCTGCGTGCATGTTGCACATTAGTACTATGTACATATGGTGTGGTGTTCATGATTGTGCAAGTGGTGTTGTTTGCATATGGTATTATGTACATGTTATGTGCATGCCATACATGTTTTGTTGTGTACAAGTGGTACTATGTATGTGTATTGTGTAGTTGTGGTGTTGTGACATGCATAATTTTTGTGTTGTACTATGTATGGGTACATGTACCATGTGGCATTGTACATCGGGTATAAATGTATGAGTCGTGTTGGATATCAGAGGTATGTGTATGCATTTAGTGGTTTCATACATTGTGTGTGGATGTATGCCTTGCGATGTACATTATGCATGTATACGTGTTGTGTTGTGTTGTACACTAGGTGTAGGTTTATGAGTTGTACGTCAGGTGTAGGTTCATGTATCGCATGGTGTTGTGTATCATGTGTGGATGTATGTGTGTGATGCACTCTATGTGTATGAACACATGGTTGAGGAGAAGGCATTGGGTGTTTGTCAGGTGTGGCAACGGATCCGATGTGCATACAAAATAAGAACAAAGGCATAAGTAAGGATTGATTAAATGATAAGTATCAATATACTAGTTCAGCCTTATTTTGCATGTGATTTATGATTCTGGTTTATGAGCTATGATTCTGGTTTATGATGGTTACATGTGATTTATGATTTTGATCTATGATGGTTGTGTTTTGAGCTAACCTAATGTGATATATTTATACATGATGATTTGGTCAAATATGCTAGTTTTACTTGTTGTGACAGGAAGTAAACATGATTGCAAGTGTACCTTATTGATGAACTACCAATGAGGTATGGTTTGAGGTTATTTCAATTTATTTGAATCTAATGGAAATTATGTGCTTGGAATAGGAATGCATGAACATGCCTGGTTGGGTGGTTGAAATCAATTGCTAGAATTGGCAGCAACAGAAAAAGAAATTGGAGCATGCAGTAGTATACTGGTAGAGTACTTCAGGATCAAGGCCATTGTAGGACACTAGTACCCAATAGTGTTCATTGATTTCCATGAGCATGCTATGACTGGTATGATGGTTTTGTGGCAGGTATATGCCTTGGTGTTGTATCTTCGGATGCGAGAAGCCTTACCAAGGGATGGATCGCCTGTGATAGGGGATGCCAAGGAACTTGGAAGGTGAGTGATTGCATGGAAGGGGGTGACCATATTTCCTGAGGGACTTTGTAGAAGAGAAGGGGAGGTCAGAGATATATTTTTTTTGTCATGAGCATTTCCAGATGGAATCAGATGCACATTGAGAGTGCGCCCTGGAACAACGAGTCGATAATTGTTCACTGAGGGGACAAGTGGCATAGGATTGTAGTGCTGGTCATTAGATGTAGCTTTGACTGTGGCAATGGATTTTGGACTTCCTGGGAAGGAGGTGAATCCTAGTATTACTTTTGAGGGTGGAGGTGTGATCCTTTGGATTCCCTTATTGACTGATACAGGCATCGTATCCTCTTATTTGCTGGTTGAGAAAATGTGCATATGTGGTTATTGTAAATATTGTAATGAGTTGTGTTATAAAGCTCCAGTATGTGGTATGGTTCTTATTTGGTCATGTTATCATGATGTTTTTCTTTTGAGCAAGTCATTCATTGTAAATATTATAATGAGCTAAGTTATAAAGCTCCATGGGTAGTATGTTTTCTTTTCAGTGGTTTTGTTGAGGTCTTAGTGTGGTTTAACACTGAGGACGATGTTCCCCAAGGAGGAGGGTTTTGTAACAACCCTAGTGAAAAGTTCTATAATAAAGTAAATACAGGAAAAATAAGACCATGGGTAAGGGATACGTATTCCAAGCTAAATGGTGGGCAAAGTTATCCTAGGGGTAATCACTAGATGTGTGTTTTGGCTAAGGAAAATTGGCAAAGGCATTTTTGACACATTTATTTATGAAAATAAAGGGAATTAGGAGAAAAGGAAGGTGAAAGGTCACAGGTTGCATGTGAGGAGGAAATTGAAAGAAAATAATGGAAAATAAAGAATTTAGAGGTCTCATTAATAAAAAGGCTTCTGAGGATCTGATGACAGGCTTCTTTCAGTTTTAATCTCTTGGTCAGTTCAAGTTTGGAGCTCTCTCATTATTCTCTCTATCACTCTTGATCACTTAGAGTTTTCTTGGAGCACTTTAGTTTGAAGCAAGGAAAGGAAAAGTAAGAAAAGGAAAGGAAAAGCAAGCAAGGATCAAGGAAGGAAAGAGGGATCAAGCAACTTCAGTAGGAATACTTGCAGGTAACATTTTGCATGTGTGATTTCCTAGTTGGTTTGGACATGCATGGCTTTGCATGTTGGTGTATGGTTCTCTTGTTGTCAATGGCATGGTCTTTCCGGGTTATGACAGTGGATTTCAGCCTAGCCTTTCATTTTTCTAGATGCCATGGTGTTGGGATGTTTATTTCGGTTTTTGAGCTTTAGTTTTCTAGATGGATTTCGAAATCTAGGGCGGAGGTGGACTCAAGTTCCATTCCAAAAGGCCTATGAATCCCTTAACCAGTTTTGGCAGGATACATGGTAAAGCCTGAGGGATAAGTCTCAGTTTAGGGCCTAGTGATTCGGGTTTGGATTGCGGTAAAGCCTAAGAGACTAGTCTCGGTTTAGGGCCTAGTGATCCGGTTTGGATTGTGGTAAATCTTGAGAGACAAGGAGACGAAAAATTCCTCAAGGATAGTGATGGATTCCGAATGGCATTCCAAGTTTGGTTCAGTTGTGATTGGAGCATTGGTTTTCGTGTTATCACGGTTTGATGAGGGTGGAGGTCATTTAGCCTCTAGATTCCCTTGGTTGTTCTATGAGATCCCACATTCATGTTTGGAATATGGCATGGGGGTGACTAGCTAAAAGAGAGATTTGGTTCAACCATGTCTATGGTCGAGTGGTACATGGAAGTCCTGAACCTAGTCGGATTTGCCTATGATTAATAAAAGATAAGTTCTCTTACTTTTGCATTTATTTATATGTGGATTTAATGGTTGTCATATCTATGATATTTACATGGTTTTATGTTGGTTATAAACATGGTTAAATGACTAGTTCATTTATGGTTATTTTATGTATTTACTCGTAACTATTAAATGAATGGATGTGAGACCTCATTGATGATATAATAATTCAATGGAGAAGGAGTTCATCCTTCGGCTTATGTTTCATAAGTTATTTCAATCATTCATGCTCTATCTTATATCCTAGACCTGTAGGTTGTAATGATGCCAAGTGTTTGATAGAATGTCAGTCCCGGTTGGGGATGCTTAAGCCTAATCCTGAGGTTGAGTTTGATTCATTGGCATTGTTATCATGTATTTAATGATTCCTGAAGGTTCCAACAAGTTCTGGGTAGAGACCGGGAAGTCTGGGCTAGAAAAATGGCTTAATTTCTGGGATTGTTGGCCCACATAGTGTTAACCTAGAGACTAGTTGGCATGGGCAGTGTCTAGGGAGCATTATAAATCGCTTGGGCAGTGTCTGGGGAGTGTTATAACTCGCCTTGGCAGTGTCTGGGGAGCCTTACTTCTCCCTAAGTTGCTAAAAAAATAGTGGAACTCAGGGACAGGCTGTCTGAGTGGATGACTTGTCTCCTGAGGGGTCCGTTGATGTTGTTGGATGATTGTGTGTGATGTTCCATCGATTCCACTTCCTTAAGGACACATAGGAGGTTGAATCCCATCATAGTAGCTTCTTGTCTCATGTTTACCCTAGTTGGCAGGGTTACTTTGGGTAGACCTAGGAGGGGGTGTTATAGTTTGACCTTTGTTTGACTTTGCACATGTGGGAGCATATCGAAATTTTCTATCTTTCTAAGAAGCGGTCTGAATTCATAGGAAGGTGTAGGAGGATGGAATTTCTCAGTTTGACCAGGTTTGACCTGGGCTTGTTTTCTAGGCAGTTTGGCTTTATTTGACTGAAAAAAAACAGATTGTATCTCTTGTTGAATTGGACAATTTCTCTAAGAAAAGGTTGTTGGGTTTTTCCCTAGAAGAGGGTTTTCCCAGGGTAAAAATTTGTGTCTCTTGTGTTTGGTTGTCTCTTTATGATCCTAATCTCATTATTGTTTCTATTGTTGAGATCTTCTATGTAATTTCTTAATGATAAATGTGAACATGAAAAGGATTAAATTAATAAATCATTAGAAGGGATTAACAAATTAGAAGGTCTTGAAAGCATTAAAAGTAAAGTAGGATGCTAAGACTTCAATGTCTTTGGATATCAAATACTATCTACTAAATATTTAGGTTTGCACATGGATTGCATAGATTCAAGGGTGAAACATTGAGATATGTGGCTAGCCCTAATAGATTCAAAGTTATTTGTTTTTAGACTGTAACACTATCTAATAAACAATTTGTTTACTGATTGAGTTTGTTGATTCAAAGTTAAAATCAATTATTATACCTATTGCAAGAAGCCACAGATAATATATAATGCATTCAGTTTTGTATTGACTAACTATTACTTTCCCTTTGACAAGAAAAATAAAATTTATCTAAAATTTAACATTATCAATTAAAATTTCATATTTTTAAATAATATTTAAATTTATTTATCGAAAAATTTAAATAATATTTAACAATGTTATTTTATAATAATAAAATTCAATATACTTCATCATTAAATAAATTAATTAACAAAGTACACTTAACAAAGCACACCCTTGACCGCTGCTGCAAATGATGAAGGGATGGAAAACTTTAAAACAACACTCTCACACCTGATGCAAACAACGAAATGATGGAAAATAATAGTTTCGAGAACTTAAGTAATAGCCTATCTTTCTTTAGTGGCAATTAAGTCTGTGATTTGCTTTAAGTTACTCTGCAACAAATCATAAATTTGAACCTACTCCTGAATTCCCAAAAGAAGGAAAGGAAAGTGTATTTGTTATGGCATAATTTCTCATGTGACACTTGTGGTACGGTATCATTAAAACAATCAATCCTTAAAGCTTATAACATATAAAAAGGGAGTATATAAATATAATATTAATGTTAATATTATTTTTGTATAAGCTAAAGCAAGCTCCCGAATTAATGTTAATATATATCATGAATAAATACTTTCTATCTTAATTTTTTAATATTTATAATTTTTTCCCAAATTTAACCATTTAAATTATTATTATTAAATTTAATTATTTTAAATTAAATTTAAATTTAAAATAATTATAATTTAAATTTATATTAACCATTTAAAATATTTTATAAAATTAAAAAAAATTACTTTATTTTATATTTATCTCAAAAACTCATTATGCAACTATCAAATTGCAACATTACATGTTTAATTTAGCTATTTTTAAACTGAACAATAAATACTACCTACTATATAACATTTATTTAATAAACAATTTTTGTTCAACAAAACATCTATTTTTAAATTGAAAACACTATTTAATAAATATTAATTTTTAGATTAAAAACATTATTTAATAAATATTCAATTTGAAATAATAAATTTAGCTCAATCAATTATTATTTAGTAAATATTAAGAATAAGTATTAAAAAAATAATATATTCAATTTTAAAGCATTAAAATAATAGCTTTTTCCATATAATTGTCACCTAAAGATTAACAAATTCAAATTTTAGAATACAAGGTTTGCACATAGTTCTTATTTTATTTTGGTTAACCAAAATAGATCCGGTTAAAATGTATCTATTATTTCTGGTAGTTCTTTTAATTTTTGGTAGTTTATTCATATTTTTCTTAAAATTTGGTATATTTTTGAGTTTTGTATCTGGGTTTAATACATTGGTTAAGATGGATCCATCTTAGTTAAGAGGGAGCTATTTTGATTTGCTCCTCATTTTAATAGATTTGTTAAAATAGATTTATGTTGTTTTTTTAGGAAAAAAAAAGACTATTTTACTTTTAGATTAAGATGGTTTATTTATTTATTTTCTTTTCTATCTTTCCATGAAGATAGGGTGAAGTAAAGATAAAATATTTTAGATTAAGATTTTTCGGTTTCAGGGTTAGTGAAGATTACTCATTCCAGTTTATTAGGTTAATGTTTTGGTTTTATTTTTAATTGTTTTTAAAAATAAAGGCGATAAAGTATTGGATTTGATTTTCTGGTTGTTTTTTTAAATATTATGATTTTGTAGGTTGGGTTTAAGTGGTGATATTTTTGAAAATTAGTTATATTTATATGAAGAGTGTTTAAAATTGGTCATTTTAAGTATTTTTTATTTGTTTTTTTGGAATTGGTGAAGTTAAATATTGTTAATTTTATCATTTCTAATTTTTTTTAAATTAGTTAAATTAAATATTATTTATATTTTTCATCTCCATTTAACATTGGTAGATATTTACTTTTATATATAAACTGTTTTCTGGAAAGAAACTTTAGTTAGAAAAAAAATTCTAGCCAGAAAAATCGTAAATCAAGCTATTTAAGGAAATCCATATAATAAACAGAACCGTTATTATCAATCATCATCTGAGAATCATCATCTGAGAATCTGAATTAAAACGTCAATAGAATTTACACCAGGAGTAAATAAAAAATACTAATTCTACATAAAAAATAAAGTAATTATACGATAATGAATGTCCAATGAATGTGGTGGCCGTTCACTCTGTCATGCCAGGCCAAAGTGTGAAATCACAAAACATAATACCAAAAGAGAGAAACAATCAAGTCATCTAATCGAATCTACTCCAATCAATGCGGATGAAAAGAATGTTAAATACATCTTAAAGGAGGAAGACGCCTCCAGTAAGCAAGGCAGCTCCGAAGATAGCCATATTCTCCAAACTCGTTGTAGAGACAGCTCCGCTGCTGGCACTCGGTGGTGAAGCGGTGGCTGGGCCATGAGCCGAGGGGCTAAATGCTGGAGTTTGAGCTGTGGGAGAGGAAGCTGAGTTTGATGGGGTACCGACTTTAGGAGGAGGAGAGACGGGAGAAGAAACAGGCGGTGAAGTCGCAGGAGGAGACGCTGGTGATGGCGCTGGGGCGGATTGAACCGGCGACGACTTGGGTGCTGCTGCTCTGGGGGAAGGTGCGGGTGCGATCAAAAATACCAAAGCAAAAATGATCTGAAATCACCCCTAGGTGACCTCAGGAAATTAATGAAGGTATTACAGACTCATGTGCTAGTGTGTGTCTCTATGTTATCTTAGGCAACGAATTGATAAGATTGCAAAATAAACAGACACTTGAAACAGTAAGAGATCACAGTAAGCAAAACATAAACACAACAAAATTTAATGAGTTCACCCAATCCTCCTGGGCTACATCTCCTGGTCCAGCTTTCAGTGGTAGCCTTTTTATTATGGTTTTAAAGCAGAGTCTTACAATAAGGAGCTCAATCTGAGTCTCACTTGACAGAGGATGATCAGTAGGATGGCACTAGGAATTCCACCAAACCAAGGCAGTGCCTCCAAGGCATAGGCTGACCAGCTAAATCTTGCTCTTGTCTGAATCGATACTCTGCACTCTGCAATAAACATCAATTTGTCTGATCCAATTGTCCATCTTTTCTGCATTCAACTCTCCATCATATATTGGTAAATCAAATTTAACTTCTAGTTTAATCAAATATGTCTTCTTTTTATGTTCAGGGCTATTAGGAGGTGTGAGAAATTTTTCTTCTTTCCCTTTGCCTTTTGAGTGGTTATGGAGGAGAGACTCTTCTTCTCCTTTATCTTGTTTGGAGCCTGATGAATCTTCATCTTTATGTTTTCTAAATTCCTTATACATTTCCTCTACCATAGACCTTATGGCCAGGAAACTATCTATAAATTGAGGGTCTAGCCCCACAGAACCTTCCTTCGACATTGTCTTCTGAGGATAGACTCTTACAATTTCAAGATTAGTTTCGACCAACTCTCCTTCTCCTAATTTGAGCTTTGATCTAGTTAGCATTCAACAGCTAAATCCAGCACAAGCTTGTCTAACCTTAACAACCTATAGCTCTGATACCACTTGATCTGAAATCGCCCCTCGGTGACCTCAGGAAATTAATGAAAATATTATAGACTCATGTGTTGGTGTGTGTGTCTATGTTATCTTAGGCAACAGATCGATAAGATTGCAAAATAAACAGACACTTGAAACATTAAGAGATCACAGTAAGCAAAACAGAAACACAACAAAATTTAATAAGGAGTTCACCCAATCCTCCTGGGATACGTTTCCTGGTCCAACTTTTAGTGGTGGCCTTTTTATTATGTTTTTAAAGCAGAGTCTTACAATAAGGAGCTCAATCTAAGTCTCACTTGAAAGAGGATGATCAGTAGGATGGCACTTGGAATTCCCAAGTCCTTAGAGTTCACAGACTCCCCTTACTGAATATCGACCTCAATTGGTCTCTGTCTACTCGATGTTGCCCTTACTCTGATGGTCAGCTCAGCTTCTCTATTCTCTGCAATTTTTCCTTTCTTTCTGTGTCTCTCGGCCTTCGACTTCTTCACTGCTTCTTTGCCTCATTATCTCTCTTTGTCTTGTCTTTGTCAGCTCATGGCTTTAAAGCCAGTTCGTTTCCTCGACTGTTCGCTTCGTCTTCCCAACTCTCTGAATCACCTGCCTCTGTCTGTTGGGACTCCTCTACCTTGCATCATTGTTGCTGCATAACGCTTCGCAGAGAGGTGACCACCTGTCTTTTTGTGAACTGAGTGTCAGTTCTTCTTGAACAGTCGTTTTTTTCCATTATTTCCCAAATTCCTGCGAAACGGATCCTTCTGTTGACTCATTGGTCAAATCAGACTTCAAATCTTTATGCGTCGTAGCTTATTTCTCCCTCAGGTCCAGTCATCCATCGGGTTGAACCTCCGTCATTTGATCTGGAGCCCCCAGATCCTACGGTCTTCGCTTATATCGCGCGGTTGAGTTGCTCGACCATTAGTCTGTGATGTAAGTGGTTTTTCTCTCTCCCCACCGAACATGTGTCACTCGGTGTATGGAATCACTGGGTCTTTGGCCAAACCCACTTACCGCCCGAAATGCCTCCAATATTCCGCCGGTTTTGAGCACAGGACCTACCTGTCGGTTTTAGCGCTTTCTCATGGTTTTCTGGTTTCCCTTGTGACCGAGCGCTCCGGGCTTTTCCTTCTTGATGGGTTTTGCCGAGCGATACGCGATTAGCGATCGTGTATCAGAAATAGCCTCTGTTTCTGGGTTTGAGCTTCCCAACTGCCATTTTTGCACCATGCGCAATCTCCATGGGCCAACAGTCAGTGCGCTTTGACCGAAGGTCCTCATCGCACCTTGTTGGCTGCAAATTACCATTATTCAGAGGTTATTTCTGATAGCTATAAGATTTCTTGAAGTCTGTCATTCATTCTTAACAATCATGGAATTGTTTGAGGATCCAATTCGGATCAAAAAGCGCATCGAATCGGTCCATGTTGTCCGGAAGTTGTTGTTGTGGAAGAATGGCGCAGATTCGTGTCACAGAAATTTTAGTCGATCTCTTCCTCGAATATGAAAAAGCGAAGAAAAATTAGACTGTTATATTGAGAAGACGAATGAAGGTATTGTGATAGAAGGGGGAGGTGTACTACAATATATAGTGGTAGTGCCACAACATCAGCTACTAGGAACACGGGATTCATTTTCGTGAACCTTGCCATGTTATGATATGTGGGACACTTCAAAGCTTTTGAGAAGATGTTGGGATGTATAGTAAACATTAGTAAAACTAATATCATGATTTTCTTTTGGAAGAGGAAAAAGCAGCACATAATTTTATTTGTGAGGAGAAATTTTTTGAAATTGTAGAAGAATACAAGAATCTGGGAATTATTTTTCACAACAGACTCAATTGATAGACATATCGAGCTAAAAGGGTTTAGGGGATGGAGAGCCTTTTACCTTCTACAAAATAGAAAGCAGAATTATGGGACTAGAATACCAAGAAAAAAAATTTGGGTTGTTGGTTACATTGGTTGTACTATATGGATGTGAATTTTGGGGGAGTAGTATGTCAAACCACAAGTGGAGCCAATTAGAAAGAATTCAAAAGCACCTAATCACTAATAATTTCAAAGCCAAATCAACAGTTCCTATGAGATCTTGCTAGTTGAAGCTCATTTATTTTCAATGGTGGCCTACGCAGTTTTTCCCTTGTTAAGTTACTTTAAAAAGGTTGAAGGCATGGATGAGCATCACTGACCTAAAACAGTTGTTGCAGAAGACTTAACAAGGAGGAAGAAAACTTGGGGGAAACAAAATGACAAGTAGTTGGGTAAGTGGGGCATTAAGTAGTAGGATTGTTCTAACTCTAAAGAGGAAGTTAAAAAATGTGTGCTTGAAAAATTCAAGACTACCATGTGGGAAAAACATATTGGTCGATAAAAATCTCTATATGTCTATATGTCATTTCAACCCGACATGGTTTCATGATGAGAAAGTATATTTGGGTGTCAAGAAAAACTAGATTATTAATAACACACCGTTAATGGGTCATGAGTATACTAATCAAACGGACTGATAGTTACGGAATGGATAGTTACAGAATGGAAGTGAGGGTGTGGCTATCAAAATAAAAGAGATATGAAATTTTATTTTATTATATTATGAAAGATTTTGTTCACACCTTAAATAATAAATTAAAAAGAATTGAATTTTTTGTTCACAAAGGATAGAAGTTTATAAATGTTCAATTCTATCTGAATACTTTATAAGTCAATCACATGATCGTGTGTAAACAAAATTTAATAACTTAAAATAATTTGCCATGATTCATATTTAGATAGACTTAATTTTTTTTGTTATATTTTTAGAAAGATGAGTTATTAACCTATCAAAAACAATTTAGATCTATCCAAAATCAAAGTGTGATTCCCACCTATATAGTATTAATGAGAAACTCCATATTATTTTGTATTATAGTTATTAAGAGAAACTCCATATGGTCATTAACATCATGCTATAGAGTTGTACATGAAATTAAATTAGGTCATGTTTGTTAGTAATTTTAATTTTGCGTGTAAGGTGTTGAAAGTAGTTTTTCATGTTTTTTTTATTTTTCTTTGAAAATTTTATAGAAAAAGGAAATGCATGATACTTAAACTTGAAGTGAACACATTAAACATCAACATTTAAGGAGAACTATACAACTATTCTCGCAAAAAAAAATACTCACACAAATCAACCTTAGGGTGAATGCATGAAATTTTGTATGAATTTAAAAAATACCAAAAACGAGTAACTACATTTTGAGGTAAAAAAGTGCATCATTATAAAATGGCCCAAAAAGTATATTGTTATGAAAAGAATAATGGTAAAGAAAATAATATTAATATTTAAACTAGACAATGAAGTAAACTTAACATCATAAGTAAAATTGGAACGATTGAGCATAAATAACTACATCTTTTCAGTTAATAATTTGCCTCATGCTCAGATTAGAATCTAATTTAAATACACATTTTACTTAAAAAATTGGGAGAATTTTTATAGCAAGTAATTTTTTATGATAACAGAGTCATCTTCTACCAACAATAATGATATGCGCTGAATTAGAAAAAAATAAAGTAAACATACCATCTCACTAAGTCAACGTTGATACAAGCTCCTAGTGGGAAGCAACATGCAGAAAATATCAAGAAAGCAATTGAGACACAATCCTTACTCAAATTTGCACAAAATTTCTTCCAATATGCCTCTTCGAGCCCCAGAGCATACTTTTCAAGAGAAAAGGATACAATAGCATCAAGCAATTCTCTGGAGTCCTGATGTACCTAAGCTCTTCCATTGCCACTCTAAACTGCTCATCCGCTTGTCGTTGGGCCTCCTCAGC
This sequence comes from Pinus tabuliformis, assembly GCA_031772625.1. Taxonomy (NCBI): domain Eukaryota; kingdom Viridiplantae; phylum Streptophyta; class Pinopsida; order Pinales; family Pinaceae; genus Pinus; species Pinus tabuliformis. Next base: position 1,047,105,595 of record CM062818.1, on the reverse strand, counting down.
AACATCCCTGTCCCTCACATAAAGTTAATGTTCCTTTTCATTCTCCTGCACATTGATATTATTCATATCCATAACCCCCTTACTGAAACATCCAAAAGACCCATCTCATTCCCTTCACACAAATCAGAGAGAATAATGAAGGTCAGAAGTAGTCATTAAGACGGAGCATGACTACCTATGCCTCTTTCTTGACAGAATGCTTGCCTTTCATGAACAATCCCCCTCTCAAGATTTAGTCACAACGAAGTACGTACTTGATTCAGCTGTGACTAAAAATTCCTTAGATTCCACTAATGATCAGTGCTAACAAAGTGCTCACAACAATGGTGAGGATTATAGCCATTGTGATCAGGTTTCTTGGTATCTCTAAGCAAAACAAATGCAATAACCATAGTGAAGTGAATGATGTGGGTACATTTGGTTGGGAGGTATCGAACCTCTGGGCTTTGGATTGTTGGGATCTCTAAACATAACAAATGAAAGTCTAACTATGGTGAAGAATGAATGATGTGGCTACGTTTAGTTGGGAGCCTTGGAATCCTTACGTTCTGTTTATATAATGGTGGAATGTAGAGGTTTCTGTATTTGGTGAACCATGTGAGATTGTTAGTGAATTCATTAAACAATTTCGAAAAATTGTATAGCAGCAAATAAGGTCGAGAACCTCGTTCAGATGCATTACTTCATTTCTTTGAAACAAATAATGTACGTACAAAAAGAATGCACTATTTCATGATTTGAACATTATGAGGGTTTGAAATAAATTAAAATCATGTGCCCCACAACATTTACTTATTCTCTTTATTTTCACAAATACTCTGAAAGGAACAAACTTTTAAAAATAAAAAACATAACACCTTCACCTTGTTGATTTGCTCAATTAACTTTTAAATATCTTCAAATTATTTCTATATTATAGAAAACTATAGTCAAAACAGGTATACTCTGCTGCTTTTATTTACTAGTTTTTTTACCAAATTATGTTTTAATTTTCTATATTCAAAATTTTGACCCCAATTTCTAAATATATGGCCAAATTTTGCGTACATTTTGAAATTATTATAATTATTATCCTTCATACAAAACCCTAACAAATACATTTATCTCACACCCTCTCTTTGGCGAAAATAATCATTCACGTCCTATTCCTTCGGTGTATCTTTGCACCCTTCAGGCCAATTGCTAGTTATACTATGTTATATTAGGTTAAGTGGAACTATGTTGGATCGTATTGGGTTACTTACAATTGTCTTAGGATATAGTCAGTAAGTTGAATAAATAAATGTCCTCTTGTTGTTGTATTGATGATCTCACCAAGGATAGTGACTGATATTCCTGAAGCCACATATGCACTTCAATGTATCTGCATATTATTCATTGTTGTTAATGCCATATTGTTCTTTTTCATAATGTGAATGGTTTGCATTGCTCAAAATGTGGTGAAATGGGAAAATTATGGGTGAATTCTCTCATCTCTGAAGTAAATTTAAGTTCTTGTTCTCTTTCTATGCAGCTAGTAATTCAACATACACTAAAGGAGGAATCAAACAAACAAAGAAATAACAAAAAAAAATCAAGCAACAAAGGAAGAAAATCAATGCTCTTCCTGCTCTTCTTACCAACTAGCATGTAACCAACCTCATGTCTACATCTACCCTCAAACAGGTTGACTTGTGTCACACTATGTGAAGAGTTTCACAATAGTTCCGTATTTTTATTCCTTTACAAATTCTCAGCCATAAAATCCCCTTGGCATTTTTTTCGAGCCATAAATCTTAGTGGTGAAATCTCTCTTGAGCATGTAACTTTCTTATTGAACAATTTATTGATTCACGCCATTTTAATCCTCTCCATTGCGGAAGAGGGAGATTTAAAAATATTATATATAATATATAATATTATAAAACATAAAAATAAATTATATGTTTTTTTTAAATATTATGTTAATACCGGTGTTTATTTTAGAATAAGTTTTTAAAATCTTAATTTAGTTATCAATAATTATTAGGTAGATAGTAAGGATTTAACCTCCATGGAATATTCTAAAATATTAATAGTAGTATACATATATTAAAGGTTTGGTATTTACTTTCAAAGTAGGTATGCCTTATTTTCCCTTTTAATTAAATTTATTCATTAAAAAAATGTCATATTAACAAGTGCCATATAAAGTGAGTTATGATTTTTGGGCATGTGGTATTGACAAGCCATGGTATTGGTCCATGGTATTGTATCAAAGCCTATTTACACATTAAGAAACTTCATAGTAAATTGAGAGTAAATTTCCATAGTTATATATCGTGTTCCATGTTTTATAAATGTATAAATGTTTAACTTATATATTAATTTTTTTTATAAATAATAATAATAATAAAGTTATAATTAGTTAGTTTTTAATTTCACAACGTGAGATGTATCATGTAGTAAGTGTTTTGATGCTCATTATGGATTGATACCTATAGGCATTTACCAGCTATTTAATTTATATGACTAAGCCAGCTATATATATATATATATATATATATATATATAGAGAGAGAGAGAGAGAGAGTAAACTAGCAATTGCACCAGATGTTGCAAAGGAAACATCGTAAGGCATAAATTCTAGAAGAATTGTGCCATATAAAAAATGATTGAAGATAAAAATTAGTAAACAAAATGTCATTCAAAGCTAGAAGATAAAGAGAAATCACCTACATTATGCCAAATTGACAGGTTCTATAACATTTCTGACATATATTGCCTCTTAATCTTCAACGATGGTCTTTAAAGTGATAGAAAATATTTGATAGGTTTTGAAAGAATACATGTAGACAACATCAGATAAGATAAATAAAATAATATTAATTCATGAACAATATGATGCCTATCTTTCCAAATCTAAATTTTCATCACAACCTCACAAATTTCAGACATCACCAGTATTAGATGAAAATGAGCGAGACATCAACTCCCAATTGTTCATAACTTTTGGTGTGAAATCTGCAACTTTGAAGGGAAACTCTAGTGCAATGTAGTTGATGACGTACAATATCCACCAAATTTACTTAGTAAATATGTGTTATTTAGGTAAGGTACAGAGGTAAATTTGCACATATTTGTTTGTATGTGAATTAACTATCAAGCCACCAAAACCTTGCAAGTTAAAAATATAAATTGATTACAAAGTTCAATGACTTATCCCTTTCCTATCTTCATATAACTATAAGAGAATTCCATAATAAACGTTGAACAAATAACACATCAATAAAGGTTGAATGTTTGGAACACGGTGCTCAAAGTAATACAAATGAGTAAATAATATATGTAGAATCATGAAGGACACAGTGCTAAAGGTTGAATAGTTGGATCAACCATCCATGTGATTCTAATCATACTTTAATTTTTTTAATATCCCAACCCATAAAATGCTGGAAATTAATTTTCACCCCAAAGGCCAAAGGGTATCTCCAAAAATCTTAATTGCTCCCAAGCACACCAAAATTCAGCAAGAATTTGGAAAAACACATGGTTTTGAGTTCTTGATGACGCAAAATAGTTGTGAACTGTGAGTCAATCATATCACAAAGTGGAGCAACGATTGGCCACTAAATTTCAGTGAAAAACATGCATCAGAAAGCGATGTGTTCTCGATAAACATTGGCCCACCCCTCCATAGTCTTCTCCTAGATAGATTGGTGATCACTATCAAAGTGTAATTATATAATGCCCTGCAATTAATGTTCACTATATATTCCAAAGTTCAGCATGCATGTCTGATTTGGTGTGTCTATGTTTTCTTTGGTTCACAAAAAATTGTAATTGCTAGGAAGTACACCCAAATGTGAGGAGAATATATACTGTCTAGTTCTATAAATCAAAAAAATATTTCAACATAAATGATATCCCCAAGGTCGTCTTTTCTGTTCTTCAATATTACAAGGAAAAAGAATTGATCAATGGATGTCTAAGCATCTACAAGAAAATTGCCATACTTGATTAGCTTTAAAAAGAGTATACTTTTAGAAGAGATTCTAAATGATAACTAGGAATCTCCATCTTTGACAAGATTTGGTTGTTAATTTCCATCACTTCCCTAAGGATCCGGTTGGTACATTCTCGATGATGTTGTATCTGCTTCCTTGCACCACTAGATATACCATTGTAAGGACGTTAGGAGTAGGAAACCACCATTTATCTTCTTGTCGTTGAGAAGACGACCTAACAAGCACATAGGCATCACCATTTACATCTTCCAACAAAATTACTTAGTGGGTTATAATTATTTTAAAGATCAACAAGTTGAACAGTTACATAAATCAAGATTTGGTTGATAGTTAAAACAGTGGGATCTAAGGGTGGAAGAACTCTCAATTGTCTAACAATAGATCTGATGGTGCATAGGAGTGCAAAGTGGATATTGGGGGAGTTCTTCTCAAAGGGGAACGCATTACAACGTAATAAGACTCATTAAACTTAGATTTATAATAAATATGGACATTTCTAACCAGAATATGATATTATTTTATTATTTTTCAAAGATGTTTGACATTGAATTTTTACCAATATTTTTTATTTATGAAAAAAGTGTGATCATGTGTCTTTTGATTTGGAGATGTGTATGTTTCATTTTTTTTCTCATGAATGAAAAATTTCATTTTATTATTATTATTATTATTGATTTATAAATTAAGAACACAATTTAAATACATTTAATTAAATAATTTACATATTATTGTTAATTACAAATGTCATTATTAAATTTGAAGTTGAGCCAAATGTTGCACCTATTTCTAAATTTTTTGGTTAATTTTTGAATTCTTTGGGTTAGCTCATTGAAAATCTATCCATTAATCCCCTACTAATTTTATGGATATTCTTTTTTTAAGAACCCTAAGTTGCACTAGAATTGTATGAAGAATAGCGGCCCAATTTAAAATTAAAAACTAGCATAGATCCATCTTAAGCAATGATCTATCATGAGACGAGAGGGATCAAATTTCTTCACACTTAAAACTTATTTTAGTGCGCAAGAAACAATGTGTAATTTTTCATTGTTTAAATTGTATTATTAAATGTTATATATTTTTAAGTAGAAGTCAATATTAATTCATATTAAAATATTTTATTCATAACCTACACATATTTTATTATATACAACATTCAAATATTGTATTTTAACATTTTTTCTGTATATAAATATATATGAAGTTGATATTCACATAAATTCATTAAGTTCAATATTCAAATAATTTATTTAAATGTTATAATATTTTTTGAAAATATAATGCTTAAAGATATTGGTCACATTGCTTTTCTATTTAGAGAATATTTTATTTTTATTTTTATGTCTGTGTCAGCTCGAAGTTGAAGACAAACATACTTACACATCACCTTCACATCTAAGAAACATCTATTTCCTTGCAATTTTTTTGTTCGCCTAAAAGGGAAATGTCTTTTGCACTCAAAATTACAGTAACCTAATGCTTTTATAATGGATACCCAAAGTGTTCCCTCTCTATTTCACCTATGTATCCTAGCGTTGCAGATGGGGAGGAGGTGGAAGTGCACCTTTAGGCTAGTGGAGCACCTATTTCAATGATGTTCTACTAGGGTGGTAGAGAATTAAGTTTGGATTCAATGACAATCCCATTTAGATTTGTAACTCCTTGAGAATGCTTTGAAGTGAGTTCCACAGGTTTTTCCTGGATAAGCTAGATTCCCATGTGGCTCACATAGAGGGTTACATAGTCAGTGAATCTAATAGTGGAGATCTTACGAACCCTCAAGGTTCAAGTACTCATGTGTTGGCCACAATTTCCTCCTCAGAGAACAACGGGCTGACAATGTTGGTGGGTGTTCATGTTTAAAAACCATATCCATACTATGGAAAGCACATTAAATATGTGTAAATATTTTTAATCATTTTTTGGGTAATCATTAAACAATAATTTTAATTGTTTTGTAAAAAATTGTTTGGATACAATTTTATGTTGTTTAACAACTTTTAAACCAACAAAATTATAAATTAAATGATTGGTAAATATCCATAGGTTATCCATAGGTATCAATTCATAATAAATATCAAAATACTTATACATCTCCCATTACTTTAAAAAAAAAGAAAAAACACATAAAATCTTAGTAATAATTTTTTTATTATTTCATTATTCTAAATTGTTATTATTATTATTATTAATTATAAAAAAATAATATTAAAAAAAATGGAACAAGATTATTAACCAAGGAGATTTACCCCCACTTTATAATGGATATTATTAACTTGTAAATAGGCTTTGTTACAATACCATGGTTTATCAATACAACATATCCAATAAACCATAATTCACTTCATCTCACATCTTTTTAATTAATCAATTTAATTAAAAGGGAAAATAAAGACATAACTACTTTGGAGATAAATCTCAAGCTTTGTCCACGGGGTCGTGGATAGACGGTGATTGGGTGCTCTGTTAAGACAATCCTTAATGTGAAGTCATCGGTTCAATTCCCTGCCCCGATCGGGGTGATATATTGGACATTATGAAGATGTACTCCTACCAAGCTTACAAAAAAAAAAAAATCAAGCTTTGATTTTTCCATACCTCTAAAAATATTTCGTGGAAGTTAAATCCCTACCATGCACATAATAATTGTTGATAGATAAATTAAAATTTTGGAAACTGTGTTCTAAAATGGATATTCCTATTGACATAAATATGAAAAGTTTAACTTTTTTTTTTTTTCTTAGGCTAATCTTCATATTGGATTTGACTCAATGCCCATTTCATAGAGGGTGCCTTGATAATGTGTCCATTGAGCATCAACCCAAAGCCCTATGGAATAAACAATCTTATATGTTTCTATTACAACAAGAACTTTAAATATATTGTAATTTCCAAAGACATATAAATAAAATAGCAAAGAAACCCCACTATGCATAAAAACACTTAATTCTCAAAATTCTTAAAGAAAATAAATCATAAAAATTAACTAAATTTTAATTTTATTTTGAATTATTTTTATTATTTTATCTATAAAAAAAATAATGATTATATATATATATATATATATATATATATATATATATATATTTAAAAAAAAAATGTAACAAGATCTTTAACTACAGAGATTTATTGTCTCTTTATCATGCAGATTCATAATATGTAAATAGTTTTTGTTATAATATCATGGACTAATACCATAGCTTGTTAATACCATGTATCCAAAATACTATAACTTATATTCATATAGCACATGACAAATATTATTAGTGTTTTACAATATTTTGTAAATTATTGATATCTAAATTAAAATTTAAAAACTCAAATAAACATATTGATGTAAATATTTCTTAATTAATTATTAAATAACCATTTTAAAACTATTATAAATAAACATTTACTGTAAAATGACGGTGACCATCATTTTATTACAAAAAAGGTCAGAACAGATAGTTCATTCATGTGGAAACTATAGAGTTAGACAGACGACCTTAAAAATCATGGAAGCCCTATAAGAAAAATATAATATCTCATATTGCTTGTTAGAAAGCACCCTCTTTTCCTAATAGAGAGGGATGCCTTCGTGGTGGACTTTCTTCTCTGGATATGAGAGAGTAGATGCTTCTATCCCTTATTGAATAACTCGTGCGCAAACTCACAGCACCCTCGAACTACATTTTGAAATCCCTACATCATTTATTTTAAATTAATTGAAGTTTTTGTGATTTGAATTGTGTTGACCTTTTCTTTCAAATCCCGTATAAATTTGGAATTGTCAATTCTAGTTCATATTTATTATAGATGAATGATGAAAATCTAAAAATACCTTTCATTCATCGGATGTTCATCATTCATTCAATTTTCATAAAGATAAACTACACTTATGATGAGAAACATTAATACTAAAAATATCAATGTGATGGATCCAGTAGAAAAAGCTCAATCACCAACCTTATCAACCACATTAACACACCCACATTTAATTATTTCGAGGGCATCTATCGTATAGTTTTATCAAAGCATCTAGAGCCACCAAACCAGAGTCGGCACGGTATAAAAACAAGACCAAAGAATAACTGTTGGCCACCAGAAAGTAAGGCATTTACTTCTGAAAAATGGTTGCACTCACACTGGCGTCACCTCTGGCAAACATATATTCAGGGCATTTATGAGCAGAGCAGCATGGTGAGCAATGTGGTCAGCGATATAAGCATAGCAGTGTGGGCAGCATCGAGCAGCGAACATTGAGCAGTGTGAAAGTAGGGATTTTTTATGCGGCAAAAGTATTGAGCAGCGAGCAAGCAACAACAAATGCATTCAAACATGACAAAGGAACCATAAATTTCAGAACATGTGGAGATAAATGATTTAGGACAAGTGAAAATTGCCTCATCCACCAAAGCTGAGAAGTGGGTTTGGGTCAATGCCAAACAATATCGGGGCATTTTAAAATGAAGAATAACCTATCTAAAATGGGAGCAAACAAGGAAGACACAGTCTAAAAAGAAAAGTAATAGAGTCCTCCACAAAAAGCACTCAAACAAGTCTCCTCCACAAGCACGTGGCAACAAGAAGTCCAAAGGAAAATTCATTGATGATTTTGCCTTATATAGTCCTACATCCACACCTCTCACCTGGTCATCTGATCTTTTTGTGAAAGAATTGTTAAATGCAAAACAAAGGTTGGAGGTTTTAGAAGCTAAAGGGCAGGAAAGAGATCATAAAATTCATATAATAATGGTTGAGAACAAGGCATTAGCAGAAAGCGATAAAATTTTAAAAGAACAAGTGGCATTGCTACAGGAAGCTCTCCTGATAGGGAAGACAGAATGGCAACACATGAAGGCGGATGTGCAAAACATAAAGAAATCTATAGTGGAAAGTACAGAAGTGGTGAATGTGAAATCATCCCAGGATAAAGGGAAAATGATTGCCCAAATAAACAACCATGAAGAGAATGTAAGAGAAGAAACGAAAGAAGATACCACCAAAGTTTCCAAAACTTGGGCTCAAGTTATTAGCAATTCTGCTAATAAGGAAGGAAAAACAAATATTCAGGTTGAAAACATGCAAGATAGTGAAGACAAGGAAAGACAAAATAGGGCAACAAAGATAATTATTAAAGGGGTGAAAGACTATGGGAAAAATGAATGTACTCTTGACCTTGCAAGAGACTTCTTGAAAGACAAGTTGCTATGGCAAGTACAAATATGCCAAGCATGGAGGGTGGGTAAGTTTAATGGGGAGAGAGTCAGGCCCATAAAACTCATTATGCCTAGCTTGCGTGATAAATATATTATTCTAAGCAAGAAACATCTCTTGAGGGCTTCTCGTTTTTTCCTAGAAGAAGATTTAACTGTAAAACAACAGGAGGAAAGAACGGAGGAAACTTTAAAGATTAGGGCAGCAAGAGATGAAGGAAAGAGAGCATGGATTTATAAAGGCAAAGATGTGATAGTGCAATTTGGACCTCCTTCCAGAACAGAGCATCAATATGGTAATAAAGAAAAGGCAAAAAACTCTTCAACAGGAAATCAGAAAGCAAGGTCGGTATGGGAAAACAGGGACAAAGACTCAAATGTGAGTCTTGCATTTCAAAATAAATAGCAATCAAGTCATACCTAGGTTTCCTTAAGATTAGTTTGTTGGAACTGCAAAGGTTACCCATGGAGACGAGGACCTGGGTTAGGGTCTATTGCGGAAAATAGAGACATAATTTGCCCCATTGAAACACATGAGCATGAAGGGTTCAAGACACCTTTGTTTGAAGGATGTTGGAAGATGGCAGCGTGGAACAAGGCAGTAGGGAATGGCAAAGGGAACATCGGTATCATGGTTTTAGTAAGGGAGAAAGAAGGCCATCTCATTCAGTTAGAAAAAGAAGACTCAAAAAAGCATTCATTTGGTTTAAAATATTAGAAAATGGAAACCACATCAAAATTGCAGCATGCTATTTTGCACCACAGGTTTCAAAAATCTACAAAGGTAGAGGGCTTGACCACAAAGATCCATTTGCAGCTTTAAAAGTGGATATTGCAACATATTCTCAGCTAGGTGAAGTCCTTATAGTAGGTGATTTCAATGCTAGGACTGCAAGTGAGCAAGCTATCATCCTTTGTTGTAAAGATGATTGTGACCTTATTTGGCTTACAGAAGAAAGTAATCATCAGTGGGAAATAATTTCAAAGGACAAGGGCTATAATATCTTTGGTGAACAATTTCTTACTCTATGTGGGGCCTTTGATTTAGTCATTTGTAATGGCTTGACTAGATGGGCAAAGTCCGGTAATTTCACTTGCAATACTTACAATGGAGAAAGTGTGGTAGATTATGTAATTTGCTCTCGTGGTTTGTGAGAAAATGGAAGAAGTTTTGGTTGGAGATCAGCTGTGGGATTTGAAATCAGATCGCAAGCCAATTTTTTTATGTTTCTCTTGGATTGGAAAGAAACAATTAGAGTCAAAAATTCAGCATGTCCAACAAAATCTCCCACGGGGCAGAATTCTTTTGACCCCAGAAAATTGTAATACCTTCAAAATGATGCTAGAGAGGCTCTTTGAGAAGGAGAAAATTACAATTCACAGCCTTCATAGTCATGAATTAACACATTTAATTCAATGCGCACTTGCAAAGTGCAAAAGAACAAAAATTAAGAAGTCTGAAACAAATTTCTTTCCGATTAATGCTTGGTTTGACGAGGAATGCAAAAAGGCAAGGAGAATGTGGAAAGAGTCAAAAAAGGATAACATAAAGCTCAAATCTTACAAGCAATTATTAAGAAAGAAAAAGGTTGATTTCATGGTTTCAAGGAGGGAATAACTAATCTTCCTTGGGAAAAATAATCCCAAATTATTTTGGAAGGAGCTCCAACTGAAAAAATATACAAATTGGAAATAATATTACAGCTTCTAAATGGTTTGACTATGCAAGACAACTATATGAGCAGGTTCCCAAGGTTGACCCTCCCCCCTTGCTCAACACTGATATTGAACTCTTCATGGTACAAGAGGTAGAGATGGATATCAAGAAGTTGGGTGTTGGAAAAGAAAAAGACTTAGCTGAACTCCAAGCAGAATATCTAAAGTGGGGCTCAAATATTCTTGCACCTCACATTACAAAAATCTTCAACAACATCATACAACAAGGGCTCCCCACAGATTGGACAACTAGTCTGGCAATACCTCTTTTCAAGAGCAGCGACATCAATAATCCCTACAATTATAGGACCATCATGATAAACCCTTTGTTTGCAAAGCTATTTGGAAGCATGCTAGAAAACAAAATTAGCAAGTGGGCAGAAGAAAGAGATAAGCGTGCTAAAGGGCAAGCAGGTTTTAGACCTAAGCATTCCACAGTTGATCATTGCATAACTTTAAGGCACATCATTGAAAAAGTTTGGGAGAAAAAGGAAGAATTCTTTTGATGCTTTGTTGATTTCAGAAAAGCGTTTGACTTGGTTCCTAGGGATAAACTTTGGCAGAGAATGGAGGAACTTGGGGTTCCTAAACATTTGATAGCAGTTGTGCATATGCTGTATGAAGAGGTGAAAGTCAAAATTAGAACTTCAGCAGGCATTTCTGAAAGTTTTAGAAGCGATATCGGGTTCAAGCAAGGTTGCCCACTGTCTCCTACCCTTTTTGGTTTATATATCGACAAGCTTGAGGATTGGTTAAATTCGCAAGCAGGTGATGGTATCTATTTGTGCAAGTTTGTTGTAAGGCTTCTTTTGTATGCAGATGACCTTATTCTGATTGCTAAATCGCCTCTTGGTTTGCAAGAGCACTTACTATCCCTTGAGCATTTTTGTAGAAGTGTGGGGATGCAAGTCAATATCAGCAAAACGAAAGTAATGGTCTTCTCTAAGAAAAGAAAAAATAACCAGCATAAGTTCTACTTTGAAGGCAACATTCTGGAAGAAGTTGCGGATTACAAATACCTCAGAATTGACTTCAACAAAAATCTAAGCTGGAATGGTTGTAGAAAGAAAATAACTTTGGGGGGTTGGAAAGCATTTTATGCTTTTCAAAATAGGTGTAGAGAGGCAGAGTTATGGGACTAGAAGACCACTCAAACTCTTTTTGGGATTCTAGTGATTCCAGTGATTCTCTATGGTTGTGAACTGTGGGCTAGCAGTACCTCCGACATGCAGTGGAGACAAAATGAGAAAATTCATAAGCGTTTGATTACAAACAAATTTAAGATTAAAAGTGTAGTTTCTTATGATATCGTGTTAAGTGAAACAGGGACTGCTCCTATTGAAGCAATTGTTATGGCGCGAGTCATAAGGTATTTAAAAAAAATTGAGCAAATGGAAGAGGGTAGATGGCCTAAGGTTGTATTTAATGATAGATTGTACAAGAGCAAAAAAACTTGGATGTAGCAAAATAACAAATGGTTTAGTAAATGGGGTATTTGCTTGAATGCATGTCCCATAAACAACAAAGAGATAAAAGCTTTTGTTATGGAAAAGTTCCACAAACATACTTGGGATAAGGATCTAGGAAGAAATAAACATTACTATATTGAAGTGTTTAATCCCACTCATAATCATCAACCAAAAGCATACATAAAGGCCAATATCTCTTGGAGAGCCAAAATTCTTATTACTCAGCTAAGGACTAATTCTCATCAACTCCGTTGTGAAACAGGGCACTGGAAAAGGCCAAAGGAAGTGTGGGAGGAAAGGGTATGCAATTTTTGTTCTTCTGGAAAAGTGGAAACAGAAAAACATTTCATTTTAGAATGTAAGGCCTTCAAAGACAATAGGGAAAGTTATGTAGATATGCTGGCAGCTAGCTCTTGGGATAATCTATTTAACGAGGGGTTTGTCGAGAAGTTGGGAGCATTTATTGTGAAGCTTCACAGAAAAGGGTCGAATACATCAAGCAGATGAAGAAGCAATCTATCCCATAGGCTATCTTTAACCTCACGGACGTTAAAATAATTTCTTTCTTTCTAATGATTAGTTACATTAAATTGAAAGAATACTTACATAAGTATTGATTTGTCGAACAAAGCTAGAGAAATTGGTGTGGTTGAAATAACGCGGCAGTATAGATGTGGAGAACTCTTTGGGGCGCCATACCACGAAAGTTTTTTTATGGTTTCCCCATGAAACAATGAGGTCTGTGGAGGGATCATCCACGAAACGATACGTCTTCACCAGAAATGGGGCGGCCACAATCCTCCCCACATCCATATCACAACTCTCTTCCATTAGGATTCTACTAGCATTAGCAGCTTCTTGATCTGCCGCAGCCCTACTAATAGTATTCATAGTGTGACAGTGAGCGAGCGAGTGATATTTTTTGTCCATGGTAGCTTCTATTTGAGACGAGAAGTGAGAAAGGTCCAAAAGGCCATGTGGTACAAAGCACGTGACAGTTGCAGACAAATTTGTCATGATTCTGAAGTGTTGATGCTCATTCTTGGACTCCAGTGTTGTCGAAAGAATATTATCGAGTATTTTCTTCAAAACAGGCATAGACTATTGTTCCTCCTTTGCAATTTCAATTTTGAACAGTTGCATTCAAGTGTGATGCTTCAATTTTTCTGATTTCTAGTAATTGCATTGAAGTTGGATGGTTGTAGACTTCTAATTTTTTAAATGTAACCAATAAAAAGTAGCCATTTTGCATGTTCATATACCCAGAAACGCAAGGATGAAGGTATTTCTTGGAAATGTGTTGTCACTTTACCTAATCATTTTATATATCATCTCCATTAGACGAGGTAAACATTAGGATTCCATCTTTACATGTTCTCAGGACTTGGGTGCTCACATTGGTAAAATCAACATAGAAAAGCCAAGGTAAGCACACAATGAGATACAGTTGCAAAACAGATGGAAGAAATAATAGCTAAAAACACCACTGGAAAATAAAAAACATGGGAGAAACCTTGAATGTCGTAATTATTGGATATCTCACAAGAGATCGACAAGTTTTTCAAACATGTTGTGCACATCCATGGGTAACAACAACAGCCAATGTGAATGCGATGGGATAAAGCCCCGCTAACCAAGATACTAAATCATACAAGTCAAATTAAATATTAAAAATAGAGCCACGGAAACCAAGATACAAAAGGTTCTGTAGAAATCAAAACATTTCTTCAAGTTGGGGATGAAAACAGAGTAAAATCTCATAGAATCATTCTAAGCGGAAATCAAAACTTTTCTTCAAGTTGGACTGAGAACAAAGTAAAATTTCATATGGTAATTTAATGAAAATGTTCAGGAGTCTAGATATAGGTACATATAGAGATATGGTTGTTTTGTATCAGTTAAAATACATGTTTTTCATGAGCAGCAGTATTACAGTCCCAAGATATTTGTAACTTTTTTATTATCAATGGAAATTTCATTTTTTTTAACTCAATGAAAATGTATCAAAGAGACAGAAACTTCCCATTATTAAATTGCAATTGAATGGGTGAATTCAACCTTCAGAAATTGGATTATTATTAATATTATTACTTAATATTACTAGTCATTAATCCTAGGCTCATTAATGGCTTAAATATTACATGCTTATTGATAATACGACTCACACCTAGAAGTGCATATGTTCTTTCGCTTTTTATGATAGAACAATGATTATGCCCCCAAACTATTTTTACTCGTGTTTCTTAAATGACTCCTTCGTATATCTTGGTTACATTGCCATGAGTATGAAAGAACTACATTGGTAAACTCCATCATTCTACCTATTTCACCATTAATGTGTGCTTATAATAATATATCTCAGTCTTCGTTATTCCCTTTCTTTGCTGAAACTGCCATGGAGGATGTTCATCAGTTATAATTATTATTTTAAAGATCAATAAGTTGAACGGTTACACAAATCAAGATTTGGTTGACAGTTAAAATAGTGGGATCTAAGGGTGGAAGAACTCTCAATCGTCTAACAATAGATTTGATGGGGAAGAAGAGTGCAAAGTGGCAACTAGGGGAGTTCTTCTCAAAGGGAAATGCCTTACGGTGTAGTTATATATATAGTAGTTTTGTTAGTATATTATTGGGTACATCACACCACCAACAAAAAAAAGATCTTTTTTTGTTATGAAACCAGCTCAAGAAAAGATAGAAAAGAGAGATCAACGCCTTAGAATTCAGCCTCTTCGAGGGGGCAACCTCCTTTACATTACATAAATGAACAATTCTTGGATGATACAAATGACAAAACCTCCTTTCTATATATAGGAGTCTAAGGAGTCACAATATAATCCAGCCGACCTAACAATAATAATATAAAGCCACAAAAATAACAATAGAGGGATTCTATGGGGCACAGAAATAACAATATGGGGGTAAAAGGGGCACAACAATATAAATAAGGGGTATAACTACAATAGTAATGGGGTAATTACTAGTATTATAGGGACCCAACATGCCCCTCTCCTTCAAAAAAGTGTTGTCCTCAACGCTTGAGCAGTTCTGGGTACTTCTGCATAAAATTCTCATCCTCCCATGTGGAATCTTCAGCGGATAAGTTCTTCCACTTGATAAGATACTCTGAAATTGATCGATTTCGTAGCTGTCGAGTTCTTGTTTCTGTGACTGCTTTCGGTTCCAATATAATTTTTCCTTCCTCATCAAGCTCTGGCAATATTGTTTGAACTGGGAGCTTGTCGCCTATGACCTTCTTTAAACATGAAACATGGAAAACTGGGTGCAATCGAGAAGCTGCAGGAAGCTCCAATTTGTATGCCATAGTACCAATCTTTTCCAACACCTTGTACGGACCATAATACTTTGGTGATAATTTATTATCCTTCTTAGCTTGCTTTAGGGACATTTGCTTATATGGTTGTAGCCGTAGGAATACCCAATCACCTACATCAAAACTTCTTTCACTGCGATGTTGATCTGCCTGTTGTTTCATTCTATTTTGTGCCAACACGAGGTTATCCTTTAAGAGTTGGAGGACTTGTTGTTGATGTTCGATGTGATGTTCCACTGCCTGAACCTTAGAATTTTCTCTTAAATATGATGTGATTGATGGTGGTTGGTACCCATAAAGTGCCATAAATGGTGTCATTTTTGTTGCTGTATGGAAGGAAGTGTTATACCACCATTCAGCCAGAGGCAACCATTTGACCCATTGTGTCTATTTATCAGATACAAAGCAACGAAGATATCCTTCCAAACATTTGTTTACTATCTCAGTTTGCCCATCAGATTGAGGATGATAAGATGAGCTATGATCTAACTGAGTACCAAGACAAGAAAATAATTCTGTCCAAAAATTTCCAGTGAAAATGGGATCTCTGTCACTTACAATAATCTTTGGGTTTCCATGTAGCTTTTGAACTATTTCCATAAATGCAGTAGAAACTGTACTGGCTTTAAATGGATGTGATAATGCACAAAAGTGTGCATACTTGGTAAGTCTGTCAAATACCACCATGATGACACTCTTTCCCTCAGACTTGGGTAAACCTATGATAAAATCCATTGAAACCTCCTCCCAACGTTGGCTTGGAATGGATAAAGGTTGTAATAGACCCGGTGTCTTAATTGTTTCAACTTTATTTTGTTGGCAAACCAAACATTCCGCCACAAACTTTTGAATATCTGATTTAAGGCCATCCCAAAAAAATTCCTTCTTAACCCTGTGGTAAGTTTTTAAAAATCCTGAGTGCCCTCCTAAGGGAGAAGTGTGCAATTCCATAAGAATCTTTTGTTTTAGCTGGGAATTCTTACAGAGGTATAAGCGATCTTTGTACCATAACGAATCATTTTTCCAGCTAAATGTATCAGAAGTACTGGAATCTTGTTGTAGCTTTCGAATAAGTGCCCACACTTCTTTGTCATTCTTCCATTCCTCCTTTGCTTCGTTTATCCAATCTGGTTGGATAATAGAAATGGCACACAACAATGCTTCCATATCCTCATCCTTTCTTGAGAGTGCATCTGCCACCACATTTTGCTTCCCTTTTTTGTAGATGATTTCAAAGTCATAACCCAACATCTTTGTGACCCAATTTTGTTGCTCTTCAGAGGATAATCTTTGTTCTAAAAAGTATTTAAGGCTATCATGATCCGTTTTTACCTTGAAGTGTCTTCCCATTAGGTAGGGTCGCCATTTCTTAAGTGCATGGAGTATTGCCAACATTTCCTTCTCATAAATAGCTTTGCTTAAAAACTTTCCCTTGATTGGACGACTTTCAAAAGCAATGGGTCTTTCATCTTGCATTAGAACAGCACCAATTCCATTTCCTGAAGCATCACATTCCACAATAAAGGTTTTTGTGAAGTCCGGTGTAGCTAAGACCGGTGCTTGGCACATTGCCTCTTTAAGATGTTTAAAGGCCTTTGTTGCTTCCGGAGTCCATGAAAATGAATCTTTCTTCAATAATGTTGTTAGAGGTGCTGCTATTCTCCCATAATTCTTAACGAACTTGCGATAATACCCTGTCAACCCAAGAAATCCTCGCAGATGCTTTATGGATGTGGGGATTTTCCATTCCTTAATGGCTTTAATTTTGCTAGGGTCTACCTTAACTCCTTCATGAGATACAATATGACCCAAATATTCCACCTCCTGGACTCCAAAGAAACATTTGGATCTTTTTGCATATAATTGTTTCTCCTCCAATAGTTGTAGCACCTTGTCAACATGTTCAACATGATCCTTCCAAGACTTGCTGTAGATTAGTATATCATCAAAAAATACCAACACAAATTTTCTAAGGAATGGTTTGAAAATTGAATTCATCAAACCTTGAAATGTTAAAGGTGCATTGGTAAGGCCAAAAGGCATGACAAAAAATTCATAATGACCCTCATGAGTTCTAAATGCCATTTTCGGAATGTCTTCAATCTTCATTCTGATTTGATGATATCCCGAACGAAGATCCAACTTGGTGAAGTAAATTGATCCATGCAATTCATCCAGTAATTCATCAATGACAAGAATGGGGAACTTATCTTTAATAGTGAGCTTGTTGAGCTCCCTATAATCTGGGAACATGCGCCATGATCCATCCTTCTTGTGCACCAATACTACTGGAGCTGAGAAAGAACTTTGACTCGGTTGAATTATACCAGCCTCTAGCATTTCTGCAACCATACGTTCAATTTCACTTTTTTGGACATATGGATATCTGTACGGCCTGATGTTTGGAGGAACACTTCCTGGAATCAGATGAATAGCATGATCATGATCACGCATAGGTGGGAGACCTTTGGGAGTCTCAAATACCTTGGAATGATTGTCCAGGACTTTTTGGAGATCTGGAGAAATAGATGATTCCAATGTGGAAACATATAGCGAACATAATTGTGCAATTACACCTCTTTGCTCCTTTTTTAGAAGCTTTGTCATGCCATTAGAGCTGATTATCTTTCCTGGTTTCCCTGCAATACCCCTTAATTCAACTTCCTTTCCTTCCACAGAAAATTTCATGAAAAGTTCTTGAAAATTAAAAGCTATTATACCCAAGGATTGTAGCCATTGGACTCCTAGTACAACATCAGCACCTCGCATTGGAATGGAAAGCATTGGGCTAGTCAATACATATTCTCCCATGGATAGCTTGATATTATGGCACTTTCCAGAACAATTTATTGTTCCTCCATTTGCAATCATCACTTGACACTCTGGTGTTGGATATAGGAAGCAATTCAATTCTTTTGCTACCCTACAATGAATAAAATTGTGGGTGCTTCCTGAATCAATCAACACTATTACCTTTTTATTCTTGATTTGTCCTTCTATATTGATGGTTTGAGGAGTGGTAATTCCCACCAATGCATTACAAGATATGGTCGGATTTATTTGTTCTTCATCTAGGCTTTGTTCCTGGAATATATCCTCTTCTTTTGACCTTTCTTGCTCCTTTTCTTCTTCCTCTTCACAATCTATGTAGAATAATTTCTTCTCACCACACTTATGACCCTTTGTGTATTTGCTATCACAATTGTAACAAAGCCCTTTTGCTCTTTTTTCTTCCAATTGTTGTGGTGTCAACCTTGTAGGTTGTGGAAGACTATGGGCAACAACACTTCCGTCTTTATAGTTGTGAATGGTATGCTTCCTAGTTGCCATAATTTTGCTTTCCATTTTTCTTGCTAACCTGAATGCCTTCTCTAATGAATCAGGTTCCCAAAGGTGCACATCATGTTGGATATTATCCTTTAAAGACCCTATGAACACATCAATCCTATGCTCCTCTGGAATATCTTTTACCCTTATGTTCAATTTTTGGAACTCCTCAATGTGCTCCATTATTGAACCCTTTTGTTTGAGACTTATCAATTGGCTAAAAAAAGTGTTGCTTTTTGTATCCTCATAATTTGCTATCAATTCTTCCGTAAAAATTTCCCAAGTGATAAATTGTTTATGAGAACAAAGCCATTGATACCATACAAACTGATTTGGTTCCAAATATAAAGTTTCCATACATCCCTTTTGTGTGTTTTGCACATTATTGAGATCGAAGAATTGCTCCATCTGTAATATCCATGTGGCGGGATCCTTGCCATCAAACTTCCTCATATTGATTTTTGGAATATGGTGAGTCTTCGATCCAACATTAGAGTCTATGGAATCATGATTAACATTTCTTTTGTTCTCATCATGAGTTTCCTTTAGTACTCTTTCACCCTTAGTGACCATTTCTTGTAGCAACTTATTCATATTTATCTTCAATTCTTCCATCTTATCATCCATGCCATCAATTTTAGTGTCCATGCCATTCACCTAAGCTTCCATGCCCTTTATCTTAGATTCCACGCCATTTATCTTAGCATCTGTTAGCTTTTGTGAGCGTGACATTTGTTGCACTTGTTCTTGTAATTTTGATATATCATGTAGAATTTCTTCCTCTTCTTCATGAGTCATGCTAGAGCTTTCAGGTTCCTTACTAGGTGTTTGCATTTTATTTCCTCGGGGCATCAGTTACCGATAATAATACTTTACTATGCCCTTTGAATTCCTTCAAACCAAGCTTATGCAAAAATTAAAAAAAAACTACACACCTTTTTTTTACTTTGTAGAAGCCTGATATTGAATCTGATGTATCTCTGTAATTTTGAATCATCCAGTTCTGAAATTGTGACCTGTAGTAGCCTTCTATGTCCTCTTTCCAATGCCACTAGTCTGATCCAAATTGGATTCTCCAAGAAAGAGTTATGCACAATCTCCCGCAGTGACCTGATTATAGACTAGTTCAGTAGAGCGAACTTGTATGAAGTGCCATGTGTCACTGTTTCAACCTTTGACTCTGAAAAATATATAAAAGAAAACTACAGTCCGTCCTCTTTCTGTACCTTCTTACAAAATTTCAATCCGATGCTCAGAAAGAAAGTTATGACAATTTTCCCCAGGTCACCTGTTTTGAGTGTAATTCAGGAGTCTGCAAAAAGACCAACTTCCTCAGATCATATCTCCGAAAATATCGTGCAAAAAGCTCTGAAATTCGGACCCAAGGTTCAGCACGATTTCTTCTCAAATGGGTTTGTTTTGCGACTTCTGAAACGTCACAGAAAAAAATTTATAGCG
Source organism: Pinus tabuliformis (assembly GCA_031772625.1). NCBI lineage: Eukaryota > Viridiplantae > Streptophyta > Pinopsida > Pinales > Pinaceae > Pinus > Pinus tabuliformis. The sequence goes on along the minus strand of CM062818.1, from coordinate 1,047,085,104 downwards.
AAAATTCCACGATGACCTGTTTTGAGCAGCGAAACCCTAGAATCCAAAGCTCTGATACCAAATGTTATGAAACCAGCTCAAGAAAAGATAGAAAAGAGAGATCAACGCCTTAGAATTCAGCCTCTTCAAGGGGGCAACCTCCTTTACATTACATAAATGAACAATTTTTGGATGATACAAATGACAAAACCTCCTTTCTATATATAGGAGTCTAAGGAGTCACAATATGATGATGATGATGATGATGATGGTTAACGTCCACTGAGACCAAATTGGTCTATCGGACCTATAATTTCTTAATTTCTAATTGTCTGACTCCTTGTCTTTCTTGGTGAGATTGGTGATGTAGCTTTCTTTTTCTTCTCTATGGTCTTCCAACTTCCTTTATCTTGCATCTCCTTCATCTCTTCTGGTTCTTGGGACATTGGTGTCTTAGCTTCGCGATCTATTGTGTTCGTCCTTTTGGAGATAGTCGGAGAAGAAGTTTGGTCTAGGAGATCTCCTTTGTTGTTAAAAGAAAATTTATTTTGCGCGTTATTTGAAACCTCATAACTGTCGATGCTTGAGGGGTTGTTGAGTTCACCTTTTTGTTGTTGGGCGGGGCTTTCCCCCTGCTTGTCTTGAGAGTTGTTTCTATCTTGCCCGATTTCTTGTAATTCAGAGTTTCCTCGAGAGTATTCTTCTTGGATGACAGTGTAGTGTTCTTTTTGTGCTCCTTCCCACCATGTAGATCTGTGGTGATTTTTTCTAGCAAAATTTTTCTCGGAGGCTTTTGGGCAATTTTTGGCTAGGTGGCCTGTCTCAAAGCAAGATCGGCATCTGAAGAGGACACTTTCATAATCGAGTTTCTGGTTCCACACATAGTCTTTACTTGTTAGGTGTATTTCTGCTGGGAATCCGGCGCTGAAGTCCATTTCCACACAGATGCGTGCATATGTGGTTCTGGCATATTCCTCTGTTTCTGGGCACCTGCAGTAAAATTTTCCAATTGCATTTCCAATGGCTTCTAGCGAAGAGAAATTCCAGAGATGCAAGGGTAGATTTGGCAATCTCACCCAAACTGGTGCTAAGGTTATGACTGTTGTTGAGGGATCAAAAGATGGGTTCCATGGCCTCATGAATAGGCCTGATTTATCCCAAAACCAAGGGCCAGAATCTAGAATACATTGTCTGCTTTCACGGTTTTCAAAATCTACTATAAAGAAACCCCTAGCACAGGGATAGATATTAATTGCATCAGGAATTAGAGGCTTCCATACCTCCGTGATCCAACTGTGGAGAGCTGTGAGCCGCGGCCAAAAACCATTGAATCGGCATATTACGGCACTTTCAGAGAACTTCAAAGCCTCATCGAGTGAATCCTGGACCACCTGGATAGTGGGAGCTGGGGCTTCACTGACTATATGGACAGGAGCTTGCCCCCCGGAGGCGGACGGAGAGCCAGCAGCTATTTTCGCGAAGCTGGGAGCCATCTAGAGAATGTTCTCCTTAGTAAGCGAGGTAACTTTGACTTTATGGAATTAGGGTTTGCGGTAGGGATTGAGGTAACCCACGGACGTTCTAGATCTCAGAGGTTTTGGCACTACAGATCTAGAGAGCCGCAGCCCCAGATCTGGACGACCATGAGCCCTAGAGCATATAAAGAGCCACAGATCTGGGCTTCGATAAATTACCAGAGAAGCGAGATGAGCTCTATATCTCAATGGAGCCGCAGATCTAGAGTCTTTGCGGCAGATCTGGAGAGCTGACGAGTCGCAGAGCCTGGACGACACGGGCCGCAGAGGGGACGCAGACAAGCCGCCCTAACAATAATAATATAAAGCCACAAAAATAACAATAGAGGGATTCTATGGGGCACAAAAATAACAATATGGGGGTAATAGAGGCACAACAATATAAATAAGGGGTATAACTACAATAGTAATGGGGTAATTACTAGTATTATAGGGACCCAACATTTTTCCATCTATAATGCAATAAATTGCTTCACAGAGAGTTAAGCAAAATGATATTCACTAGATAGTTATTGCTAATATGATAAAGACTAGAATAATTACTATTCTTGTGATACTTAAACAAAAAATTGGAGAATCTAAGCATTTTAAAAATCATTTAGATGGAGTCTTAATTGCTACATTGGAGGAATATCTATTGGCTTGAGGGGGGTTGGACCCAAGTTCAGAGTTAGTTGCGCTAACCAACAAAACCCTACACTATTGGCCCTTTCGGAAACAACCCACGTAGTGCAGGCTGTAGTCTCACCCGAGGTAGTATTGGGGGATGTTAGAACTAGTTTTCTGCATCCAAATGACTATGTGATTTGCCGAGGTAGTATTGGGGGATGTTAGAACTAGTTTTCTGCATCCAAATGACTATGTGATTTGTCTCTATTACTTTTAGGGCTTTATTCTGACCTTCGTGAACTCTAACCCTTGAAACTCGGAAATTACAGTATCTAACATATTACAAATCCAAACTCTTCGCTAACTGTTATAAACCTTCATAACATCATATAATTAAGCAAGTCTACCACTTTCGTACATCTATTAAGTACTTTGTATGATAAATGCAGTAAACAGAGAAAACATACAGTAATTTCAGAAGTAAATAATAACACACATATACACAATTAATGCTCCAAAATAGTCTTTATTATGCTCAGATCTTCTATTACAAACTCTTTATACCCTATGCACACAGTTGCAGGGGCCCACACACTCAGTTGCAGACTCACCAAGGTCTCCGCGCACACAGCTACAGGAGCCTTCCCCTTCGCCTAAGTACAGAAAACAAACTTCTCTTACTTAGATCATTCACACATAGATTGCTTGACTTCCCTCCCTTATGACTCTCTATGACTCCCTTTTATATCATCTTCTATTATAATACCATGGTCCACGGACCATGGGCGGGTCACAAAATAACTTAAATCCTAATGAAATAAGGGCCTTTGACCTCCCTAAAGCCCCTTTGACTCCTATCAACCTGCACACTCTGCTCCTCAAAATGCGAAGACTCTACAATAATAACAAAACTTTTACAAAGTTTACCCCATGGGACCTTGTCCCAACAGGCCTCCAACACAAAGTCGTGACTCATATCGAGTCACTCTGTTGTTGTTGCCTCAATATTTGCCTGCAGATCGCTAAACCTTGTCTTCAATGTTTGAAGATCTATTCTTCCATGTGTAACAGCCTGACAGACCTCCTCAACCAATTTCTCTGTAGTAGGACCTTTGATTGCAAGGCCCATGTTTCCCTGTGTCTATTGCATAGCCTTCAGCTTGATCTGCACTGTCTGTGTCAACTAGCTGACCTCATTTGCCCAGGGTTGTGTCTTTAAGGATATGATGGATGCCTTCAGACGCAGCTCATCAATTTTGGTCTGGATGAACTTCCCCTCCTGCAATTTGGTGAACCTTTGCACTGGTGCTAAGTTCCACGTTGTAGCTCTGATCTTGTCGAACTGCCTTTGCTTTTCTTAGATATCTACTTCGTTTTTCTGTAGGGTTGGATCCTCCTATAGTGAGGTCCATAGTTCCATGTCCTGTTAAAACAATTGTGTGCAATCCTTGACTGCAGTTTATAGTGTAGTAATTTATTCCTTAATAGAAGCCTTGCGCTTCTCTCTGACTTTTGGAGGAGTGGTTGGATGCAGCTTAAGTTGGAGCTCAAATATATGTAACCACAGCTCAAATTGGACCTTACTAATTTCCTCCTTTGATCCTTTTATCGTGACAACTAACTTATGGATATTTTCTGCGGAGGTTGCTTTTGTTGGTATTTAGAGCTCGGGAAGCTCACTACAGGCCTGCGTTATTGATGCTTCTAGTTGTTGACTATGCACAATGACTTCTTCCCATTCCTTAAGTGCCTGCGATTTTTCCTCGAACATCTGTTGGTTGTTGGTTTTTACTTCGTTGATCTCCAGTAGTGCTCGTTGTTCCCGAACTCTGAGCTCATTGGATACCCCTTAATGTAGCTCATGTAGTGTCTGAATAGGGAGTGCCACCAGGTTTAGACTCAAATCCTTCATGTGCAAGAGGCACGCCCTATCTTCTAAAGTCTTAATGTGTAGTGATCCCTCTGGTAACTGCACTGTGTGTAGGTCTAAGGTCATCTCTACTGTTAAGGTTGACCCGCTCACTTGCTTCAGACTCGCTTGTGCAATGCTTGTTTGAATAAACCCGGTTTGAACCTACAATTCCCGTAGGCCTTGTTGCACCTTATCCAATGTTTGATGGTATTGGTCCTCAATGTGGCTCCAAATAGTCTCTGTTGCATAGCGGACCACATCAGCAATCTCATCTAGGTCCCCCTCCATGAGGAATAAAGGTGTCGCACTCGCAGACTTGTCAAACTTCTGCTTCTTGCATAGCCCCATGGAGCTCCATTTTTGCCTCTTTTTGACAATGAAGGGGGACTCCAAGTCTGCGCCCCATTCCGCTTCACCCTCTGTCGCTTCCTCTACATTGGTGCACTTTGTTTCAGATTCATTGAGGTCAATAGTGGTCTACAACGTGGTGGCATCTTTGTCCTTTGGTGCTTCTGTCTCTTTGGCAGAGACCTTCTCTTTCGATTCTTCCCTTTCCTTTGCAGCAACTTCTTTCTGTTGCGCGACCTTTTCTTTCGTCGTTACCTTTTCCTTTGCAGAGGCCTTTCGTGCTTCCTTCTTATTTTCCTTCACTTCTATTGTTGTAGCTATTGTTTTCTTTGCCTCTCATTTAGAAGCCTTACTAGTTCCTATGCCTAGAGCATATGGGGTGAGCCAGTCACTTGGTCATTTACTGATGATCCCCATAATATCGTCTTCAGCAACCAAGTATGGAAACTTGTGCCATGTGCTCGTGGCATCTTTCTTTGTGTGGGTAGACAGATTATGGAAATCTACCTTGAAATCAGCAACATTCATATACTGAGCATTCAAGCTTGGTGATAACCGTGGCCGTTGGTTAATCACCATCCTCAACTCTGATTCAAATAGGACCCAAAATATCTTGGTCTCCATAATGCACTTAGGGTCTTTCGTCGCCCACAACGAGTTGAACTTTGTGGCCTCGCATAGGTATGAATCATGCTACGAGAACTAGCTTCCCTCTGACATCCTCCATGCCACCAGCGCAATCAACAAGAGTAGCCACACATAGTGGAATGCCTTGCCCTCATCCTGGGCCTCTCTACAATCCTCCAGAAATTCATAACATAGATATTAAGCCCAATTATATTGGACTTCTTTAGCACCCTGCACAGCTAGATATACTATTGGTGCTGACACTTCATCTGCATGACACTTCCTCATGATATTCTTGACCAATATCCATGTAGTGAACTGCACCTTGCCATCTTCTATGGAGCTAATCGCATAGTCGCGCAACTTCTTCACCAGCTTGAAGTCACTTTTCATCCAATTTTCCAACTTCTTCTCCTGCGATTTTCCCACAAAAGCATCTGCAGGTATAGTCCTTGATAAGGCAATAATGTGATTCGGTGAATCATAATATCTGTAATGGGAATGGGCCCTCCCAACCAAAGGCACCCATCATGAACCAGCGACAATAATTGATGCACACAGAAAGTGTGATGGTGTTGCAGCTAAAAGGTGTCACCCACAACATATTAAGCAACCCCGCGTGCTCAAATCTGGTCACCCACTTCATCGGTTCGAGTCATGTAACATCCTACTCCTCATAGTAAACTTTCTTTAGGTATTTCCTCGGTTCAAACTACAGGAACTTCGCGTGATCCCCCAGGTCCGAGTCCTCCATCTTTAAATACGGTATTCAGGCTAGCAGATTACCCTCAAAAGGTATGTTCTCTGGCAACAATGGTGTGGAGACCATGAATTTCACTGAATTTGGGTCTTTAGTAACCTTGGTTGTGGATTTCCTCGATGGTTTATAAAGTGGTAGCCGAGTAATCGGCACGGCTTCATCTGCATCAATTTCTTCAATCCCCATGGTGAACTGTTCTTTGTCTAAGTCCATGGGTTTCGTCAGTTGCTTGGTTCTATAAATCTTCCCCTTTTTTCTGACCTCCATTGGGTTTTTTTGCAACGATTGCCACACCAACACTTGTTGGGGCTTCTTCTTCTTCTTTTCTCCTGCCGCAGAGGCAGATGGTTTAGGTCTCGGCGACCTAGGCATTGTAGTTTTCAAAGTTGTAGGCACAAATTGGGCTGGCTAAAGTTGGGTTGTAGCCATTCTCTCTAGGAATATTATGCCCTACCAATCTATTAAATTCCTGAATCCTGGTTGTGAAATATTTTCTCGAAGTATTTTCCAATCCTCTGCAGACATACAACAATTCTCTTAGCGCAAACTAAAGTGCAATAGCTCAAGGCAATTTCTCAAGAAGAAAAGTGTTCGAATGTGGAGTGGGATGTTGTATTTATAGCCCAATTTGAATTCAAATCCATCTGTTCCCCCAAGATCCTTGTCATTAATGCGCTTTTGGTGGCAGATTTCCAAAGATATTCTCCCTAAATGCTCTCCCTTCGCTCCCTTTAATGGAAAAAACACCATCTAATCATATACAGTGCTTATAACAGTCACTTTTTTATCGGGATATGTAGGACCCACCATGATAGCACATCTCCTTCATCGCAGCTCTCCTCTTCGCCTTCCCTCAATTCATCGCACAACCCATTCACTTCACCAAAATATCCTTCTAGCAGCGTAGTTTATAGTCTCGTACTTCCTTGAAACTGCCTAGAGTACTAAGACTATCCTGCATTCATATAGTCTTTGGGTAGGGGCGAGATCCCCCCTGTATAACTTTAACTAGCTCCCATTGACCTTTCCTAGAAACAGTCCCCCGTTCAACTTGGCCAGCTAAACTGCACCTCCATCTGTAATCTCCTTGATGATATATGTCCCCAGCCAATGCACCTAGAACTTCCCTAGAAACTTCATAAACTTGTTGTCATACAGTATCACTAAATCCCCAATTTTAAAGGTGTGTTGTTTAATATGGCGATCATGCCATGCCTTTTCGCGAGCTTTCTGCACCTGTTGATGAAAACTATCCAAGAATTGATCTTCTTCTAACTCAACTATTTGTGCAAGGGGTTCTTCCACGGTATCCCGATTTTACATATATGTTACTACAACAATCCTTAAACTTGGCACTATGTACTCCATCGGCATCACGAATTCTTGTCCATAAACCAATCTAAATGGTTTCTGTCCAATCAACTTTTTATAGGTGGTTCTATATGCCTACAAAACGGCTAGTATGCGCACATCCTAATAATTCCTATTTGCATTACAAATTTTCGTTAAATCATTCACCAGGATTTTATTGAAGGCTTCCACTGTCTCGTTCGCTTGAGGATGATACATCATACTTTTCTGATGATACATCTGGAACTCTTCAAGGAAGGCAGCAATTGTTTCGTTCAAGAAGTGTGAACCCCTATCTCTCCTCAAAAATTTAGGGTAGCCAAACTAAGACAAAATTTATTCAAAAATGAACTTCGCAGCTACAATCGTCTTACAATCCTTCACGGGTTGCGCCTCAGCCCACCTGGTCAGATATTTGGTCGTTGTGATGATGTATTGTACTCCTTTCTTCTTTCCTAATGACTGAATTGGTCCCATGAAGTCTATTTCCCACTTATCAAATGCCTGCAACCACACTTGCGGGTTCAGAGGCAATTCATCCCTTCGTGACGACCTCCCTATTCTTTGATAGACATCGCATGCCCTGAAGTAATCCTTGGAATCCTTATGCACAGTTGGTCAGCATAGTCTTGCTCATAGGATCTTCTGTGCAATTTCTCTTCCCGCATAATGTCCTCCTGTTGTTATAGACATTTTTGTGCCTTACAGCATGAAGCATGAAATGTCCATAATCTGAGGGATCCAAAGTCCCTAAACATGTTGTTCCTGCCCCTAGAGGAACAAGGTCAGCAAACCACAGCACTGAATAGCAGTTCTCCACCTGAAAACACTCAAAAACAAGGCAATTCTGGATCATGTCAACTGCTCCACTGAGCATCTGCGCTGAATGTCAACTGCTCCACTGTCTACTTGCGCTGAATGTCAACTGCAAAGAAGGCTACCTGCGCTGGGCGAGTTGGGACATGTGGCACAGTATTCCTCAAGGTGTCAATGCCCAGGAAGCTTCCAAAATGACACTTGGATCAAGGAATTCGACTAGTGATGAGTAAGAGGGTCTAGATCTCCAAGTGGAAGCAAGAACCTCCAAGTGGACTCAAGAACTGAAGAATAACTGAAGTGAGAGAGGACACTAGTCAGCTTCATGCCAGCCTCAAGCTGACTCATCCTTTCTCCAAAACTCCTATATATAGAGCTCTCTCATGAGGTCTAGGGAGGCTGGAATCTTGTGAATGTAAGGAAGTGTTGTTGGTTTGAGTTTAGAACTATTGGGTGATTTGCTTTGAAGGAGGTGAAGAGGAGATTTCTTTCTGCTGGGAGGTGATGCTGGATTGGGCCTTTTATGGTTGTATCACTTCCTGAACTTTACTTCTTCCATTAATAAAGCATTTGAGGTTCTCCTATATGCATGTGTCTCAATGGTGTATTGTTATACTTGTGTATTTGATTTATTCTAATCCTTCAATCAATTATGAATGTATGCTTCTTGTAGTTTCCCTCTCTTGCCATTTTGCAGGATCTTGGTGTAGCTGGGCCAGTGAAAGAGCAAGGAGCTGGAAGCAAGCAGCAAGGAGAGAAGATTGGATCAACCATTAGCGAAAGACATCGGTTAGTGGATCTCTTTCTCCCCTATTTTACTTTCATAAAGAAGAAATCTTAGATAGCTTTGCTTCGATTGTTGCTGAGGTACTATCACCCTTAGAGTGGGATAGGGTCATTCCGTATTGGATACTTTTCCCAACAACAAATTGGCGACTCCACTGGGGATCGTATCTTGTTGGTTGTTTGTGTTTTTGCTATTCATTTCCTAAACACAGGGAGTACCGAATCGAACTGCATTTGGATCTTTCAAATGCAAAGTAGAGGGCAGCTACTCTAGCTCAGTTTCTGGGCATGTTTATGATTTGAAGAGCTGATCCACAAGGACTCTGAATAGCTCTTAGTGATAGCTTTTCATCCTCCTAATTACCCTTTAGTGTGTACTTGATTGATAGCTTTTGATTTGGCCAAAAACTGTGAATTTTTGAGCAATCTGTAACCCGGAAACTGAGAAAAACGAAAGTTTATCTCTTCATTGCAGGCACTGTGAAGGCAGTCTGCATTTCATCGCAGGTCCCGAAGGGGATACCTGCGCTGAATGTCAAACTGACAGTGTACTACCTGCGTTGAACCAGTTTTGCCTTGTGCAACTGGGGTTCCCTGCTGTTTATTGCCCTGTTTTCATCCTTGTTTTTGCAGCCTGTTATCAGTCAATGTGCCTATCTGAAACCAACTTTCCTTGCCACTATTCCGCCTCGGTTGTATAAAGAAACTGTATTTGTTCTTTGTGTATTTCTTATATCATTTGCAGTTTCCCATAACGAAAGTGAACTAGTCTTGCTGTGGCCTCTTAGATCTAGACATGTGATAAGTGTCGTTTTGATCTTAAGAGTTAGTTTGTTTGCTGTTCATAGCTGATTGAGCTTTTGCTTTCGTCATATGGTTTGAATTTATGTATTTCTAGTGTCGAAACAAGTAAATCTTAAGGTGTCTTTTGATTTTGGACAAAGCTTGTTTGCTTTCACTTGAAATTGAATTCAAAATTATACAACAGCTTTCTTTTTGTAGTACACCAACATTAAGAAAGAGAAAAGAAATACCTGCATTGTGCATGTGCATTTTGACAGCTTGCATGTTGATTTAGGAAAAAGTGCATTAGTGTGTGCTCTATGATCTGTGTGAAAAGATGATGTCTTTCTTTTCCCTCAGTAGTTAAGATTTTCAAAGTTGAAAGATTGAAAAGCTTGCTTATCATCTTAGACTGCATTTAGGAAAGTTGTATTATACATCTCGTGGTGATCCATAAAGGCAAACTGCTAAACAAGATCAACTTAAAATGAATTGAATTTACATAACAACGCATTGAAACATAACGCAAACACATAGAGGTCTAAGCTAGAGACGTGTTCCGGCGTCGTTAAACGTGATATCTTAGCGTTGAGTGGTTGGGTGATTCCTCCACGGTGAAGCGATAAGTATCAATACGGACTTGTGCTCCCACGTACCGTCGCGTATATATTGGGAGACCCCTATAGGAAAAAAGCCTTTATCCATAGGAAGCCGTGTCGGCCGCCCTACTGATCGCAATGCAGTGAACACAGCATTCACGAAGATCGACCACTCGTACCGTAAAATGTATTCTGTGGTTTTGCGAAAAGTTTGGCACACCCTCTGCCTAGATCTCCAGAGCAGTTTCTTTTGGCCTTTTTCAAACTCTATAACTGAAAAAGTCCACTCGAGCATTTGTCACTTCGGGCTCATTAAAACATCGAAGGAGACTAGAGTCATCTTTAGCTTTTTCTCGACTCTTAAAAAGTGAAAAAGCAAGTTGTGTCTAAAGCGTCGTTATAAAATTTATTTTAAACGGAACATAATCACCTCCTATTCCTGCGTTGATCTGTAGGTTGAGAACATGGAACGCCCCAACCAAGGAATTCCCCATGATGGAAATCCTAGTCCTTTCTCCTCTTGGGGAGAAGTTGGTGCGCCCCACATGGCCACATTGTCGCTTCCAGGACCGACAATTGGCCTGCCAATTTGGCTATTCTCAACCAATGTAGTTCAGAACACCATGGTTCCTGAACAGTCGAGTCAACAGTTAGATCAGTCTAGAGCTGCCCACCAGCCTTCTACTTCCTATAACTCTTCCTCCAATCCCTCGTCTTCGCAAGGTAGAGCCGGCAAAAGCCAAGCTCCCATGGAGAAGAAGGAGAAGAAGAAGAGAGAAAAGAAGAAGAATGAGCCTAAGGCGACTGGGGGCAAGCAAAAGACATCTGACAAAAATCCACACACAGCACAGACCGGGCCTAAATCGCCATGTGTCATATGTAGAGGAGACCACTTCCATAGAGATTGTCCCTGTATTCCCTGGATACTAAGGGACTGGTCCCCTCGTTTGCACAATTCGGGAGCATCAACCTCTGATAGCCATGTTGAATGCTTACTGTCAACCAGCGAAAGTGAAGGTTCAAGACAAAGAGGGGGAGTAAGATCCCCCTGCAGACTGTGTGAAGGCGATCACGCCATCCACCGTTGTCCCTTCTTAGACGAAGCGAAGAGAGTTTTGGAAGATCATCCGGTTTCACCGTTGAGACTTCCTCCTGGATACAAAAAACTCGTGCCAAGTCCTTCGTTGGTTGAGAATACAGCTGGCCCGCTCAAGTGGTCAGCTGAAGCGTCAGTCATTGAAAATGAACCTACTGAATCCAGACCAGACGAAAGTCCAAAGGTCGAAACGGCAGTTGACCCGGTTCTTCCTTCAGAAGTTTCATCGTCAAATGACACCGTCACTGAAGATTCATCTTCAAATGACACCCTCACCGAAGAGAATAAGGATGACACCATCCAGATTCTTTTCATCAACACAGACTTTGATGAGCATCAGGGCAATGCGCCCATTCCTTTATCGTAGGAAGGAACATCGTCAGGGTCATATCCGGCCGTGTATTCGGTCCCACCACCAAGCAACCTGGTTGTGTCCTTTGATTGGAACCAACTAGGCAGACCCCGGTTGCCAGCCAGTATACCATTCAGAATCATAGTCCAAATATACAGAATGGTAATGGCTGGCACTATCATTGATGAGGGGGCATCTGTGAGTATCCTTTCCTCTATTGCTTGGAAAGCACTGGGTTCCCTGGCGCTTTTGCCTGAGATAAGAAATCTCTCGGGTTTCGATAAAGGAACCGGTCGACCATTAGGGATCCTCCCCAATGTGCCTGTTACATTGAAAGGGAAGACCGTTCAGATGAACGTGATGGTCGTTCAAGGACCCTTGGATTATAACCTACTCCTTGGACGAGACTATATATATTGCATGGGAGCAATAGTCTCCTCACTCTTTAGAGTAATGTGTTTTCCACACGAAGGAAGAATGGTCAAGCTCGTAGACCAACTTTCATTTCCGGGATCACGCATCGCAAATAGTCACATACCAACCCTGAATGGTCTGTTCAATCAAGAAATGTCTCCACCCCCAGTCCTTCTTCCCGATGAGTGCGAGTGATTCGGAAAGATGGGACTGGAACCCAGGGGGCATGCATCCTGGTCTGCTTCGGGCAGAGAAAACCTTGGGTATAAGGTAGAATTTCCGCGAGAGAGTATGACTAGTCCGTACCCCGTCCGTGGATGGAAGAGGGGTTGTTCTGGAATAGGATTCTTTTGTCAAGGTTACGCATTTGACAACAGTCATTCACCCTTGTCTATTTCGGTAGACAGTGCCGAGGAAATGTTTTGTTTGAAAGATTAACGAAACAATCTTTGGGTAACCAGAAAGAGGCAAGCCTCACCCTTTAAAACAGATGTTTTGATGGATAAGTAGGGGCAGCCTTGAAATTGTACTTTATACCTGGGGGCATGCAAACCTGTTGGAGTGCAAGCAAAGAGCGGTTATTTATCTGTTTTTTGGATTAGTCGTTTCCGAACTTGCATAAAGAAAGGATATGGAGTAAAGCTTAGTGAAGATGAAACTCCTTAAAAAATAGAGATCTCACAGGGGACATTTCTTATCTTATGACTGGTATATCGAGCAGTTTTAGCATAAATTTCATGCTCGTTAAAAAATAAACGCAAGATCCGAGCAGTTTTAACGCGGTCTTCATGCTCGTTAAAAAATAAATAAAAGTAGTGAGCAATGTTTCCCCTAGAGTTTAAGCTCATTTTTAAATAAAAAATGAACCTATTCCGGTAAATAACCTCTGTGATCGTAAATTTATCAGCCATAAAAAGCCTTGGTCGTGTTTGCACCTGCCACCTCCACCGTCATTTGGCCGATCGTTCACCTCCATATGATTGTTTACCCATTTTGAGGAACAGCTGCGAAGAGTGATTTCACCTAGCCATTCTTGTGACACTGCCGTGATTGGAAAATTCCAACCTGTACCTGGAATCTGCTGCTATCCCTGTTTATCACTCGTTCCTCAAAAGACGAGTCTTCTTTGAGCTCTTTTCAACTGACTCGTAAAATATGAAAAGATTGCCGAGTTTTGGCCTTCCAGCTCGTTAAAAGGACCGGAAGAGCTATCCCTCCTCTAGATTTTAATCTTTTTGGACCTGAGGGATTATTGCACAAAAAGGTCGAGCGCTTGTTTTATTCGGCTCGTTAAAATTATCGAAAACTCATCCCTTCTGTATTGTTTTATACTTTTTCGGACTTAAGGGATTAGATGACGAAAAAGGAATTTTGGAGTTAACTTTCTGTATCTTTTCAGACTCTCTAAAAATGAAAAGGACCGAGTTTTCCTTGTCGTTAGACTCGTTAAAATGATTAAATAGCGACAAACTTGTCTTTAGACGAGAACGAGTTTCCCTATCGCTAGGCTCGTTAAAACATAGCGATGGGCTTGCCCGAAGGGCAGGTTATAGAACAAGCATATGTTATCCTCCTCAAGCTTGACAAAAATAAAGAGGTACTGGTCAGAAATGACTGGGGAAAAATTGGGAGAACCTCAAAGCTTTAATGGTAGCAAGTCGCTCTTGAACATGACACTTTTCCTCCGTACCACATCGGGTTGGGTTGTTTCATTCACCGGTCTCATCACCATGGTCTCGCCAAACCATCCACATTTGGGGTAATGCTACCGATCCATCGCATCAGTGTCGTTATATGTTCAAGAGATGTTGTTCAGAAAGAGTCAACCGTGTCCCATCCACTGCCATACATTATCCTTCATCCATCCATGACCGCCACCCTGAATCATATGTCACAGATTGTTTTCACCTCCACTAAAATCATTAGCTCCGTTCCGTGTCACTGATGTGGGATTCATTAAGGCCCTCCTTTGACGGATCGCTTCTTGTCGACTTCAGCTCATTATCCAAGAAGTTGATCTAGGAACAACCCCCTCAGTACTTTGAAGCTTGCATGCCTCAATGGCAAGTTTCTCACTTCCGGCGACAGGTATACATCAATGACCTTCGACCGAAAGATTTTGCGTGGTGTTCGACGCCAAGTCCTTTATTCACACCACGTGAATTGTACTGCAGTACCTTGAGGGTCATTATCATTATCGGTGATTCCTCTCGCGCTTGTTAACGGTTTACATCATTGACCGGTAATCAAGCGATGTCTTTCCATGTTTGACTTCAGCGCAATTCTCACATGGATCGACTTGTACTTAGAGTGAAGATCGAACGAGTTTGAAGACCCCGGATCTAGTTTCATCCATCCGGGCTGCGATATATATTCAGGAAATATAAAGACATTTGACATGTACATCATTGCAGCAGATGATCATCCTACTCAAAGGATGATAATTTCAGCAGAGAATTATCAGTCTATCATCAGACGATCGTCTGTTCTATGTACCAAAATGAATTTATAAAGCTGAGCATGGGAATGCCCGCCTCAGCTAGATCATGAAAGCAGAATGAAAAATAATGTATTGTATTGTATTTTATTACAGGTCACCTCTCAGCGATTGAATGAACTTCGGATCCTCCTGATAAAGCATTTCACCCGATAAACGACCTCATACTTTAGGGGGCAACTGTTATAGACATTTTTGTGCCTTACAGCATGAAGCATGAAATGTCCATAATCTGAGGGATCCAAAGTCCCTAAACATGTTGTTCCTACCCCTAGAGGAACAAGGTCAGCAAACCACAGCACTGAATAGCAGTTCTCCACCTGAAAACACTCAAAAACAAGGCAATTCTGGATCATGTCAACTGCTCCACTGAGCATCTGCGCTGAATGTCAACTGCTCCACTGTCTACCTGCGCTGAATGTCAACTGCAAAGAAGGCTACCTGCGCTGGGCGAGTTGGGACATGTGGCACAGTCATTCCTCAAGGTGTCAATGCCCAGGAAGCTTCCAAAATGACACTTGGATCAAGGAATTCGACTAGTGATGAGTAAGAGGGTCTAGATCTCCAAGTGGAAGCAAGAACCTCCAAGTGGACTCAAGAACTGAAGAATAACTGAAGTGAGAGAGGACACTAGTCAGCTTCATGCCAGCCTCAAGCTGACTCATCCTTTCTCCAAAACTCCTATATATAGAGCTCTCTCATGAGGTCTAGGGAGGCTGGAATCTTGTGAATGTAAGGAAGTGCTGTTGGTTTGAGTTTAGAACTATTGGGTGATTTGCTTTGAAGGAGGTGAAGAGGAGATTTCTTTCTGCTGGGAGGTGATGCTGGATTGGGCCTTTTATGGTTGTATCACTTCCTGAACTTTACTTCTTCCATTAATAAAGCATTTGAGGTTCTCCTATATGCATGTGTCTCAATGGTGTATTGTTATACTTATGTATTTGATTTATTCTAATCCTTGAATCAATTATGAATGTATGCTTCTTGTAGTTTCCCTCTCTTGCCATTTTGCAGGATCTTGGTGTAGCTGGGCCAGTGAAAGAGCAAGGAGCTGGAAGCAAGCAGCAAGGAGAGAAGATTGGATCAACCATTAGCGAAAGACATCGGTTAGTGGATATCTTTCTCCCCTATTTTACTTTCATAAAGAAGAAATCTTAGATAGCTTTGCTTCGATTGTTGCTGAGGTACTATCACCCTTAGAGTGGGATAGGGTCATTCCGTATTGGATACTTTTCCCAACAACACCTGCAACTCCTCCATTTGCTTCAGCGAGGATACTTTGTCTTTCATAATCTAGGACATACCTACACATTACTTCATCCAATCCCATTTTATATAAGTGCCCTGCAATAACAGAAAAATCAGCTACCCTGAGCACCAATTCTTTCTTCTACTACATTGTATACCCTTCAGGAGTTGTACCCATAGACAAGAATTATATTATGTTTGTAAAATGTTCGTTTGTGACACACACAACAAAGAGTTACGCATCATGCAATCCTTCATCCAGATTTGTAGGCTCGTCACCATTCTCAATTCATGAGAGGTGATATGGTCTAGCATTTAAATGCACTGGCTTCACAACGACTTGAAAATCGTATTCCTGAAAAAGAAGCAACCATCTACAAAATTCCCCCCCTAACACAGGCTTGTTGACCAGGTATTTCAAAGCGGAATGGTTTGTGTACATTTTGAAGCGTGCATCCAACAAATAGTGCCTGGACTTTTAGAGCGCATACACCATTGCCAATCCTTCGCACTCCGTAGTTGAATAATTCTTCTCTACCTTTGACAACTTCCTGCTCGCAAATTTTATCAGGTGGTCAATATCACTTGCGCCTGGTTGGGTTAGCACAACTCCTAATGCTATGTAAGATGCATCTACATGCACGTGGAATTCCTTCTTCCAATCAAGGAACACTAGAATAGGCATTGTGACCATTTTTCCTTCAATACATCCAAACTCTTCTGGCAATCATCATCCTAGCAAAACATCACATCCTTCTTCAGTAATCTATCCATTGGTGCAGTAATTGTTGGAATTATGATGTATGTGTTGTACTTGATGGCAACCCACTTATAAATGAACAACTCACTTGTATATGGTAACTAGATGAATCTATAGAAGAGATATCAGATGTGACAGAATGCATGACAGTAGTGTTTACAGATGTGATGAAATGCATGGTAGCTTCAAGGAATCAGTTCAGAAGGCAACTCACTCAGATGAAAGATCACAGTATACCAGGTTAACAACATAGAGTTATAGATCACACTGCACAGAATGAAGAAAGAGAGGTATACGCAGGTTCACCATTGGCCAAGTCGTGTATACACACGGGTTCACTGTATACAAGTCGCGTATATGTACACACGCACTTTCACAAAAGGAAAAGCGCGTATACCTTGGAAAACTAAGTTTTTGGTCCAAAGTATTTGGTCCATGGTATTTTGATCCATGGTATTGGTCCATGGTATTTGGTCTGAGGTATTGACCCTAGGTATTTGATCCAAGGTATTGGTCCTAAGTGGTTTTGGTCCATGGTATTGAAAAAGGACTAAAACTATAAAAGGAGGAGAAGATCATTAGGCCAAGAAAAGACAAGCATTGAATATCTGATGAAGTGCGATATCTAGTATGCAGGTTATTGGGTTATGGTGCATTGTTGGATCTGAACCAAGGAGGAAACTTAGTGTTTGATGAAAGATAAGATCTAATGATGTATCAGGATCTTAAGGCTTGAAGTGAATTATCTTTATGTGATTTGATCATGTATCTGAATAATTGGCGCATGTTGTAGTCTGTAAATATGATGATCTGGGTATGCCTGAAGTCTGGAATAGTAGTAATGTTTAAATCATCATTTACAGATCTGTACGCAGGTTCACTTTAGAAAAGGAGCATATACACGCTGGTTCTACATATCAAAGCAACATATACATCATAAATTTGATTTGCAGATCTGTACGCTAGTTTACTTTGAGGAAAGCATGTATGCATGCAGGTTCGACACATGGAAGTAGCGTATACCTTATAAAATATGTTTTAGTTGCTTATGTTTGTTGTTGCAGTGTTCTGGGCTCTGGCTTGGGTTTTGGTGACAATATTCCGAATTATCAGATTGATGGGTTGTTAAAGTGATTGATTGATTCGGTTGTGGTTGGTTCAAAAGGTGATTGATTGATGCAGATATATTTGATATGATGTTGTTGATGGATCCAGTCTGAAAATTTATGAAACGTTGTCCCTGGAAGAAAAATGAGAAGGTCGTAGCCTTCTGTAGGTCGGCGCCTACATACTAGTAAACACATCAACTAGTACAAGAGCTAAGGGGGTTGTAGCTCCCTTCCAATATAAGCTAGAGAACGAGAGAATGTTGTAGCCTTCTGTAGGTAGAAGCTTGCGTACTGGTATAAGACTACACCAGTACAAAAACTGTAAATAGAATTTTCTTATTAAAAGAAGACAGAGATGATTGCAGGAGGTGGTTTTCACCTTATATTTTGGTGTTCATGTGTGTTGCTTACGTGTGACACTTTAATCTGTTTTTACTGCACTTTCTAATGAATTCTTGATATACTCATTAAATTTCAATGCATGATAATTTGGGTAAATCAAAAGATCTCTGCATATACACTGGTTTCATTAAGTACAGTCGTGTATACACGCTAGTTCACTAAGCTGAAGTAGCGTATACAAATCAATTTTGAAAATTAAATTATTGATCTAATAATATTGATTCACCCCCCCTCTTAATATTATTTCCAACAATTGGTTTCAGAGCAGGTCCTTCAGAAGAAGCTTGATTGCTTGAAGGAAGATCCATCATCATGAGTAATCAAGAAAGCGAGGGATCCATCAAACCACCAATCTTTGACTGGAGAAAATTTGTTTATTGGAACATAAGAACCACAACCTATCTTCAATCACTTGGAACAAATGTCTAGGAAATCATGGAAGGAGGATATACATTTCCATCAACAATTCCTACAGATACGGGAGGTAAAAATAAATATGAAACCAATGCCAAGGCTATCAATACATTATTGGGAAGTCTATCACAATCAGAGTTTGTCAAATTTATGCAGCTCAAATCCACCCAATAAATATGGGACAAAATCGTTCTAAGCTACGAAGGAGACTCTCAGGTAAAACGTGCTAAACTGCAAACTCTCAGAATTCAATATGAAACTCTCAAGATGCACAATGATGAAAGTATAGATAGTTACTTCTTACGTATAGATGAGATTGTTAATTGCATGAAGAATCTGGGTGAAGAGATAAAGGAAGTTACTTTAGTTGAAAAAGTTTTAAGATCCTTGTCTTCTAAGTTTGAATCAAAAGTATATGCCATAGAAGAAAAGCAGGATCTACATACTATTACTATGACACAGCCGCACATAATCTTAACTGCCTTTGAGATGAGAAAAGGAGGCCCATCAGATATTAGAGAAGCCACATTTAAAGCTTCAGCAAAAGGAAAAGAAGAACTCAATGAATCAGGACATATTTCAGAAGGAGAAGAAGAAGCAAACTCTGTCAAGAACCTTCAATAGGGTTCCAGAAGATTCAGAGGTAAACTACCTTTCAAATGTTTTTCCTGTGGTAGAGTCGGTCATTATGCTACCAAATGTCCTCATAAAGATAAATATGATAAAGGGAAGGTCTGAAAAATGGAATAGAAAACAAAGTGTAAGTAAAAAGAGCTACTATACTCATGAAGATAGCGATGGTTTATCAAATAGTGATGAAGATGAAAATAGTAATGACTATAGACTTCTGATGACTTATGAAGATGATGACTTTTTGGATGCTTTAAATGAAGATGACCTTCATGAAGAAATCTCTAAACTCAAAATCTGTTTAGAAGAAAAGAATATGATTATAGATACCTTGACATACCAACTTTCTGAAAGAGAAAAACACAATGAAAAACTAGAATGTGAAATTGTGGATCTAAGAAACGATCTTGAGAAAACAAAAGCTCTCAATCTTAGATTTGCTAAAGGATCAGAAACCTTAAATGAAATTATCAAAGTGTAGCATTCTCCTCTTATAAAGACAGGTCTTGGATATACTGAAGAAGCATCTCAAGCACAGAAGCCGTCAACCTCCACTAAAAGCTATCTTGATGCAGCAAAGAGCAGTGAACAGTTTGACAATCGTCAACACAGGCATAAAGCAGACCACCAGGTAAAATAGGCTCAATTTACTTCAAGGATGAATAGAAGCCACAACCAATCTCAGGTAAATCATACTCAGTTTGCTTCAAAGATGAATATCAATAGAAACTACAATCACCAGGTCAGTAGATTTGATAATCGCAGGAACTTCTTAATGGTCATTGTTTCTCATGTCATAATTTTGGACACAAAGTTGCTCACTTTGTTGCTTACAAAACCATCATGACTAGAGAAGCACGAAATCAAAGGAATGTGACAGGGATCAAGAAAAGTTCCTATAATAACTTTTCTCTGCTTGAAAATGAAATAGAATGCTCAATATGTAACAACTTTGGCCATGAAGAATCTGAATGCAGGAGAAAATTTCGGTAAATATCTCAAAAGGAGTAAACTCCATTAAATCCCAAAATATGGAGAAATAAAGAACCACAAACAGAAAGATGCAGTATATCCTTGTATGTATAAGGACAAGAAAACCAGTGGTACATCGACAGTGGATGCTCAAAACACATGACAGGTGACAAATAAAAACTACACTCATATAATGCCTTAGAAAAGGAAAATAGTGTCTCATTTGGAAACGACACTCTTACTGTCATAAAAGGTAAAGGCTCTATTTTCTTGAAAGAAAAAGTTAAATCTAGAAATGTTATGTATGTTTATGGCTTAAAGCATAACCTGTTGAGTGTGAGTCAAATGTGTGATCAAGGAAATGAAGTAATGTTTCAATCAAATAGATGTGTTGTTCGTGAGCTTGATATAGGAGAAACGGTGATTAAAGGTACAAGAACTCCAAACAACCTATACATACTCAAGGGAGGACAACAACAGTATTATCTAAGCAAAAATGATGAAAATTGGCTATGGCACAGAACATTGGGACATCTAAGCTTTTCTCAAATAAGAAGATCATGCAGATTCCAGTTGTTCGAGATCTTCTAAATATCAACATTCTTGAAAATACAATATGAAAATCATGTCAATTTGGTAAGCAAACCAGATCTCAATTCATCGAAAAGGAAGGATCAGCTAGTAAGCCTCTTGAACTTGTTCATACTGATTTATGTGGACCATCAAGGAAAAAGTCACCTCGAGGAGAAGAATATTGTATATATTGATGATTTTTCCAGAATGTGTTGGATAGGTCTTATAAAGCATAAAGATGAAGCATTTGAAAAGTTCAAAGCTTTCAATGCTTTGGTTGAAAATGAATCAGATCGCAAAATCAAATGCCCCATATATCATCGAGGAGGGGAATTTACCTCGGATGAATTATTTGACTTCTGTGAACAACATGGAATAAAAAGACAATTCTCCATTGCAAGGACTCCTCAGCAAAATGGAGTGGTAGAAAGGATGAACAGAACTGTTCAACATATGGCTCGTGTTATGCTAGATGAATCTGGAACTCCTACAACCTTCTGGGGTGAAGCTGCATTCGTCGTTGTCACTATTCTCAACTAAGAAAATGTTCGGGTAAATAGCACTCAAACTCCACATGAACTTTGGTATGGTAAAACTCCTACTGTAAAGTACTTCAAAGTTTTTGGAAGCAAATGTTACATCAAAAGGGCTAAAGAAAAACGTGGTAAGTTTGAACCTAGATCAGATGAAGGTATTCTTCTTGGCTACTCTTCCCGAAGTAAAGGATATAAATGTTATAATAAAAGACTTGGGAAAATTATTGAAAGTATTGATGTTGTAGTTGATGAAGCATGCAAAAATCCAAAACAGATAAAAATCGAAGATCATGACAATGAAGAAGATGAGGATCATTTTCCCACATCAAATCACACTGATTCTGAAGAAGAAACCAATGAAGCACCAGAAGAAGAGATAACGATAGAAGAAAATACTCCGTCCAGATATGTTCAGAAAAATCATCCAGAAACTCAAATTTGGGGGGGAAAAGGGGTAGGTGTGCAGACAAGAAAAACTATTGTCGAAACCTCAAGCTATCTAGCATTAACATCTTCCACTGGACCTCAAAATGTAAATGAAGCATGCAGAGATGAATGTTGGGTCAAGGCCGTGAATGAAGAACTTGAGCAAATTGAAAAGAATAATACTTGGGCATTAGTTCCTAGACCTCATGATAAGAATATCATAGGAACTAAATGGATATTCAAAAACAAGTTGAACAAAAATGGAGAAGTTATTAGAAACAAGGCTAGACTTGTTTGCAAAGGATATGCTCAACAAGAAGGTATAGATTTTGAAGAAAATTTTGCACCTGTTGCTAGACTTGAAGCCATAAGAATTTTTCTTGCTCTTTGTAGTTTTCAGAAATTCAAAGTATACCAAATGGATGTAAAATGTGCCTTTCTTAATGGAGACTTAGAAGAAGAAGTCTATATTGAACAACCAGAAAGATTCATTCTTGGAAATGATGCAAAACTTGTATGCAAACTCAGGAAAAGCTCTCTATGGTCTAAAACAGGCTCCAAAAGCATGGTATTACCATCTTGACAAATATCTCCATAAACAAGATTTTTCAAAGGGGTCAGCAGATAGCAATCTATATACAAAGATGGACACTGATAAATTGCTAATAATTGTTGTGTATGTTGATGATATTATTTTTGGTAGCAATGAAGAATCCATGAGTCAAAATTTTTCCTCAGTAATGCAGCAAGAATTTGAAATGTCCTTGCTTGGAGAGCTTACCTATTTTCTTGGTCTACAACTTCAACAAAATAAAGATGGTATTTTTCTCTCACAAAGCAAATATCCCAAACAGATCCTGAAAAAGTACGGCATGGAAGATTCTAAACCAGTATGTACCCCAATGGTAACAGGATGCAGTCTTAGCTCAAATGATGAATCAGCAGCAGTACATCAACCAACTTACAGATCCATGATTGGCAATCTACTTTATCTAACAAGTACCCGGTCAGACATCATGCATGCAGTGGGAATAGTTCGAAGATTCTATGCAAATCCTAAGGAAACACACCTTCACGCAGTCAAAAGGATTTTCAAATATCTCCAAGGAACACAAAACTTTGGTTTGTGGTATCCTAGAGATACCAACCTTACACTTCATGCATATACAGATGCAGATTGGGTAGGAAGTTTTGATGATAGAAAAAGCACTGGTGGTGGTGCATTCTATATGGGTTCCAGGTTAGTGTCTTGGTTCAGCAAGAAACAAAGTTCAATTGTACTCCACCTATCTCCATTCTATGTGATAATACAAGTTCCATCAGTATTTCAAAGAATCCAGTCATGCACTCCAAGACCAAGCACATACCCATCAAATATCATTTTCTACGTGAAAAATTACTTGAACAAGAAGTCAAACTGGAATATGTTTCCTCCAAAGAACAGGTTGCTAATATATTCACTAAACCACTGCCTAGAGAGACATTTGAATATCTCAGACAAAAGTTGGGAGTAGTTGTTGCATCATCCTGCTGTTAAATCCTATTTTTTTCAACGAAAGGTGGTTATACACGAGTTTCATAAAGTTTAGTCGCATACATACACGGGTTTCTATGGGCACAGTCGCGTATATGCTGGTTTGAAGGAAAACAGTGGGCCAGACTAAAAAAAAAGGGGTCTTCCATGGTTATGTCAATTATCTGCTCTGTTTGATGATGGTTTCACTCTGTTGATAACATGTGGAAATATATTGGTTCTCATAAAGTTGTTGATAACTTGATGTATATCTAATTGATGATGATTCCTTGATATCTCTTACTGACATATGTAATGATCAGATCTGACAGTAAACAGGTGGAACAGGTTCAGGGGGATAAAATGGTTGATGATAGTTTGGGAACTAATGATGGACATATACAGGTTGTTGTTCTGGATGTTGATTGACAGATGTTGCTGATGATGCAGATCATATGATAGTTTTTTATGACTATCATGGTTTTGTTTTATATATTTGGTCTCTATTATATAAGTCATGTACATCTTTTAATGTAAAGGTCATGAAAATACCTAATTTGTAACCCCACTATGCATGGGATGGATGATGTAATGTTTGTGTTTTTCCATGTATAAACAATTGTATATCCCCACTTGGTTGGGTGGATGAGTCAAATTTGGTATATCCCCACTTGGTTGGGAGATGGATGTATGTATGAGTCATTGGTGATAGGAAGGTCATTGTGATGTATGTATAGAGTCATGTTCTTCCTTTAGAACATCTTTTTGAAAACTTTGCTTATGCTCAGGGGGAGCATGGAATCGATCATGGGAACTCAATCAACACACTTCAACATATCAGAGATTTCAGCATGCACTCAGGGGGAGCATGACCCTTTGCCCTTGATGTCAAAGGGGGAGAGTGACTTGGTGTGGTTGTTGTTGCCAGCAAGTCTAAAGGAGGAGATTGTTGGCATTATGATGTATGTGTTGTACTTGATGGCAACCCACTTATAGCATAACAACTCACTTGTATATGGTAACTAGATGAATCTACAGAAGAGATATCAGATGTGACAGAATGCATGATAGTAGTGTTTACAGATGTGATGAAATGCAGGGCAACTTCAAGGAATCAGTTCAGAAGGCAACTCACTCAGATGAAAGATCACAGTATACCAGGTTAATAGCACAAAGTTACAGATCAGACTGCACAGAATGAAGAAAAAGAGGTATATGCAGGTTCATCATTTTCCAAGCTGCGTATACACGTGGGTTCACTGTATACAAGTCACGCATACGTACACACGCACTTTCACAAAAGGAAAAGCGCGTATACGTGGTAAAACTAAATTTTTGGTCCGAAGTATTTGGTCCATGGTATTTTGATCCATGGTATTGGTCCATGGTATTTGGTCCGAGGTATTGACCCTAGGTATTGATCCAAGGTATTGGTCCTAAGTGGTTTTGGTCCATGGTATTGAGAAAGGACTAAAACTATAAAAGGAGGAGAAGATCATTAGGCCAAGAAAAGACAAGCATTAAATATCTAATGAAGTGTGATATCTAGTATGCAGGTTATTGGGTTATGGTGCATTGTTGGATCTGAACCAAGGAGGAACCTTAGCATTTGATGAAACATAAGATCTAATGATGTATCAAGATCTCAAGGCTTGCAGTGAATTATCTTTATGTGATTTGATCATGTATTTGAATAACTGGCACATGTTGTAGTCTATAAATATGATGATCTGGGTATGACTAAAATCTAGAATAGTAGTAATGTTTAAATCATCATTTACAAATCTGTACGCAGGTTCTCTTTAGAAAAGGAGGGTATACATGTTGGTTCTGCATATCAAAGAAGCGTATACATCATAAATTTTATTTGCATATATGTATGCTAGTTCACTTTGAGGAAAGCACGTATGCACACAGGTTTGACACATGGAAGTAGTGTATACCTTATAAAATATGTTTTAGTTGCTTCTGTTTGTTGTTGTAGTGTTCTGGGTTCTGGTTACTGTATTCTAGTGACAGTATTCTGAATGATCAGATTTATGGGTTGTCAAAGTGATTGATTGATTTGGTTGTGTTTGGTTCAAAAGGTGATTGATTGGTGCAGATATATTTGATATGATGTTTTTTATGGATCCAATCTGAAAATTTATGAAACGTGGTCCCTGGAAGAAAAAGGAGAAGGTCATAGCCTTCTGTAGGTCGGCGGCCTACGTACTAGTCAACACATTGGCTAGTACAAGAGCTAAGGGGGTTGTAGCTCCCTTCCAGTAAAAGCTGGAGAACAAGAGAAGGTTGTAGCCTTCTGCAGGTAGAAGCCTATGTACTGGTATAAGATTGCACTAGTACAAAAATTGTAAACAGAATTTTCTTATTAAAAGAAGACAGAGACGATTGCAGCAGGTGGTTTTCACCCACATTGGGTTTCCACCTTATATCTTGGTGTTCATGTGTGTTGCTTATGTGTGATGCTTTAATCTATTTTTACTACATTGTCTAATGAATTATTGATATACTGATTAAAGTTCAATGCATGATAATTTGGGTAAATCAAAAGATCTATGCATATACGCTGGTTGCATTAAGTACAGTCGCATATACACGCTAGTTCACTGAGATGAAGTAGCGTATACAAATCAGTTTTGAAAATTAAATTATTGATCTGATAATCCTAATTCACCCCCCCTCCCAAAATTATTTCCAACAATCTGCACATATGCTTTGATAAACTTCTTGTTATCCTCCACAATATCCCAAGGTTGAGAAATGAGATCGACGGAGGTAACCTTAGACCACTTAGGGTTCAGCAGCTAGCCCTGCTAAACCAGATAGGGCTCTCTCTATAAATCTCACAGCCAAATATGATCAGAGTGGGAAAAGGATATTAGGCTAGATATGTTCAACTTTAGGGTTTTGAAATTTATGGTTTTGTTGGATCAAGAGTGAAAATCAGGGAACTAGGTCAAAAGATCAAAGGTTTCAGTTGCAAGAGATATAAAGGAGAAGGGTAGGTATGCCTTTGTGATACTTTGGGGTTTTTTCGATGTAGTGTAGGGTGGAAAATCAAATATTCAAAATGAGCATGGAAAGCATGAATTCATTTATCAGAAGATAGATAACATAAACATGAAATTCCTAACAAAACATAGCTTAAACTTAAGGATTCTGATTAAAACCTCTTAGGAAAATCACTAAAAAGCACAGATATGGAAAGAAGATGAAATTATCATATAAAAATATAACAGAGAAAAAACACTATCACAAACTCACAACACAACAATTCCTTAATAATAGTTGCAACTGTCCTTTTATTTTCTGCAAAAGTGATGAAGAACAAGCTCCAAGAGTTCCACTCCCTGATGTCCAACCCCTTCTCTGACTGAAAACTAGATGCATATAGACCAAGTAACCATTTCCCCTGTCTCAAGGTCGAATCCTTTAGTTTACGAATTGATTACATGAAGTGTTCAACAAAACGCTAATGTCTAGGAAGGTTAAAACAAATCCTCCTTTTAAACTTTGACTAAACTGCTCCTCGTAAATGAGTTCTAAAATTACATAAGATTACTCTAACAAGCTTATTTGCCTCCTATTACATCATAATTACATCAAACACAAGTAATCACACCATGCAAATTCAAAACTAGCTGATAGAATTGAGAAACAAAAGTTCCAGGCAAAAATGTAGCAAATTTCTCTAAAAACGTAGCA
Source organism: Pinus tabuliformis (assembly GCA_031772625.1). Taxonomy (NCBI): domain Eukaryota; kingdom Viridiplantae; phylum Streptophyta; class Pinopsida; order Pinales; family Pinaceae; genus Pinus; species Pinus tabuliformis. Next base: position 1,047,058,350 of record CM062818.1, on the reverse strand, counting down.
TTCTTGGCAAAAACACGGCGTGAAGCTTGCAAGTGATTTTTGGAGGGGTTCTTGTGATCCAAATTTAGCTCATGATAGCTCATTGGAAATATCTATCTGTCTAGTACATCATAGAGTCCTTAAATACTAAAAAATACTGATTCCATCCCTCCAAAACTCAATTCTCCCACAGAGACTCCAAAAACATAGCGTGTTGCTAAAAACGAGGGCAAAAAGTTGTTTTTTTAGGCACTTTTTGGACTTTTTAACCTGCTAGATCATGTTGTAATGGAAGTCAATTTTTCTAGGATTGATGTAGAGGTATAAAGGCATCTATAAAATTAATCCATTTCTCAAAAAGATGCCCCCAACAAAAACGTAGTGTGGGCCAAGCTACCTTTTCTAGCCAAAACCTACTAAAAATCGGAAAAATGCCCAAAAACTCAAAAATTTGCCAAAATTGCTCAAACTTTTCTCCATTGATCCTCTTAAAGATAAGTCAAACTATAAAGTATGTATCAATAAGAAATTTCAAGTTATCCTTCTTCTTGAGCTTCTCTAGGGTTTTCTTGATTTTTGACCTCATGCTCTTAACCCGAATTTGACAAATCTTGTTCCGGGTGTAGTAATGCCTAGCCATGTGCCTATGCAAGTTGGTGGACCTATTGGCCCTTTCAAGGAGTTTCTCCAAGTGGCAATTAACCTTATCCAGCAAATACTCTCTATCTTTCTCAACATCTTGTTCAATGGATGGGTTAATGTCTGGTTGCTCCAAAGGTGTAGATGGTTCACTTATTTGGTTTCCTTTCCTTTTCATGCCCTTGATTCTAGGCCTCTTTTGCTTTACTTGAACCTTAGTGTCCTCCATTTTTTCTGAACCAATGACTTTCTTACCTTTTCCTACCTCATCTTATACACCCATTCTAGATTTTGACATTAGCATTTGATTCACTTTGAGTTACCTATTTTCCTGCTACAAAAATGCAATCATGTAGTTGGCTTTAGCCAAATCATCTTTAAAATCTCTAATTTCAGCCTCTTTCTCCATGACAAGTTGCTTCAATGGGTTTCCCTATTTCTTATGAACATGCCCATCGAGTGATGTCTCATGGTGATGTGGAGATGCTTCCCTGTCAACTGAAATAGGCTTGGCCCTTTCCTCTCCTCTAGGAGAAAACACAAGCCTCTTCCCTCAGATGTAGGTCTAAGTGATTTCTGACCAAGGTGTCTTCTTCACTTCAACTCTGCTAGATGAGCCAACCTCCATTAGTTTGGATGATGCTTGTGGTGTACTGTTTCTAATATGCTAACTAGTAGAGGGTAGAAATATTGTGGATTGAATGAAGGTTTCCCAAGATATTTTCTTATGTTCAAGCTGGTGTAGGACAATAACTTTAATCAAAGCACGGTGATAGAGACTAGCTTGGTGGTCATCCTTTCTGTTTTGTGCTTTCTTTTCCATCTTCACCAAATTTTTGTAAAGGTAGTGAGGTAGGTTGAGAGGCTTTACACCGGTGAAGTGCATCAACAATCTGACATGATACTTATACACTGCTGAAAATCTTCCCTCACATGTAAAATATTTCATAATGAACTTCATTAATGGAGCAAACCTTTCAAGCAACAGTCCAAAAGGAAAAACACTTTTGGGAGCCTCTTTGAACTAAATTTCGATGAAAGCCATGTAATTTGAAATTTCCAAATCTGATTTTTTCAACCACTCTTCCCCACGTTTTGGTATCCCTTTGGCAGTAGCTATGGTCTCTGATTAAATGATGAAGTCCACCCCTTCAATCTTGACCTTATCTCCTCTAAGGTTTGTGGCAAACAGGTTGGTCAGTTTAGCATGATAACCTACTTGTTGGATAACCTTAGGCAACCAACATTCTGGAAACACTACTTAGCAAATGGTGAAGAGGCCAAATCCTGAATGTTAAGGGGTTCAAACCTTGACACCTGTCCTCCCTTGTTGTAGGTTTTCTTTTCAGCTCCCGCCTTCAAATGTTACACAACAAACTAGGCTATGAGGAATGGGAAAAAAAGAGTTTTAATTCGGGAAACTAGGATTTGGGTTTTGTGATTTGAAGTGAGGGGAAAAAGTGGTTAGGGAGGTGGGTAGGGGTCTTAGGAATCTTAGGGAAGTGAGAAATAGTATAGGGAGTGATGGGAAGGGCAGCAAAACAATTTTTACACAGTCCATGCTGCCCTTTCTACTGAAAACGTAGCATGGGGTCTGGGGTTTGCCCTAGAAACTATGGGGATGAAAGGGATGGGTTAGAAATGATAGAGGGGATGTATATCAGTGTGGGGAAGGGTAGGATGTATAGGGAAAATCATTTAGCTGTGTGAAAATTGAACCATGGAGTGGAAAATTGAAAACGTAGTGTGGAAAGCCTGGGAGAGGGTTCCACACCCAAAAAACTGAAGAAAAAAAAAAACCATTTACTGGAGGCTTTGATTACTTTAAACTTACTTGTACTAATCTCAAGAGACCTTCATTTGCTGTATAAAATGCTGGGAGTTGTTCCTTTGCATCACATTGAAGAAAACACAGCGTTCTGCAGAAAATGCAACGTGGAGGGCAGAAAACATAGTGAAATGCACAAAACGTAGCGAGCAGGCTTGAAAATGCAGCGAAAAGGTAGAAAACACAGTGAAATGGTGGAAAATGAACTTGGAGAGAAAGAATCAATTCTGAGTGAGTCTTGTGTTATGAATTATCAATTGGATTCTTTGTACATGTGAAATGATGAAAACAAATGTGTGGATGTCTTTAAAACATACAAAATCACCTTTTCTTGTATATGTCAAAGGATGACAATCTACCTTTACTTTTGCAACAATAACTTCATAAATGATGCTTGTTACCTTTTATTACCTTTATTTCCTAACATGTTATCTCCCTTTGGTGTGAAGACTTAAGACACATAACAATGATGGCTCTTTGCTTTGAATTTGGACATAGTAATGATAATACCGGTGGAAACCCTAGACCAAGACTTATATGCTGACACTTCAACTGATCTGAGACCAACAATGACATGACCATGACAACTAATGAGAACCATGATTACTGAAGGGAGTAGCACTGACCTAGACTCAATAAACAATTACCAAAATTTTTATTTGAAGACCTACTGAAAACATAAAAAATTTGACCTAAGACCCTAGCAAAACTTTGAACGGGAATATTTTGATCACTGGTGACTGACATGACTGACAAGCACTAACACTTCCTATAATATCTTGTATAGCCCAATGTTGCGCGCAGCTATTTGACATTCCTTGGGGGCTCCAAATTGATAATTACTACAATTTTGGTAGGGTCCGCCATCAACCCCTGCTTACAGACAGCATGGCCCAAAAGTATTCCATAAGGTGCGCAGAATATGAACTTCTTCAGATTAATGGATATCTTATACTTTCGAAAAGTATCCATCATGAGGTGAAGACTGGAAATGTGCTTCTTTACTAATCCAAACATTGTCCAATCATCAAAATACACCTCCAAAAACTTTTGAATAAACTCTTTGAAAGTTGTGACTACCACCCTAGAAAATATTGTAGGTGTATTCTTTAGTCCAGAGGGCATGACTATATATTGAAAACATCCCCATTTTGTAGTGAAGGTAGTCTTACTCTGATCCTTCGACGCAATTTTGATTTGATGATACCTTGAGAACCCATTGGTAAATGAATAGGCTTCCTGACCTCCAACATTCTCTAATACTTCATCCGTGAATGGAGTAGGGAATGGATCATGGACACAAGCATCATTCAAGTTTCTTAAGTTTACGCAGATCTGAATTTCACCCTTTGTCTTCTTTTCCTGAACCAACATAGGGTTAACCCATTCTGATTCCTCGACAGGCTCCATAATGCTGGGTGCAAGCATCTTATCTAATTCTTCGTGCACTTTTTCCTTGTATTTAGGATTCAACCAGTATGGGCGCTGCTTCAATGGCTTTGCATCTGGCTTCAGAGTGATCTTCATGACACCCAAATCACCTATTATTCCATTTAGATTAGAGAACTTTGTGGGAAACAAGTCCTGATACTCTCGCAATAACTCTGTGATTTTGTCCACTGTGTCCTCATCCCAGTAATCACCTATATTTGCGAACTTTGGTTGCGTGTCTAGCCCAATATTCACCTGCTTAGTTTTCAAGGGCTTTGAGATGTCAGGGTCTTCAGCCTTAGGCCCCGCAACTTCACATTGTCCTTCTAACTCAGGAATATTGGTGTTCCTAGGGTCTTCCTCACCTTCTTTTGTGGTCACATTATAGCATTTCAAAGCATGGCGCAGCTACGTGCTCCAGTCTGGTTGTACCCATGCGACAGGCTCTTTGGGCATTCTGAATATTGTATCTTTTATCTCATGTAACACTTCGTCAATACACTCAAATCCATCCTCAAAGCTGAAAGTTAACATAAAACTTTCCTTCAGAACATCCTACTCTGCGGTTACATGTCATAGCTATGTTTCTAGACACCAGTTCATTGGAATAGTATTCAACGTGTAGTAGAATATATGAACCCATTATGGTTGAGGCTCATCTCCCCATGCCTTCGTCCATTGAGCCATATGCTCGCGCAGATCATCCTTTCCTGTATACTTCTCTGTAATGCAGGTATTGGCATACCCAAACTGTAGCTTCATCGTTTGTCGATATTCCTTCTAGTCTACAAATTTTTTCTTATGGGTAACCCACCATCTGGAAAGCGTAGCCCTCAACGCGATGTCTAGTGCCTGAAACCGATGTTCCTCTGGTACATCCCTTTCAAATTTATCCAGAAATAAATTTACATCTTATAAACCATCATAATACGGTAAATTGTGTACCTCAGTGGATATACATCGGAGTGACTTCGTGAGTCTATCACATCACAGCATCGATACCTCATGTAGTCTATTTTTCCAGTGTTCAAGCTCCTCATCTGAATCTGAATTGCAGGAGTTGTCCTTCTCCCAAGTAATTCACCCATTCATCGTAGGGTTGATCCAATCCTCATCCCACGCAGTAACCTTATAGATTTGCTCAATATCACCTTCCTCATAACAATCTCGGACTGGTTCAGTATATCGTGTACCCTCGGTCGGATCTAATGGAACAATAACCCTTAGTTCCTTCTTTTCAAATGTCATGTTGCACTTCTTGAGATTGATGACTGCGTTCATATCAAATTCCCAATCAATTCCAAGTAGCGTCGGGTATGGATTGTTGTCATATGCTATTTTAATTACTTCAAAATCAGTTATGGCATGCACCCCTTCAATATTCATAGTTACTCCATGTAGGAGACACATAGGAATAATATTTTTCTAATTCTCCATCCACAGCTAGATCGGGGACCATTGTAGTGTTGGTTTTCCCATTCTTTCCTAGGTTTGCTTTGTCAAAAAATTGGCATCAGATCCCAAATCAAGGATAATCTGGTCCATTTCGATCTCTCTGATCTCAGCAGTCAATCTCATCTCATGACCAGTCCTTTTCTTACCCCTGTCTACTTTGTGTATGGCGCGTTGTCCAAGCAGAGGCTTTCCCTTGCCAGCGCAGTTATCTATCAACTCTTGCAGTCCCTCTACTGCTTTTTGGTCGCTTAGGAGCTTCATGCATGTCTATAAGAAAGATGTTAACAATGAAGGATATGTTTCTTACACAGCAATGACTCCTTCAGGCTTCTCTGTGTGCGTATTCTGAACCCTTGATGTAGAAGATCCTATGTCCATGAAGCTCCTTTTTGCCTCCATAAAAGTCTCCTTTTCCTTATTCAAATCGAATCTAGCCTCCTTATCAGCAACCTTGCATACCCATACATTTTATTCTGGTTGTTCCCCTTTATCTTTGTCAGTAGCTATACCGCTTCGCATAACGATATAAACACTGGGCCCATCCTCGCGCGGTTTGGATCTCATCATCTAGATGTTCTGCGTAGGTTGTTGGGCCTGGGTCTTCTTTCATATTTTCGATGAGCACGGGACAATCTTCTATGACATGATCAAATTATTGACAATATTGACAAGACGGGTGCGTTGGATTCTGACAATCTCACGCAAAGTGGCCTGGTTCTCCGCAATTGTAGCAAATGATCTATCCTCGACCTCTTCCAGCTCCTCCCCCTCATCCTCTTCCTCATCCCAAGAATACTCCTCGCACTACTGTTGTGCCTTGATCTTGATGAGAACGTCCCTCCGTCTGAACTCTATACATTGGTGTTTTGTCCATCATTAATTCATAACTCTGGCAATTGCACTCGTCATGGCCTATAGACTTGCAAAAATTGCAAAACAGCTACTAAGGATGTTAAAGAGGGAGTCCATACAGGTTGATAGAATTTTTTTCATTTTGAGGAAAAACCTGTGAACAGTTTTGAAACCAACGTTTCGGACTAGCTTAGTGCATCAGGGCAATGAGATTTGTTTTTGAGAAGAGATAGCGTGAAAATTACGGAGCTTATTAATAGTTATTTGAAAAATATTGATGTTGTCTTCATTTGTAGTCGGCTTCTAAATAGTAAATTAATTAATACTTATTTAATTTATTTATTTAGATAGGTATTTATTATATTTATTATATATTATTATTATTTATTTATTTAGTTATAATTTTATTATATTATTGTTATATATATATATATATATATATATTTAAATTTCAAATAAAATAAATCTATTATTTATTTTATTATTATTATTATTATTATTATCTTCCCTCTCTTTTTTTTAATTAATTAATTATTTATTTATTTATTTATTTTATTTGAAATAAATATTATTTGTTTAAGATGCTAACTATCTGTTAATTGTTTTACAGGAATGTATGATTTTAAAGATTAATTTTGAAAATTTATGTTAACTAATTTGCTATGTGATTAAATTATTATTTAAAGGATTAGATAGGGAGTTAGCTATGATAGGTTATGTTTATCAATTTTAATTAATTAAATAATTTTGTTTTTTCTCCTTAATATTGATGTTTACTTATTTAATTATTTTCATTTCATATATTAATTTATTTATTTTTAATAAATGTGTGTAAATTTATGATTATTTGAAATTTATATTATATGTTTAAGATCAAATTTATGTTAGTTAATTTATTATGTGATTAACTTATTATTTAAAGGATTAGTAAATCTATGTTTATTAGAAATTTAAATTATTAGTTTAAGATCCTAACTGTATGTTAATTGTGTTACATGCATGTATATAATTTTAAAGATTAGTTTTGAAATTTTATGTTAACTAATTTATTATGTGATTAGATTATTATTTAAAGGATTAGATAGGTAGTTAGCTATGATAGGTTATATTTATCAATTTTAATTAATTAAATAATTTTGTATTATTTTCTTAAAATTGATATTTTTATTTATATATTTTTTATTCTATTTATTTAATTATTTATTTATAATGTGTGTAAATCTATGTTTATTGCTTTTTTATTTTATTTAATAGGGGTTTCCAGGTGTCACTTAACTTTAGTCTGTCGTCTCTATTCATATTATTGGAGGATTTTTCGATTTCAATTGCTTCTTTTACCCTTCTTTTTAAATAATGGTCTTCCTTATGAATTAATCTTGCTTGTTCCATGCAAATATAATGTGAGGAGGAACAAGCATGCTCAGCTAGCCCAGATTTTTCCGACCTATTTCTTGAAATGTCATTAATATGCTCTTTTAGCCTAATGTCAAAGGATCTCCCTGTTTCACCTATATATACTTTGCCACAAGAGCAAGGAACTAGTCCGAAACGTTGGTTTCAAAACTGTTCACAGGTTTTTCCTCAAAATGAAAAAAAAAAAAAAAAACTACTGAGGAGTTTGCACAAACTTCTACAACAAATGACATTTGTCTGTCGTATGTTTTCTTATGATGTGGGAGATAGCACATCATGGCACTACACCAGTGCTCGTCTCAGCAGTACTCTCTAGCTTCAAGGGGACAATACCTCCCCAAACTAGATAATTCTGATACACCGAACAATCCTTGTCGTGACCATGTCCTTTACATTTTAAACACCATACTTTCACATGGGTTCACTCTAGATTTATTTTCCCTTTTTGAGACTCTGCAATTCCATATGCAGGCTAGCCAAATATGACTAAATCTGTTGCACTCCTAAATTTGTATCCTGGATAGGCGAGGCCTCCAACTTCATAGCAATCTCCAGTGCCTCAACCTGCGTACCAATTTGCTGTTGTGATAGTGGAAATCTCAAATGAGGTAATAGTGAAGCAATATACCAATACTTGTGTTGTTCATCCATGATCTGCATATTAGCCTATTGTTGTAGGCATTTCAACCTTTGATCAGAATCCAACGCAGACTCATTCACCTTTGGCTTGATCTCTTTGACCTCTGTTACCGACTAGGCTTGCGACTTAGGCTTCTTGAATTCATTATTCAACGCATCTTTCGTATCTTTCAGCTTCGCAGCTGGATGAGTTGTAAAATACTTAATATACCAGCACAACACCCTATCTTGCAATGTTGTGACCAACTGCATTTTCTTCAGGTCATCATTCGTTATCTGTTGTGACTTCCACACAACATTTGCTACAAACCAAAATTGTTCAGGGTCTTTTGTCCCTATACCCTTGAATATGGGTATCTTCATAGCATTCGACATATTGAACAGTGGAGGTGGGGGTGGAGGTGAAGGTGTAGGTGTAGGTGTGTGAGGTGGAGGTGATGGAAAAGGTGGGGTGGATGGATGTGGTATTCCCACGATACCCTGATTTACCGTCTGCGGTGCACCTTGAGGTGTATTCAAACTATTACTTTCCTTGTCACTATCAGATGCTCCCAACAAAGGACTATATTCAGCACATGAATTTGGATCTCTTCTAAAGGCTTTCCACTTCGTGTAGCTCCCGTCAAGTCTCAGCTAAACATCAATTCAATGGCATAACCCTTTTCTCACACAATAGCATTTTAATCCAAGTTTTTAGGGACTTCAGATACTTACATCTTGGTCCTTTGAAAAATCAACGTTCAACTTTGCTATAACTGATAGATGTGTCAACCGCAAACCCATAAATGAATCCACCCAAGATGTTATCGGCCCAATCTTCGGCAACCCTCGCAATCTTGTTTTCTGAACCTTCCAAGCGCCTCACTAATTCTGAAGTCCACACAATAGGGTTATCCAACTTCCACGTACCTTGACCATTCACCAATTTAGTCAACCATTCGTATAACTCACACGGAAAAGAGCAGAAGAAAATTTCGTGTTCTTCTGTATACATGTATCTATTCAACCACTCTTCCTTTAATAGGCATAGATTTCTGCTTTCCTGGGCTGCAAACTCGTGCAATTTTTTATCTATCAACTTCTCAATCTCTTTATTATTCAGTATCAACTTATGCCACATCACAAATTCCTCAAATAGATCCCAGTCCTAGAAACGGAACCATATGTTGGCTTGAGGGGGCTTGGACCCAGGTTCAGAGTTAGTTGTGCTAACCAAGAAAAACCTACACCACTGGCCCTTTTGGTAATAACCCGCGTAGCATAGGCTGAAGTCTCACCGAGGCAGTATAGGCAGAAGCTAGAACCAGGTTTCTGCATTCAAAGGACTATGTGATGTGTCTCTGTTACTTTTAGCACTTTATTTCGACCTTCGCGAACCCTAACCCTTGAAATCTAGAAATTACAGTAACTAACATATAACAAATCCAGACTCTTCGCTAACTGTTCTAAACCTTCATAACATCATATAATTAAGCAAGTCTACCACTTTTGCGCATCTATTAAGTAATTTTTATGATAAATGCAGTAAATAGAGTGACATACAGTGATTTCAGAAGAAAATAATAACACACAGCTACACAGTTCATGCTCCAAAATAGTCTTTATTATGCTCAGATCTTCTATTACAAACTCTTTCTACCCTGCGCACACAACTGTAGTGGCCCGCGCACTCAGCTACGGAATTACCAAGGTCTCCGCGCGCACAACTACAAGATCCTTCCCCTTCGCCTAAGTATAGAAAACAAACTTTTCTTACTTAGATCATTCGCACATAGATTGCTTGACTTCCCTCCGTTATGACTCTCTATGACTCCCTTTTATATCATCATCTATTACAATACCATGGTCCGCGAACCATGGGAGGGTCACAAAACAATTCAACTCCTAATAAACTAAGGGGATTTGACCTTCCTAAATCCCCTTTGACTCCTATTGACCTGCACGCTCCGCTCCTCAAAATGTGGAGACTTTACAATAATAACAAATTTTTTACAGAATTGACACCAGGGGACCCTGTCCCAACAAATGCAAGAGGGTGCTAGGTTTTTACAAACTCTTAGCTATGGGCTTACTTTACTAAAGTAGTAAGCTCAGAGTTGACTTCCTCGATTTGAAATTGGACGTCATCTAAGTTTAGCAAAAATTCTTGGTGAGCCTCGTCCTTTTCCAACAATAATTTTAATGTAACACACTCCTCCCACATCTACCCAACTAACCAGCCAACCGAGGTAAACATGTGACGAGAGGCTACTATGATTACATTCAGCCTCCTAGGTGACCTTCAAGAAATGGAATCGACGAAAACACATCATACAGACCTTACACATCATCAACAAGACTCATAGGAACCATCCCAACCTTTCTGGTAACCAGCCCCTAGGTCCCACTAAATTTTTAGACCACTTGACCCCCGAACGCTCCCATAATATGGCCCTGACAGCTTCCAGGAGGCTCTGGACACTCTCATGACAAGGCATGCTAGCATCCAAGGACTATTTTTCTTAGTGCTGTGTCAGTGTCCCCGAGATTTGAGCCACTTTTTAAAGCCTAGATCTTAGGTCACTGCCCATAATTGAATGACACCTTTAGAACGGAAAGATAACAAGGAAAAAATGATGCAAATGCAAATACTTGAACAAGCCCTTAACCAGACCCCTACTAGCCATGACAGGAATTTCATCAAACATATCACAAATATGTAATCTACAGGCATAAACAATAAATTTAAGCATAGGGGTCTCATACTTATCTGAGAATCTCTATGAAGCATTGTTCCCTTATATCATTTGTTGCATTATCATCTATTAGGTCATAGATACATTGCTCATTCATTTACATGTAAAAACATGATGAGATCCATACATAGCCACTGTCATAAAACATATACATAACCATCATAATAGCAATAAAATACCAAGGAAATCACAGCCATATGATCTACATATAAACCAATATAATACTCAAAATTACAAGGATAAATAACCTCATATTGATGATGCAAAATCCAAACCCGGGATGGGACTACCACATTCCACCCGACCATAGAATGGCTTAGCCAAATATCTCTTCAGCGATTCACTCCTGTGCCATATTCCAAGCATGAATGTGGGACGCAAACCAAAAGAACCAACCAGCGCATCCCGAGGCTAAACCACCTCACCCTCATCGATAGAAACCAGGTTTTACCATAATCCATCCAAGATTGTTAGGCCAACACAATAAACATGTAATAATAGGCTTTACCATGATCTCCACCAGATCACTAGGCCAAAAGAGCATGGATTCCACTGGATTTCTCCACCTACACCATGATGAATTTTCTTGTCTCCTAGTCTCTCGGGCTTTACCGCAATCCACACTAGATCACTAGGCCCTAAACCGAGACCCACTCTCTAGGATTTACCGCATATCCCAACCTAGGATTACTAGGCCCAACTGAGAGCAATCCACCAAGGCACACAATCCTAGCTTTACCATAACCCACAGTCTGGCTCATGGGTTACTATGCCAATGGCTTTACCGTGATCCACAATCTAGTTCAGTTACCACTAGGCCATGTGTTTTATCATTCAGAGATCCACCTCACTCAACTTCGAATCCATCCAACAATCCATCTCAACCAAAACATTAGAACCCCATCACACCATGGCTATCCTGAAATGACAAGGCTATGCTAAAAACATTGTCACACCTAGAAAAACCCATGCCATAACAGCAAAATCACCACATGCAATACCATGCATGCCAAATATAGCAAGGAAAATACACATGCAAATCGATACCTGCAAATAATCTCATTGTAGCTGCTTGATCCTGCTCTTCCTTGCTTGCTCCTTCCTTCCTCTTGCCTTCTTTGCCTTTCTTGATCCAATACCAAAGTGATACAAGAAAACTCTAAGTGTCCAAGAGAGAGAGAGAGAGCGAGAATAATGAGAGAACTCCAAAAATGAACTAACAAAAGGTACCAATTGATCCTCATAAGCCTTTTTATCAATTAGGCATCTATTTTCTTCATTTTCCTTCTCACATGTAACATGTGGCCTTTCACCTTACTTTTCTCCTAATTGCCATTATTTGCATAAATAAATGTGCCAAAAATTCCATTTTGCCTCTCCAAAGCCTTAGCCATTGCCTTTGCTAATTTCCTTAACCATAATAAACAGAATAAACACCCACTAGGATGTTTTTCCCAACATTCAGCTTGGAATACGTGTCCCATCAACCGTGGTTATTATTTTTTCATTTATTAGCTTTTATTACATGGAATTTCCACCAGGGTTGTTACAAAAGGGGGACACCGTCCTCGGTGTTCAACCACACCTATACCTCAGCAAAAATCATTGAAAAGCAAGCATACTTCCCATGGAGCTTTATATCATAGCTCGATGTAGTATTTACAATGATCACTGTGTTGAAAAGCAAACCAACAATATAACAACATAAAAACTATAATGACATGACACCCATAACGATTATTGGAGCTTAATAACATAGGTCATGGTGGTATTTACATCCATATACATATGTACATATACCAAAACATCATCAAACATACACCAAAATATATACCAAGGACATATACCAAAACACCATACCAAAATTTATTTGCCTCAACCGACAAACAATAAAGGATACATAGCCCACATATGATGCTCCATCTCCCATGTAGCTTCATTGGGCCCAAAGTGCTTCCATTGCACTTTAACCTTCTTGATTGTTTGGATTTGAAGGATGAACACCTTTTTCTGCAATATACATTGAGGCTCCAGCTGGAATTCTCCATCTAGTTCCACCTACAATACAAACCAATCAATCACATGCTCAACATCTTTAATATACTTCTTAAGCAATGACACATGGAAAACATCATGGACTTTCAGTGTTGGAGGAAGTGCAAGTCGATAGGCTACTGACTCAATCCTCTCAATAATATTGAAGGGTTCACAAAACCTTGGTGCCAACTTGGCACATGATCCAATCTGTAAGGAGCTCTTCTTTGGTTTGATGTGCAAGTACACCTTTTCCCCAACCTAGAACTCCTTGAACAACATGTTTTGATCTGCATAGCTCTTTTTCCTATCCTATGTTGCCTTTAGATTCTTCTTTATAACCTGCATTTCTTGTTCCATGTCCGCCAACATGTTTGGTCCAATAAACACCCTATTAACTGGATCGCTCCAATAGATGGAAGTTGTTATCACAAAACCCAAGCCTGACAAGCGGTTGATCAGATGGACCTTGAGTAACTGTTTCAAACCTACTTTTAGCTGAGGCTTAGCCTCCTCAACCGAAGAGGGCTCTCTCACAAGATCAAAGATTTTGATAATTAATAAGATGGCTAACTCTATGAAACAAATGAAAAAGTGTAAATGGTTGAAACACAGTTAGAAAATATTCATTGGGCTTATGGAGTCAAATTACTTCAGTATGACAATGATGTTAACTTTACATAGAAGTCAGGGCATCTAGAATTCAACACATGGAGAATACATCAGAAACAAAAGGACAACACAGTTTATAAATGTATGAAGGAAGTTAGAGCACAATCAATGATTTCTAAGTAATCACACATTCGTACCACTGTAGATAATGAGAAGAGGACAATACAAGACATTCTGAACATTTAATTCCTTCTGATTCCTGAGAAGCAAAGCCAAATACTGTATTACTTAAAATAGAGCATTCACAAAGCACAATATCCAATTTTTTTCTGAAAATTTCCAACCCCTGGTACATTAGCTATTTTCCGATATATAGAGCTCTTTACATAACCGAGATTCCTCCTCCAACATGAGGGGAATTCGAATTCTTCCTATTATGACACCTATTGACACTTAAAACTGACTATTAAATGTAACTGACTGTTAACTAGCAGTACTAGAGGCCTAAAACAATTAGGAGTATAACTCCTAGTAGCATTTATTCCAATCCAAACTCGTTCTCTGACAAATGGCCTTCTTCAGTTTAGCTTTGGTGGAGGTTTGAAACTCTTTGCTGGCCCTTGATGCCTCATCCCTTTACTGTTCCTGGAAATTAGGAAGTTGTTCCTGTTTTTCTGCTTTTGGTCTCCTCAAGGATCTTCGAAATCAATTATCCTTGTTGTTCTTCATAAAATTGCATTGGATTATCTTGTTCCCATACATTGCAGACTTTGCTCATATACACGTGGTAAAACAAAACTTCTTTAATGCTACCTGAGCATTATGAATCAATACTGGCTATGAAATAATGACCATTTTCATAACATATAGCTTTGGAGTTCATGGATGTCCTTCCTTTACCTATTTTGCCCCTGCTGGATAATTACACTTTGTAAATGATCCTTTTCAAAAATGCTTCTTCAAAAAGGTTTCCCTTTGTCTCTCAAAAATGGTCCATCAAGTCATAATATGCAGCTACAGCAATTTCGTAGCGCGCTACGAAACTGTTGTGCATTAGGCATCACCTACAGCAGTTTCGTAGCACGCTATGAAACTGCTGTGTAATTTCAAAAACACGGTTTTAAGACCAAAATTTAACTTTTTTGAGTCTTTATTTTTCTTGAAATGGCTTCTCCATCTGTCATGAATCTGTTGCAAAACTGAATATAATAGACACCATTCTTCAAGGAAAACTTCAAAAGGTAATCTATCAAAATTTAGGACTTAGCCTTACTTGTTGTGTGATTTCTTTTAGCTAAGGATGTCCTTCACACTGGCTTAGTTGCATCTTCAGATCTTCGATTTGCCTCTTCATAATTCTGGTTCCAGCTCTCAGTTTTGTATTGACCCTTCTAATGTATCTTGCCTCCTTTATTGCAGGGACTGTCCAGGTGTAGTATTGAGCATGAAAATTGACCACTTCGGGTATTGAAATTGTTTTATCTTCCCACAGAGCCTCCATTTTAGTAAAATAAGCTTCCTTGATTGCATGTTTCCTTGAGATTTTTTTCAGTTTGGCAATTTCAAGATTTGCTAATTTCAATTTCTTTTCCAATTCTTCAAAACTACATTTCTCCGGTTGAGAGATAACTGCCTTAACTCTATTGTTTTTATGCAACTGCGATGATGTTTCTGATGAATCCATAGGTATTTCATGAGATTTTGTTACCTCCCCTGTTTTTCTTGCTTCTAGCAGCACCTCCTGTATCTCTCTTCAATGCCTTGTCTTAGATCTTCTTGGCTTAAAAACAAATTCGGAGACCTGATCATCAAATTCGAGCTTTTTAGAGGTTTTGGCCCTTTTGGTTTTGCCTTTACCTGTTTCTATCAAGTCTGCTCGAACCAGAGGAGATTCTTCAATGTCAATTGCTTGAAGCAAATCATTCAGACTTCCTTTCGAAACCGGGGTTGCCTCAGTGACCACTGTCTTGCCCTTTTCTTTAGCTAACTAGCTCCTAGTTACTCTTCTTCGGACGGTTTCCCCTGTGGATTGTTCTTGTACCCCTTCTTTGACCTGACCTTTCCCTTTTTGTGCCAGTTGGGGTGTATCTCGGATTACTAGTGGTCTTGTGGACTCCTTTACCCGCTTCCTAGCTTTCAACTTCACGAATCTCCTGGATCTTGTTTCTGCACGATGACTAACTGTTGGTGGAGAAATCTTTGTAGCCTGAGGACTAAGACCAGTTTCGTCCTTGAAGCCAAACATAAACATGAACATGGACCACTCCCTATATATTTTTTGGAGCTCATGCAAAACGATTAACTTGACTAAGCCGTGATGAAACAACGAGGTCTCACGGGCTTCCTTCTTCAACTGAACCTTGTCACACATTTTGCCCCAGCTACGAAACAAATAGAAAGGCAAATCAAGAGATATCTTTCCAGTGAAATGAAGCAGAAGCTTGAAGTGATAAGAATACACCTTATGATACCTCCCTTCACAAGTGAAGTATCTCTGTATGCATGTAAGTAAATTGGCATATGAATCTTTGACAAAACTCCTGGGAACTGATTTGTTTAAATCTGAATCAATGAACTCTGGCTTCAAAAATTCCTTGCATGGAGTCATATCAAACTTGAAATTTTTAAACCACCTCTCCTGTCCCCTTGGAATTTCAATGACTGTAGATATAGCCTCTGGAGAGATGGGTAATTCGAGCACCCCAACTTCTGAATTCAATACTGTGAAATTTAAAGCGAATTCCCTGGTGACTTGCATATGGCCTCCTTGAAGTTTCTCAAAAAATCTCCAACAGCCAACCTGTTTGAAGGCTCATTCAACTTCATTGTTCTTTAGGATAATATCTAAGCCTTCGGGTTCGTTCCTAAGACACCTGCCTGACCTATGATCTTTCCTTTCTGTAGACCCCTCCATGGAATTCCTGTAAAGTGACAATTAAAGAAGCTTGCACCGTCTTAATCTCAAACACTGCCTTGCTTGAAATGGATAAGCTGCCTCACTTGATCTTCAAAGAATTCTAATTGAACACCTGCCAATTTGATCTTCATGCATGAACCCAAACATAATCATGACTGTAAATACTTGGCTCCTTTTTGAAAATTGCAACCTAAGCGTATCAAGACACCTAATGACCCTAATGATGAGAATAAGCGGTTGAATGTGATAGGCAAAGTGTATGGGCTGACAACTGATGATGTAAAAATAACAGATTTTGATAGATTTGATAGCTGGATGAGATTTGCTACGGATCTGCACAAATCCCCAATTTCGTAGGGCAGCCAGTGCAAATTCTGGGTTTTGCGCTATGAAAACTCCTAGACTAGGTTTTGCGCTACGAAAACTCCTAGACAGTTTCGTAGCGCATAAGAACCTTAAAACAAGTTTGATACCTGGAATCTATATGTGTTGTGTGTTGGAAATAATACTGAGAGGGGGGGTGAATCAGTATTATCAAGTCACTTATTTTCTTTTTCAAACCCAGATCATATACGCTACTTCAGTTAGATAAAACCGCGTATATACGCAACTACAGAGAAGGAAACCCGTGTATGCAATGAAAACTGATAATTTAGTTTATCTTACTGATGTTGATCATTAATCTATGTATTAGGATCAAATAAACAGTAACTAGAAATAGTAAAATAGATCTGAAGACAATCACACACACAAGAACACAAGATATAAGGTGGAAACCCAATGTGGGTGAAAACCACCTACTGCAATTCGTCTCTATCTTCTTTTAATTAGAAACTTATTTTTACAATGTACCGGTGCAGTCCTTTACCAGTACGCAGGCTGCAACCTGCAGAGAGCTACAACCCTCTCTCATTCTCCAGCTTCTCCTGGAAGGGAACTACAACCCCCTTAGCCGGATGGTCTCTGTTAGACCCATATCAGAATATCTTCATCCAGAGCGTGTCCCTACTGATATCCATCAAACCTCCATATATGCGACTGTCTCTGCACAAACCGGCGTATGTACGCGGATCCTTCTTAGGCAACGCGCGTACACCCATTTTTCTCTGAAACAGACAAGATTTAACAGCAAGATGATGCATCAACTACTCCCAACTTCTGTCTGAGGTATTCAAAAGTTTCCCTGGGTAGTGGTTTAGTGAGAATATCAGCAACTTGTTCCTTAGAAGGAACATACTCCAATTTGAGCTTTTGTTCCAACACTTGTTCCCAGAGAAAGTGATACTTGATCGGTATGTGCTTGGTCTTTGAATGCACGACTGGGTTATTTGAAATGTTGATTGCACTTGTATTATCACTTAAGATGGAGATAGGTGGTGTACAAGTGATTTGAAAATCCTGTAAAGTTTGCATCATCTAAAGGAGTTGAGTGCAGCGAGATGCAGCAGCCACATATTCTGCTTCAGCTGTAGATAAAGCAATCGAAATTTGTTTCTTGCTGAACCAAGATACTAATCTGGAACCCATGAAGAATGCACCCCCACTAGTGCTTTTCCTGTCATCCACGCTTCCGCCCAATCTACATATGTATAAGCATGAAGTGTGAGATCTGTATCTCTCGGATACCATAAGCCATCGTTTTGAGTTCCTTGAAGATACTTGAAAATTCTCTTCACTTCCTGAAGATGAGTTTCCTTTGGATTTGCCTGAAATCTTCCAACTATTCCCACTGCATGCATGATGTCTCGTCGAGTACCAGTCAAATAAAGTAGACTTCCAATCATAGATCTATAGGTTGGTTAATGCACTGCTGCTGATTCATCATTTGCACTGAGGCTGCATCCTGTAACCATGGGGGTACATACTGGTTTTGCATCTTCCATGCCATATTTCTTCAAGATCTACTTGAGATACTTGGTTTGAGACAAAAAGATACCGCCTTCATTTTGTTGGATTTGCAATCTAAGAAAATATGTCAGTTCTCCAAGCAAAGGCATTTCGAATTCTTTTTGCATCACCAAGGCAAAGCTTTGACTCATAGATTCTTCATTGCTGCCAAAGATAATATCATCTACATACACAACAAGTATTAGCAATTTGTCATTTTCAATTTTTATATAAAGATTGCTATCTGTTGATCCTTTTGAAAAACCTTGTTGATGAAGGTATTTGTCCAAACGATAGTACCAAGCCCTTGGAGCTTGTTTAAGACCATAGAGGGCCTTCTTAAGTCGGCATACAAGATTTGGATCATTCCCAAGAATGAAACCATCTGGTTGCTCAATGTACACTTCTTCTTCTAAGTCTCCATTCAGAAAGGCTGATTTTACGTCCATTTGAAATACTTTGAACTTCTGAAAGCTAGAGAGAGCAAGGAACATTCTGATGGCCTCAAGTCTAGAAACGGGAGCAAAAGTTTATTCAAAACCTATTCCTTCTTGTTGAGAATACCCTTTACAGACAAGTCTAGCCTTGTTTCTAATTACTTCCCCATTTTCATTCAACTTGTTTTGGAAGATCCATTTTGTCCCTATGACATTCTTATCTTTTGGTCTAGGAACCAACTCCCAAGTGTTATTCTTTTCGATCTACTCAAGTTCTTCATCCATTGCCTTGACCCAGCATTCATCCTTGCATGCCTCTTTTACATTTTGTGGTTCAGTGGAGGAGAGCAATGCCAAATAGCTTGAGGCTTCTGCAATCGTTCTTATAGTTTGTATACCTACCTCTTTCTACCCCAAAATTTGAGATTCTGGATGATTCTTCTGAACGTACCTGGATGGAGTCTTCTCTTCTATCCTTATCTGTTCCTCTGGTGCCTCTTGAGGTTCTTCTTCATCATCAGTCTGATTTGAAGGATGGTCTTCATCCTCTTCGATATTTTCATAATTTACTTGCCTAGGAATTTTTTCTTCTTCATCAACCACTACATCAATGCTGTCAACAATTCTTCCAAGTCTTTTATTGTAACACTTATATGCTTTTCTGTGGGGAGAATAACGAAGGAGAATGCCTTCATCTGCTCTAGGTTCAAACTTGCCAAGATGTTCATCATTATTTTTAATATAGCATTTGCTTCCAAAAATTTTGAAATGTTTTACTGAAGGAGTCTCACCATACCACAGCTCATGAGGAGTTTGAGTGTTGTTCACCCGGACATTTTTTTTGTTGAGAATAACAACCGCAGCAAGTGCAGCTTCACCCTAGAAGGTTGCAGGAGTTCCAGATTCATCAAGAATAGCACGAGCCATTTGTTGAACCGTTCTGTTCATTCTTTCCACTACTCCATTTTGCTGAGGAGTCCTAGCTGTAGATAATTCCCTTCTTATTCCATGTTCTTCACAAAAATTGAAAAATTCATTCGAGGTAAACTCCCCACCTCTACCAGACCTGGGGCATTTAATTTTGTGATCTGATTCGTTTTCAACCAAGGCTTTGAAAGATTTGAATTTTTCGAAGGCTTCGTCTTTGTGCTTCATAAGTCCTATCCAAACCATTCTGGAGAAGTCGTCAATGAATAATATAAAGTATTCTTCTCCTCAAGGTGACCTTTTCCTAGATGGACCACATACATCTGTATGGACTAGGTCAAGAGGCCTGCTAGCTGATCCTTCCTTCTCAGGGAAGTTAGTTCTGGTTTGCTTACCAAACTGACATGATTTGCATATTGTATTGTCTGGAATTCTAATGTCAGGAAGACCACGAACTGCCTGGTACTTGCATGCTTTTCTTATCTGTGAAAAGCTTAGATGCCCCAACCTCTGGTGCCGTAACCAGTGTTCATCATTTTTGCTCAAATAACATTGTTGTTGTCCTTCTTCAAATATGTATAAATTATTTGGAGTTCTTATGCCTTTGATCACTGTTTTTCCTGTATCAAGATCACGAACACTACATCCATTTGATTGAAATATTACCTCAGTTCCTTGATCGCACATCTGACTGAAACTCAGTAGATTATGCTTCAAGCCATCAACATACAAAACATTTCCAGCTTTGACTTTTTCTTTCAACTGAACAGTGCCTTTTCCTTTTATGACTGCAGGGGTATCATTTCCAAAAGAAACTTTCTTTCCTTTTTCTAAAGCACTATATGATTGAAGTTTTTCTTTATCACCTGTCATATGCTTCGAACATCCACTGTCGATGTACCATTGATTTTCTTGTCCTTCTGCATATAAAGCTATCCCACATCTTTCTGGTTGCAGTTCCTTCATTCTCCATGTTCTAGCACTTGTCGTTTGTTCCTTCTGAGTTGTCTTCCAAAACCTGCTCCTGCATTCAGAATCTTCATGACCGAAGTTATTACAAATAGAACATTCAATTTCATTTTCAAGGGCGGAAAAGTTGTTATAGGTCCTTTTCGTGATTCCAGTCATACTTCTTTGTTTTTGAGCTTCTCTAGTCATGATTGTCTTATAGGCAACACATTGAGCTGCTTTGTGGCCAAAGTTATGGCAAGAGAAACATTGGCCATTGAAGAAATTCCTGCGATTATCAAATCTATCAACCAACCGATTGTAGTTTCTACTGACGTCCATTCTTGAGGCAAATTGGGAAGATTTTACCTGTGGCTGGTTGTGGCTTCTGTTTGTCCTTAAAGTAGATTGCCCCCGATTTTCCTGATAGTCTTTGTTCATTCTTGAGGTAAATTGTCCCTGATTTACCTGATGATTTCTATTACGCCTTTTCTCACTCCTCCTTGCTACATCAAGATAACTTTTGGAGGTGGATGCTTGAGATGCTTCTCTATTATATCCCAGACCTGTCTTGATTAGTGGAGAACGCTGCACATTGATAATCTCATCCAGAGTTTCAAATCCTTTAACAAATTTAAGATTAAGAGCTTTTATTTTCTCAATCTCTTTTCTAAGACCAACAATTTCACATTCCAATTTTTCTTGATGTTTTTCCCTTTCAGCCAGTTGACAATGCAAAGAATCAATAATCACACTTTTCTCTTCTAAACAAATTTTGAGTTTAGAAATCTTTTCATAAAGACCTTCTTCATATATAGCATCCATGTAATCATCATCTTCAAAAGCCATTAAAAGTTTATAATTATTACCTCGTTCATCTTCATCACTATTTGAGAGTCCATCACTGTCTTCATGAGTGTAATAGCTTTTCTTATTTGCATTCTGTTTCTTGTTCCATCTAACAGGTTCCTTCCCCTTGTCAATATTATCCTTATGAGGACATTTGGCAGCATAGTGACCGACTCTTCCACAAGCAAAGCATTTGAAAGGTAACTTACCTCAGAATCGTCCAGCACCCCGTTGAAGGTTTTTGACAAATTTTGCTTCTTCTTCTTCTTCTGACACGTGTCCTGACTCATAGTAATCTCCTTTGCCTGAAGCCTTGAAGGCAGCTTCTCTCCTGTCTGATGGTCCTCCTTTCCTCATTTCATAAGCAGTCAGAATTCCGTGCAGCTGTGACATGGTAAGGTTTCGTAGATTCTATTTTTCTTCTATTGCAGAAACTTTAGATTCAAACCTAGGGGACAAAGATCTTAGAACCTTTTCAACCACAACAGCCTCTTTTATTTCTTCACCCAAATTTTTCATACAATTAACAATCTCATCTACACGAAGGAAATAGTTAGCCACACTTTCATCATTGTGCATTCTGAGATTTTCATACTGAATTCTGAGAGTTTGAAGTTTTGCTCGTTTTACCTGTTCATATCATTCATAGCTCAGAAAAATATTGTCCCATATTTCTTTTGCGGATTTATACTGCATAACCTTCACAAGTTCTGATTGGGATAGACATCCTAATAGAGTATTGACAGCCTTTGCATTTGTTTCATATTTCTTCTTAGCCAGATCTGTAGGAGTTGCTGATGGAAAAGTGTACCCTGTATCTATGATATCCCAGACTTCTGTACCAAGAGATTGAAGATAGGCAGTAACTCTTACCTTCCAATATACAAAGTTTGTCCCATCAAAAATTGGTGGCCTGGTAGATGCTTCTCTCTCGTAATTGCTCATGATGATGGATCTTCCTTCAAGCGATCAAGCTTCTTCAGAAGGACCTGCTCTGATACCAATTGTTGGAAATAATGCTGAGAAGGGGGGTGAATCAGTATTATCAAGTCACTTATTTTCTTTTTCAAACCCAGATCATATACGCTACTTCAGTTAGATAAAACCGCGTATATACGCAACTACAGAGAAGGAAACCCGCGTATGCAATGAAAACTTATAATTTAGTTTATCTTACTGATGTTGATCATTAATCTGTGTATTAGGATGAAATAAACAGTAACCAGAAACAGTAAAACAGATCTGAAGACAATCACACACACAAGAACACAAGATATAAGATGGAAACCCAATGTGGGTGAAAACCACCTGCTGCAATTCGTCTCTATCTTCTTTTAATCAGAAACTTCTTTTTACAATGTATCGGTGCAGTCCTTTACCAATACGCAGGCTGCAACCTGCAGAGAGCTACAACCCTCTCTCGTTCTCCAGCTTCTCCTGGAAGGGAGCTACAACCCTCTTAGCTCTTGCACTAGCCTAGATACTAGTACGTAGGTGGTGGCCTACAGAAGGCTACAACCTTCTCTTTCTTCCAGGGACCACGTTTCATAAATTTTCAAACTAGATCCACATCAATCAAATATCAATAATTTCTGCATCAACCAATCACCTTTTCACCAATCAAAACTGAATCAAAATAAACACTTCTTTGACAGCTGTACCCAGAACACAGTGACTATAACCACACACCAATTCTGAACCCAAACCATTGTAGCAATCAACAGACGTAGCTAGAACATAAATTAAGAGATGTACGCTACTTCACTGTTTAGAAACATGCGTGTATACACTTCTGTGTCAAAGACAACCTGTGTATATGCTTCTTTCCCTTACCAAAACCGCGTGTATACGCGCCTTCGCTTCACTGAACCTGCATATATATCTATAAAGGATAATTCACTCTATCAAAAATTCAAACACTAATTAGCCCAGAGAATCAGATTTATAGATCAAGCATGCGCCACATATAACAGATCAAAATCATACAAAGATACTATCATTCAAGCCTTAA
The DNA here is from genome assembly GCA_031772625.1 of Pinus tabuliformis. NCBI lineage: Eukaryota > Viridiplantae > Streptophyta > Pinopsida > Pinales > Pinaceae > Pinus > Pinus tabuliformis. The sequence continues at coordinate 1,047,034,757 of CM062818.1, read as the reverse complement.
GATTATGACCCATCAATAGAACTTATCCTTCTCTTTGCGTTAAGGTTCCTCCTTCATTCAGATCTAGATCTGCATCATAACCCCCAATCACCAATATTTCAGATCTAGCACTTATTAGATATTCAAATGATTCAGATAATCTTTTTCCAAATGATCTCCTTCCCCTTTTATAGTCTTAGGCCTTTCTCAATACCACGATCCAAAACCATAATAAGACAATACCAAGGACCCAATACTTGGGATCAACACTTCTGACGAGATACCATGGTCTAAAACCATAGGTTCAAATACCAAGGACTAACTACCACGGACCAAAAGTAAGTTCTCCAACATATACGTGCTTTTCCTTGCGTGAAAGTGCGTGTATACGCATACGCGCCTTTGTAACGTCTAAGCCGCATGTATATGCGCATTAGTCTAGGTGAACCTGCGTATATGTCTTTTCCTTCATTCTGAAGGCCTAAATTGAGATCTGTCACCAGAGAGAGTTTCCATCAAGGACAACACCTGTGCCATAGCTCCAAACAACACCTGTGCCATAGCTCCAGACCTGTGTCATAATGCCAACATTGTGAGAGACCAGTGATGGGCGAGAACGGAGTGTCGACCTTCTTTGACCATACCAACAAGACTTTTTCTAGGACTTAGACACTAAAGCAACCAAGGAAAGACTAAACCATGACTAACACCAAACCTTTGCAATACAACTGATGTTTAGAATTTAGAAATTTTTTCTTAAGTGATAACAGTGGCTCCACTTGGGATAGTGTGCTCCTGTGGTACACTAAGAACTCGCAGGTCCATTGCTTTATCCTCTTATGATAAACAGAAATTTATTTGACAAGAATCCCCTTTAAGCTTCTTGGGCCTTCACCTCGGGCTTAAGCCTTCTGTTTCAGCTTGTCATTATTCTCAATGAAAAGAAAAACTGATAAAATGGATATATACAATGTTATGAGAAACTGATAGTATTTCAACAATGATAATGCTTTAGGAACCTGCCATTAATAGGTCCTCCAGCATATGATTCTCCACCAATTTCTGGCAAAATGTAAGTGTTTTTTCCATGGAAAGCATCAATCTGATAAGGACCCTTCCACAAATTCTCAAACTTACCATGCTTACCCTTTTCTTCGATTCTGGCCTCCCATTTCAGCACTTTGTCATGGATCTGAAAACTAACTTCTTTGATCTTTTTATCAAATGCATTCTTGATTTTGTTCTAACTGTGTTGATGACTATCATACACCTCATTCCTCTTCTCCTGCAAGGATATCAGCTGATTTATTCTCCTTTGTACAGCATTTGGTTCCTCTTCTAATCCTTGAATTAGTTTCATTACAGGTACTCCAAGTGATGTTGGAAATATTGCTTTAGCACCATACACTAACTCATATGGCGAGGTGCCAATAGATCTCTTTGTACAAATCCTATCAGCCCACAAAGCATACTTCAATTTCAAATACCAAGCTTTTTTGTTTTCTTGCAGCACCTTCTTAATGATCCTTACAATGCTTTTGTTTGATGATTCAGCAAGGCCATTTCCTTGCATATAATAAGCAGTAAAATGTCCAAGAGTGATGTGGTATTGGTGACAAAAATTAATCATTTTCTTGGACTTAAAATCTTGAGCATTGTCAGTTATAATCTTCATTGGACAGCCAAATCTAGACAATATATTATTTTCTAGGAAAGAGATAATCACTTAATCATTAGCTTGCCTTGTTGGAATCGCCTCTATCCATTTGGTGAAATAATCGGTGGCTGTGAGAATCCAGCAATGCTGTCCTGATGAAGGGGGATGAATTTCTCCAATAAAGTCCAATCCCCATTGTTGGAAAGGCACTTCAACATATATAGGAACCAAAGGCAAAGGCACAAGTTTCCTCTTTCCTTCAAATATTTGACATTCATGACATGTAGCTACCTTTTTGTAAATGTCTCTGAACATAGTTGGCCAAAAATATCCAGCTCTGCGGATCTTGTTTGCAGTAGCTTTACAATAATGGTGTCCTCCACAATCTCCTTTATGAAATTCTTCGACACTTTATCAGCTTCTTCTTCAAGGAGACAGTTTAAGAGAAGCCCTCCTGCATCTTTCCAAAACAAATTTTGGTCATATACAAAATATCTTAAATATTTCAACTTGACAAACCAAGCTTTTGAATTTGAAAGATTAGCAGGGGATTTATTATGGTGTAGAACAAAAGCCACATCCTTGTACCATTCTGAAACCAAGAATCTTTCATTTATTTGGACCAATTCCTCCTCACTTTCAGAAATTTCTGAGATCTCTGCATTCAAAGTAATGTTAAGGCAGTCCATATTTGACTGAGTCATTAGCTTTGCCAAGCCTTGACCCTTCACCAATTTGGTAGGTTTGATATCAATGTCATACTCCAACAATTTTTCTATCCATTTTCCCCTTTTTCCATCCGGATCTGCCTGTGTCAAGATGTCCTTTATTACAGCATTTGGAACATAAGCGACAATATGAGAATGCAAAACATAGATTCTGAAATCCTTTATGGCTTTCACCATGGCGTAAGCTTGATTTTCTAGAATATTGTACTTCAGTTCAACATTTTCTAATGTCTTACTAAAGAAAGAAATAGGTTGTTCAGCGCCTTGATTTCCTTTTTGCAGCAAAACTCCAGCAATTGTATCTTCAGAGGCAAATGTAAAAATAAGAAATTCCTTGGTAAAATCTAGGCTGATAAGTACCGGTGCTTGTGTAAGTGCCTTCTTGATTTCCTCAAAAGATTTCTTTGCTTCTAATGTCCACTTAAAGTCCACTCCTTTCTTCAACATCCTTGTTATATTCTTGACTATTTCAGCAAAATTTGGAATGAAGCGCCTAACAAAATTCACCTTTCCAAGAAAAGATTGAATCTCTTTCCTACTTCTTGGCAAATCTAGTTTTAGAATTGCATTGACTCTATTAGGATCAATCTTAATTCCTTCTTCAGAAATAATATGACCAAGTAGCTTGCCTGATGTTAAAGCAAAGACACTTTTAGTGGGATTAAGAGAAATACCAAACCTTCTACATTTCAACAGAATTTTTTCAAGGTGCTTCAAATGATCTTCTTCTCTCTTTGAAAAACTGTGATGTCATCAAGATAAATAACCACTGATTTGTCCTTTCTTCAACAAAGGCAATATCAATTGCTCTTTGGAAAGTGGCCCCTGCATTCATGAGACCGAAAAGCATCTTAGCATACATGAACGTTCCCCATGGCGTTGTGAAGGTTGTCTTCTCTTGATCATCTGGATGCACAAGAATCTAATTGTACCCTGAGAAACCATCAAGCATAGACATCCTTTGTGAACCAACAATATTTTGCAGAATTAAATCCATCTTGGGAAGAGGATAGTTATCTTTCAATGAAGCCTTATTCAAATTTCTGAAGTCTATACAAATCCTGATCTCTCCATTCTTCTTTCTAACTGGAACTAAATTTGCAAGCCAATTTGAGAACCTGATTGGAACAATGATTTTAGCATCAAAGAGTTTCTTAATTTCCCTTTCAATCAATGGCATGAGAAGAGGATTAATTCTTCTTAACTTCTACTTGAAAGGTTTCTCATTCTCTTTAATAGGAATAGTATGTTGAATAATGGAAGAACCATATTGTTTTAGATCAGCATAGCTCCATGCAAAAACATCAACAAACATTTTCATCATCTCAACATATTTAGTTTTCATCTCAGCTGAAAGAAACTTTGAGATCTTAACCATCTTAGGCACAACTGAATTTCCTAAATTGCAGCTCTCTATTTCCTCTTCATCAGCCTATAATTTTGGAGCTCTGAACACATCATTTTGATCAAACAGCTTCTCAAGAGGAATGAGACCCTTAGGTATTAAATTTTTTTTTAATTGTAAGACTTCAGACTTCTCCTATAACTCCACAAACATATTTTGTTGATCTACTTGAGTGCTTTCAAATTCTTCTTTCAATTCAATGAAATTCTTTACCTGTTGATCATCTTCAAAGACCTACCAATTAGTGATGTTATCTGGTATGGCTGGTCGATGATAAACCTCCACCTCATACTTTTCAGAAGAATGAACAGGAATAACAAATAGACTAGCGGAAACAACAAGGGAATCTGCAATGGAGTTCTAATCTCTAGTTTTGATAGTGAAAGAATATGCTTGAAACTTTTCCAACATGTCTAACACTAAATTTATGTATTCTCTCATCCTTACATCCTTTGTTTGATAAGCACCTTCTACTTGTTTGATCACCAATTCAGAATCTCCAAAAACAGAAATGTTTCTAGCTTTCAATTTTAGCAAAACCTCTAAGACCAAAATCAGAGATTCATATTCAACCATATTGTTTGTGCAATCAAAGTTTATTTTGTAGGAGTAAAACTTACTGTCATCATTTGGACTTGTGATCCAAATTCCAGCTCCTGCCCCTTCTCTTCCTGTTGATCCATCAAAGTACAATGACCACCAGCTCATTGTCTATTTTTCATCTTCTTGCTGATTTCCTAGGCGCTGATTTTCTAAAAGCATCTCCTCTGAGTCACCATCAACTGACTCATTGAAAAGGATGGTTGATCCAAGTCCAGTATCAAATGAATAAATGGGAAAATTTTGAGGTTTTCCTTTGCTGCTTACCATATACGCCATTCTGGTCTCTCAATACAATCTCCTTTGCTCACCAAAAATAAGGATAGTAGCATAGGTAAGGTCCATCTGCATTGTGCCTTTGATTTTCACTGCCCACGATCTTGACAGCAGCATTCCAAACTTGGGTGGAATTTCAGCTACAACAATGTCCATGACAATTGTTTTTGCTGGAATTTGTGTTAGACCCACAACAACATGTTTAATTAAACCAATGCATTGAACTCTTTTCGAATCAAAAGAGAATAAATCTTTATATGGTCTTGTTACCTGTAATCCTAATCTTTCCATGATTACCTTGGGCATGAGGTTATGAGAGGCCCCTAAATCCAACATAGCATTATGTAAGGTCATATCATGAATACTAATGCTTACATAGAAAGGAGGAAATTCTTCATTCTGATCATCTTCAAGTCTTGGACCCAAGTATATAATAGGATTATCTTCTTGTACATTTAAGATATCATCCACTCCTGGTTGTGAATTAAGCATCTCTACAATCTTACTTCTGTATTTATCTACCTTGAGAATTTCACTAAAAGGAACTGATATTTTGATTTTCGCAATTTCATTCTCAACGTTGAAAACAGAAACAGTTTTTTCAATTTCTTTAGTAGGAGATGGAGTTTGGATGTCCTTTTTGCCAAGTGGAGAATCATTTTTACCTTTAGCAGCCTTTGGGTTGTCTTTCTTGTCTTCAACAACCTTTGGAGCATCCTTCTTGGGTTATGTTTTGTTTGTTGTAATTGGCACATTTCTATTCCTGAGATTGTATTGTTTTTGCATTTCAAAGATAGCATGTTGATAACCTTTTAAATAGTCTGAAGGCTCCTCTCCTTGTTTGGTCACACTGGACTCATCATGTTCTTCCTTAGTCAAGAAAATCCCTGACACCTCTTCATCAAGACAATGGACGGATTCTTCAGTAATTCCAGGGTCATCTTCTTCATCAATCAAGTTCTGCTGAAAAGGAGGTCTTACTGGAGGATCAGGCTGTTGATTCCTATTTTCTCTTGGCCTTTGTTGGTTTTGAGGTCTTCTAAACTGAGGATTTCTAAATTGAGGCTCCTACTACACAGGAGGAGCAGAGGTATTTCCAAGAGCCAAAAGATCCATCAACTTCTCCATGGTCTTCATCATTGAGTCAATCTTATCTTCTGGAGCTGAAGAGGAAGGTTTCTCTTCTTCTTTCAATTTAGCTTTTCCCATCTTTGATTTTTTAGCAGCAACCATGTTTACTTCTACTTTAATTGCATCATTTTGCATATCATCAAGTGTAGCAGAGTCTCTCTCTCTAAGCAATAGAGAGAAATCAGAATCAAATGCTTCAGCATATCTCATTTGTGCCAAAGCTTCCAGAGGTTTTAAACGAGTTGGGATGGAATTAAACACTTTGTTAAACCTCTTTGAGAAGTTTTGAATGGTCTCATCAGGTTCCCTTCTAATATTATTGTATTCAGAAAGAGCTTGAACTGGATTAGTTCTATTTCCCCACTTCCTTAGAAATCTATCTTCAAACTCTATCCAATTGTGAATGCTTCCAGCTGGAAGGGCTTTAAACCATTTTCTAACTTCTCCAATGAAGGTTTGTGCAAATAATCTTAGTTTCACATCCTCATCATCAACTTCCTCTCTGTCAACAAAATCATTGAATCTGTCTACATGTTCTTTTGCTGTGATTTCTTCATCACCACCCCATGTTGGAATTCTTGCAGCATATTTGCTAGGAAGGTCATGTAAAACAGCAGGGAGTGCTAGTGGAGCATACCTAGCAAGTACGGCCATGATTAATGGAGGAACAATGATGACAGGTACTGAAGGGACAGAGGAAACAGAACTGATATGAGGTGGATTGCTTGGTGTTTGAAAACCACTAGGACTAGTAGAAGCAGAGGATGAGGTGCTGATATGAAAAGGACTACTTGGGCTTTGCAAACCAGTGACAAATGTACTTCAATTTGGAAGGGGTAGACCAGCTTTAGATTTGAGTAAGACTTCAAAAGCATCAAGTTCTTTAAGTTTGTCTAAATCTTCCCTTTCGAACAATAATTCAGAAGTAACAACTTCTCAAAATTCCTCTTTATCTTTTTGTGATACTAAAGATGAAGTATCAATCCCTCTTTTTTGATAATCTAAACTAATTCCAATGAGTTCTTCTTCATTTTCTAATCTCAACAACACCTCATGAATCTTGTCATCAACTATTTTATCCTCAGGACTTCTCAAAAATTCAGAGAGCAAAGATTTTGAAAAATATGGAGTACCTTGTGTTTCTGTAAATCTTTGTCTACTCCTTGAAAGTGTGTTTGGATTGTCCACAAGAGTAGATGGATTTGGGTCAGGATTTCTCCATATATATCTCCCTCTCTAAGCCACCTTTTAAAATTTTTGAAAATGTATGGAGTCACCAAGGTAGATTGCAGCCTCGAAAAAATTTCTAAGCTCCTGCTACCTTCAAAAGTTCAGCCTCTTGATTTCGAGAATGAATAATCTTCAGGCTCCCGGCAGACGCACCAAAATGTTATCACAAAACCCAAGCCTGACAGGCTACTAATCAAATGGACCTTGAGTAACTGTTTCAAACCTACTTTTAGCTGAGGCTTAGCCTCCTCAACCAGAGAGGGCTCTCTCACAAGATTAAAGATTTTGATAATTAATAAGATGGCTAATTCTTAGAAACAAATGAAAAAGTGTAAATGGTTGAAACATAGTTAGAAAATATTCATTGGGCTTATGGAGTCAAATTACTTCAGTATGACAGTGATGTTAACTTTACTTAGAAGTCGGGGCATCTAGAATTCAACACATGGAGAATACATTAGAAACAAAAAGCACAACACAGTTTATAAATGTATGAAGGAAGTTAGAGCACAATCAGTGATTTCTAATTAATCACACACTCATACCACTGTAGATAATGAGAAGAGGACAATACAAGACATTATGAACATTGAATTCCTTCTAATTCCTGAGAAGTAAAGCCAAATATTGTATTACTTAAAACAGAGCATTCACAAAGCACAATATCCAAGTTTTTTCTGAAAATTTCCAACCCCTGGTACATTAGCTATTTTCCTATATATAGAGATCTTTACATAACCGAGATTCCTCCTCCAGCATGAGGGGAATTTGAATTCTTCCTATTATGACACCTATTGACACTTAAAACTGACTATTAAATGTAATTGACTGTTAACTGGCAGTACTAGAGACCTAAAACAATTAGGAGTATAACTCCTAGTAGCATTTATTCCAATCCAAACTAGTTCTCTTACAAATGGCCTTCTTCAGTTTAGCTTTGGTGGAGGTTTGAAACTCTTTGCTGGCCCTTGATGCCTCATCCCTTTACTGTTCCTGGAAATTAGGAAGTTGTTCCTATTTTTCTGCTTTTGGTCTCCTCAAGGATCTTCGAAATCAATTATCCTTGTTGTTCTTCATAAAATTTCATTGGATTATCTTGTTCCCATACATTGCATACTTTTCTCATATACACGTGGTAAAAAAAAACTTCTTTAATGCTGCCTGAGCATTATGAATCAATATTGGCTATGAAATAATGACCATTTTCATAACATATAGCTTTGGAGTTCATGGATGTCCTTCCTTTACCTATTTTGCCCTTGCTGGATGTTTACACTTTGTAAATGATCCTTTTCAAAAATGCTTCTTCAAAAAGGTTTCCCTTTTTCTCTCAAAAATGGTCCATCAAGTCATAATATGCAGCTACAGCAGTTTCACAGCGCGCTACGAAACTGTTGTGCATTAGGCATCACCTACAGTAGTTTCGTAGCACGCTACGAAACTGCTGTGTAATTTCAAAAACACAGTTTTAAGACCAAAATTTAACTTTTTTGAGTCTTTCTTTTTCTTGAAATGGCTTCTCCATCTGTCATGAAGTTGTTCCCAAACTGAATATAATAGACACCATTCTTCAAGGAAACTTCAAAAGGTAATCTATCAAAATTTAGGACTTAGCCTTACTTGCTATGTGATTTCCTTTAGCTAAGGATGTCCTTCATGCTGGCTTAGTTGCATCTTCAGATCTTCGATTTGCCTCTTCATAATTCTGGTTCCAACTCTCAGTTTTGTATTGACCCTTCTGATGTATCTTGCCTCCTTTATTGCAGGGACTATCCAGGTGTAGTATTGAGCATGACAATTGACCACTTCGGGTATTGAGATTGTTTTATCTTCCCACAGAGCCTCCATTTTATTAAAATAAGCTTCCTTGATTGCATGTTTCCTTGAGATTTTTTTTCAGTTTGGCAATTTCAAGATTTGCTAATTTCAATTTCTTTTCCAATTCTTCAAAACTACATTTCTCCTGTTGAGAGATAACTGCCTTACCTCTATTGTTTTTATGCAACTACGATGATGTTTCTGATGAATCCATAGGTCTTTCATGAGATTTTGTTACCTCCCCTATTTCGCTTGCTTCTGGCAGCACCTCCTGTATCTCTCTTGAACGCCTTGTCCTAGGTCTTCTTGGCTTAAAAACAAATTCAGAGACCTGATCATCAAATTCGAGCTTTTTAGAGGTTTTGGCCCTTTTGGTTTTGCCTTTACCTGTTTCTATCAAGTCTGCTCGAACCAGAGGAGATTCTTCAATGTCAATTGCTTGAAGCAAATCATTCAGACTTCCTTTTGAAATCGGGGTTGCCTCAGTAACCACTATCTTGCCCTTCTCTTTAGCTAACTGTCTCCTGGTTACTCTTCTTCGGACTGTTTCCCCTGTGGATTGTTCTTGTACCCCTTCTTTGACCTGACCTTTCCCTTTTTGTGCCAGTTGGGGTGTATCTCAGATTACTAGTGGTCTTGTGGACTCCTTTACCTACTTCCTAGCTTTCAGCTTCACGAATCTCCTGGATCTTGTTTCTACACGATGACTAACTGTTGGTGGAGAAATATTTGTAGCCTGAGGACTAAGACTAGTTTCGTCCTTGAAGCCAGACATAAACATGAACATGGACCACTCCCTATCTATTTTCTGGAGCTCATGCAAAACGATTAACTTGACTAAGCCGTGATGAAACAACGAGGTCTCACAGGCTTCTTTCTTCAACTGAACCTTGTCACACATTTTTCCCAAGCTACGAAACAAATAGAAAGGCAAATCAAGAGATATCTTTCCAGTGAAATGGAGCAGAAGCTTGAAGTGATAAGAATACACCTTATGATACCTCCCTTCATAGGTGAAGTATCTCTGTATGCATGTAAGTAAATTGGCATATGAATCTTTGACAAAACTCCTGGGCACTGATTTGTTTAAATCTGAATCAATGAACTCTGGCTTCAAAAATTCCTTGCATGGAGTCATATCAAACTTGAAATTTTTAAAAAACCTCTCTTGTCCCATTGGAATTTCAGTGACTGCAGATATAGCCTCTGAAGAGATGGGTAATTCGAGCACCCCAACTTTCGAATTCAATCCTGTGAAATTTAAAGCAAATTCCCTGGTGACTTGCATATGGCCTCCTTGAAGTTTCTCACAAAATCTCCAACAGCCAACCTATTTGAAGGCTCGTTCAACTTCATTGTTCTTTAGGATAATATCTAAGCCTTCAGGTTCGTTCCTGAGACACTTGCCTAACCTATGATCTTTCCTTTCTATAGACCCCTCCATGGAATTCCTGCAAAGTGACAATTAAAGAAGCTTGCACCGTCTTAATCTCGAACACTACCTCGCTTGAAATGGATAAGCTGCCTCGCTTGATCTTCAAAATTTTCTAATTGAACGCCTGCCAATTTTCTCTTCATGCATGAACCCAAACATAATCATGACTGTGAATACTTGGCTCCTTTTTTAAAATTGCAACCTAAGCGTATCAAAACACCTAACGACCCTAATGCTGAGAATAAGCGATTGAATGTGATAGGCAAAGTGTATGGCTGACAACTGATGATGTAAAAATAACAGATTTTGATAGATTTGATAGCTGGATGAGATTTTCTATGGATCTACACGAATCCTCGATTTCGTAGTGCAGCCAATGCAAATTCTGGGTTTTGCGCTACGAAAACTCCTAGACTGGGCTTTGTGCTACGAAAACTCCTAGACAGTTTCGTAGCACATAAGAACCTTAAAACAAGTTTGATACCTAGAATCTATATGTGTTGTGAGACCAGTGATGGGCGAGAATGGAGTGTTGACCTTCTTTGACCATACCAACAAGACTTTTTTCTAGGACTTAGACACTAAAGAAACCAAGGAAAGACTAAACCGGGACTAACACCAAACCTTTGCAATACAACTGATGTTCAGAATTTAGAAATTGTTTCTTAAGTGATAACAAAAGTATTGCAACTCTACCCATACAATGCCTCAAACGAACTCATCTTCAAAGATTCTTGATGCCCATTGTTGTAAGCGAACTCTACCAGTGGAAGATACTCTTCCCAATTTCATTTCTAATGCATCACATACATCCTCAACATGTCCTCCAATATCTTGTTGACCCTCTTAGTCTATCCATCTGTCTGTAGATGATAAGTTGTACTGAAGGCCAACTTTGTGCCCAAACCTGCAAATAGTTCCTTCCAAAACTTGGAAGTGAACTTTGCATCCCTGTCTGACACAATCTTCATTGCAACACCATGCAATCTGACCACATCTCTAATGAATACCTATGCTACATCGCTAACTGAGAATTTAGACTTCACTGGAATGAAGTGTGTATCCTTTGTCACCCTGTCCACAACAACCATGATGGAATCATGTTGTCTCACTATCCTCGGCAAACCTGTGATAAATTCTATGGAAATGACCCCCCACTTCCATTCTAGAATTGCAACCAGTTGTAGCAGTCCACCTAGATGCTTACACTCTGCCTTCACACACTAACAATCGTAACACCTATCCACACATTCTACTACATCCCTCTTTAGATTCAGCCAATAATAAAATTTCTTCACTACGGTCAGTGTCTTCTGGTAGCCTAGGTGACCTGAATATGGTTTCACGTGAAACTCCCTTAAGATCACCTTCTTGAGTTCACTATTGTCTAGCACATATGGCATGTCTCTAAATCTAACCAATCCATTTGTTGTAATAAAATAGTCCACATCCTGTGCACCTGCACTTGTACCTGTACATGTACCTATACTATGCTGCAACCTGTGCACAATCTCCATATGCCTGACATCCTATTGACCTACCTGCAAGATCTGATCCAGTAAGGCTATCCCATAAGAGCTCCTAAATGCTAAGTGATTTACCTGTACCCGCCTACTAAGACCATATGCCATCTTGTTCTCCTTTCCTTTGATGTACCTAATCTCGAAGTCAAACTCACTAATCGTGGCTAACCATCTAGCTTGCCTGGCGTTTAGATTTGGTTGGTAAAACAAGTACCTCAACCCAATGTGATCACACATCAATACAAACCTCCTTCCAAGAAGATAGTGCCTCCACGTCTTCAATGCATGTATGACCGCTGCTAACTCCATATCATGTGTTGGGTAGTTATGCTCATGCTCATTTAGTTTTCGTGACTCATAGCATACCACCTGTCCTTTCGGCATAAGGACTCCATCAAGTCCCCTTTTTCAAGCATTCGTACATACTAAAAATTCTTTGTCTGGATCTGCAATCTGTAACACTAGTACATGTGTCAACAACTTCTTAAGTTGCTCAAAACTGGCCTCACACTCCTCTGTCTAGTCAAACTTCTTACCTCTCCTATGCAATGATATAATAGGATAAGAAATTTGTGAGAAGTTCCTGATGGACCTCCTTTAATAACGTGTCATTCCAAAGAAATATCTCAACTCATACACATTCTTAGGATCTACCCACCCCATGATTACCCTTATCTTTTCTAGATCCACTGTTATGCCCTCCTTGGAAACAACATGTCCCAAGTAGTGTACCTCAGTCTGAAAGAAACTACACTTGTTGAGCTTAGCATACAACTGATGCTCTCTCAACAACCTCAACATTGTTGCTAAATGCTCGGCATGCTCTTCCTCATTTTTAAAATATACCAATATGTCATCAATGAACACAATAACAAACTTATCCAAATACGGACGCAACACACTTTTCATCAACCACATAAATGTAGCTAGAGAATTAGTCAAACCAAATGGAACTACAACATAATGCTCATACCTGGTCCAGAAATTTTTCTTGTAAATGTCCTCCTCTTTGATGCGTACTTGGTGGTATCCAGATCTTAGATGAATCTTTGAGAACCCTGCTGCTCCCTTCAACTGATCGAACAAGTTATCAATCCTCGATAATGGATACATGTTCTTGATGGTCACTTTGTTCAACTACTTGTAGTCAATGCACAATCTGAGAGTACCATCTTTCTTCTTCACAAACAATACCAGTGTGCCACATGGTAATACACTTGGCCTAATGTATCCCTTGTCCAACATTTCATTCAACTGCAACTTCAACTCAACCAACTCAAGTGTGCTCATCTTGTAAGGTTCTTTTGATGTTGGAGTTGCCCCTGGAACTAACTCAATAGAAAATTCTACTTCCCTGTGAGGTGGAAACTCTGAAATATCCTCAGGAAATACATCCTGAAACTACTATAGAACTGGGTACCTGCTCAAAACATCTGCATCCTCAACTTCCTTACCTTTTTCACTAGAAACATGTACGACAAATAACACACACCCTTTCTTATGACTACGCTTTTCCTGCATAACTGTCATCATCCTAACTGATGTGGCTTTCTTCTTATCTGTAAGACTCTTGGTTCCCCATGGTCATCCAAACACTCAATGGCTTTGTCATAAAAATCCACCTTGGTTTTATGAAGGTACACCAAATCCATGCCCAACAACATAATGTATGATCCCAACAGTAATACATTTAAATGTGTTGCAGTAGGCATACCATTCAAATCAAATGCACAAGATCTTACCCAATGATGAACTCACTTCTTTGTAAATGTAGCCAACTGCACTAACCAAGATTTTGTATGCACTTCTTTATTCAAACCACACTTATCCATCAAGTCAGGACTAACATTGTTATCTATGATAACCCCTTTTTTTCCATTTGTTTTCTGAAAACTCTAGCCATAGTGATCCATTTTTTCACTCTAGTCGTAAACCCTTTGTTTTTCCAACTCTAGTCGTGTTTCCCCCATTCCCCTTTGAAATTTCTTTAAAACCTTAATAAAACATGTCGTAAACATTTTTAAAGGCTGGGACTCACAGTTTATATCACAATCGGCTTGTCCTATACCTCCCCATGTAATACACAAGCCCTGACCCTGCTGCGATCACGATTTTTAAAAGGGTCACGTCTATTTAAAGACCCTTCATCTTTTAATGGCCTAGATTATCATTGCGCCAGATCAACGATTGATAATTCTTTTCGGCCCACCCTTGCCATCCTACTTTTATTGGCAAGGGGGGTCCGAAAAGTGGTTTTTCCCACCAGGGCCCGCTGCTACGTGTCCCTCCTACATGATTTCGCACCCTCCCCTCTCAATACCTCTTACCACTCGCACCCCCCTCTAAAACTCGCTCATCCCTTACACCCACTCCCGCCATAACATGTGCTCCCGATTACGTCACCCTCACTTTCACTCCACCTCCACTTCCCCACTACCACGTATCTCCTCTTGCCTGATCCCACTCCTGATTATTGTTCCATCTCTTGGCCTCCATCCACAATGCGCCAACCCAACCATGGATGTCCACTCCCATCCCGATAGTATGTCCATTCCCTCCAATCCACAGCTGCCATGTGGCCCATCCTGCATGAACGATTCTAAGAGAAGTGGCCCTCTTGCTTTCCTTCATAAACGCAAACCACAATGGGATTTCTAGATTGATCAACAGCCCAGATCAACGAATGATTCCACTCTGTGAGACAGCAAGAGTGTTTTTTGGCGTTTCTTCAGCAACATGGTCATTAAAAAGACAGCAAGAAAATAGTGCAGAGACACAGTGGAACAGTAATGGAACTTTCAAACATGTTTCAAACAACAAACACCACGCCTATCATCAGGATAAATAATATTTCTAATTTAAAAGCCCAGAAACAGTGTAGCAGAATTTGAAAGGTCAGATGCTCTAAATTTCTGCAAATACAGTGCCAACACTACAATAGTTTTATTTCCCTGAAAATTTGTAACTGTTAGATAAGCTTTGTTCATACGACTTCCATTTGTATTCGAATTCTGTTGTAACAAAAATATTGATGAAGTCTCAAAGTTTTATTATTCAGATAGGAACAGGTCTCTAGAACAATGGATTGAATCAGGCCTAGGCGGTAAGATATGTAAAGAGATCTTTCTCTATAAATAAGTAGATTTCTAACTCTGAGAAGGGTTGACTTGGAATGTGAGAAACTGGCCTTCTGTAATATTTTGTTCTTGTAATAAAAAATCTGTAGCACTCTATTTTTGTACCTGAGATTCTTATTATGGATTTTATGAGTTTTTATTCTGCTGTTATTAGTTTTACATAATTTCTTGATTACTTGGAAATCTATCATACAACGCCAATTTCCTTCATTTACTGTGTATCACTATGAGTGCTCATTTTTATCAGTTTTAAAGACATAGATGCCTCAGCTTCCATTAGAAATTTTTGTTGATCATTTTTTGTTTTAATTTGACTCCATGCCCAATGGTGGTAGTTATCACATTTTTCTTCACCTACAAAAATCACAAAAAGAGATCAGAGTTAGTCATCTGAATTTTGAATTTATCACAAGTCATTTTATAAATATTTTGAGAAATCCCTCTCAGATTGGAAGGACTAACTTCCAGCATAAATTTGGTTTGAAATAGTTACATTTGGTTGAAGGTTCATACAGCCCAACCTATCCCAACCAAGTGACAACATTTTGGTGCATTTGTTGGGAGTCTAAAAGTTATATCATCCTGGATGTTTCATTTCAAAGGTTGAGCTCTTGAAGGTAGCAGGAGATCAAATTGTTTGAGGCTGCATTTCTACCTTGGCGACTCCACTAGTACTTTCAACTTAAAGGTGGCTTCTAAGAAGATTCATACAAGGAGCAATCTAGGCCCATCTAGAAAAAATTCTCAAAAAAGATGCTAGCTCATCAAAATCAGGTACTTCATTTCTCTTAAGATCTACCTCATTACCCTCTGAAGATATTCAGTATATTGAAGGTATTAGATTTGATGAAGAGTAAAAGCCTATATTGCTCATAACTAAATCAGAGAATGGTTTACCAAAACTAGAGTTAGATTCTATTTTTGAGATTCCTAAAGAAGTTAAAGATAGGTTTTGGGAAATTTCTGCATTATAATTGTCACTTGAACAAGAGTCATTAGAAAACTAAAAGAATTTGATCCTTTTGAACTTTTGTCAACAAAAGAAATTGGTTTCCCTTTACCTGAAAGAAGTACCTTTACTTCGAAAACAAAAGTCTCTGTCACTCAAGCCCCTTCGAGTACATATGCTTTCATCACTACCCCTACTAGTTTCATTTTTACCCCTCTTGTTGGATTTTACGCTAGTATTTTTGCTATGGCAACCCCTACTAGATATGCTCCTCTTGCTTTACCAGTCATACTTCATGACTTACCTCAAGGGTACTCCACTAGAATAAAAACTTTTGGAAGTGAGGAGGGGATAATTGCAGAACAACATGTTGACCAGTTCAATGACTTTATAGACCTGGAAGAGGTAGATTATGAAGATGTTAAAATGAGACTGTTTGTACAGAGTTTCATTGGTGAGGTGAAAAAATGGTTCAAATCTTTAACCCCTAGGATTTTACATGATTGGAATGAATTAGAAGATGCCTTCTTAAGGAAATGGGGAAGTAAAGTTAATCATGTACAAGCCTTGACTGAATATAATAATTTGAAGAAGGCCAGCCATGAATCAGTGCAATATTTTTCAAAAAGATTCAATAAAGTCTACAATTCCATTCCTGCTCACATTAAGCCTCCCCCAGGAGTTGCTCAGTTACACTATGTTGAAGCCTTTGATTATGAGTTTTCCATCCTACTAAGAGAGAGAGAATCTGTTACCTTAGCTGACATGCAGAATGATGTTGTGAAAGTGGAAGTTAATATGGTTGTAGCAAAAAGATCTAAAGTGGCTAAAGGAAAGTTAAAGGAGGAAGAACAACCTTCCACCTCTTCTGATGTTAAATTTGATACCATGATGAGAACAATGGAAAGACTCATGGATAGATTAGCCCTTGGAAATAATCCTCCTGTTGCACAACCTGAGACACAAGTTAGAAATCCAAACTTCAGAAGGGTTCAAATCCAACAGAGGCAAAGAGAACAGAGAAATCAGCCTGACCAACAAGTTAGGCCTCCTTTCCATCAAAACCTAGTAGATGATGAGGAAATGCCACCAGAAGTCCGAGAAGATACCATTCATTGTCTAGATGAAGATGAGAAATGAATGTTTTTAACAAAAGAAAAACATGATGAGTCTTATAATGACTTGCATGGTGATGAAACTGAGCCACAATCAAAATAATTAGAAGGTTATCAACATGCTATTCTAGAGATGCAAAATTAGTATAATTTGAGAAACATAAATGTTCCTATAGTTGCAAATAAAAATCAGCCTAAGAAAGATGCTCCAAAGGTTACAGAACAAAAGAAAGAAACCCCTGCAAAAGAAGTTGAGAAGACACAACCAATTTTCAACTTGGAGAATGAAATCTCAAAGATAAATATTGTTGTCCCCTTTGGAGAAATAATAAGAGTTACAGAATACAGAAAGCAAATTGTTAGAATGCTTAATGTTGAAGCTGGATCATCTGATATTTTGAATTTGCATGAAGATCATCCTATTGTGTTCCTAGGGCCTAGAGCAGAAGATGAGAAGAATGAAGAGGTACCACCTTTCTATGTGAGTTTAAACATCCATGACATGACAGTACATAATGTTATGTTAGATTCAGGGGCATCACACAATTTAATTCCTAAGGTCATCATGGAAAGATTGGGTTTAGACATAACCAGGCCATACAAAGACTTTTTTTCATTTGATTCAAAAAAAATGAAATGTATAGGTCTAATCAAAGATGTGGTTGTTTCTTTAAGTCAAATTCCTGCTAAGACTATATTGATGGATATTATTGTGGTTGATATTCCACCAAATTTTGGCATGTTACTATCAAGATCATGGGCTGCCAAAGTCAAAGGAACTATTCAGATGGATATGTCCTATGCTACTATCCCGGTTTTTGGTGAACAAAGGAGATTATACAGAGAGTCTAGGATGGCATATATGGTTAGAAGTAAGACAAACCTCAAAACTTTCTAGTATATGCAATGGAGACTGAATTGGGCTCATCTATACTCTTCAATGAAATCACCAACAACACAGAAAATTAGCATGCAGAAAAGGAGCAGCAAGTTGAAGAAATTGATAGGAAAGGGTGGTGGCACATGAGCTTTGATGGTGCTACAGGAAGAGATGGAGCTAGTGCAGGCATATGGATAATTAGCCCAAGAGATGAAATTAAGTTTTTCTCTTATAAACTCAATTTAAATTGCACAAATAATATGGAAGAGTGTGAAGCATTGGTTTTGGGTTTAGAATTCTTGAATAATTTAGGTGCTAAGAAAATCTCTGTTTTTGGTGATTCTGGATTGATCATCGAACAATTTAATAACACATATCAAACCAAGGATGTTAGAATGAGAGAATACATAAATCTGATTCTTGAATTACTGGAAAATTTTGAAGAATATAATTTCACCATCAAACCTAGAGAACAGAACAACGTCGCAGATTCTGCAGTTGTTTCAGCAAGTTTATTTATAGTTCCATTTCATTCCAGCAATAAATATGAAGTTGAAATTAGGCATAGACCTGCTATACCTGATAACATAATAAACTGGCAAGTGTTTGATAATGATCAACAAGTTAGAAATTTCTTGGAATTGAAAGAAGAATTTGAATCTATTCAAGTTGACCAGCAAAACATCTTTGTTGAAACAAAATCCAATACCGAAGTTGTTCAGCTCAAAAACAATTGTATTCCAAAGGGATTGATTCCTCTTGAGAAGTTATTTGACCAGAATGATGTGGCCCAAAATCCGAAGATGAAATCTAATGATGAGGAGGTTGAGACTTATAATCTTGGTACTGTAGAAATTCCAAAGAATGTCAAGTTGTCCAAATTTCTTTCTCTTGAGGAAAAACAAAAATATCTAGTTTTGATGAAGAAATATGTAGATATTTTTGCATGGAGTTATGTTGATTTGAAAAGCTATGATCCAAATGTTATTCAACATACCATACCAATAAAAGAAAATGAAAAACCTTTCAAGCAAAAATTGAGAAGGATAAATCCATTGCTTTTGCCATTAATTGAAAAGGAGATCAAAAAGTTGTTTGAAGCAAAGATCATAGTACCATTGAGGTTTTCCAAGTGGCTAGCTAACCTGGTGCCCATGAGAAAGAAGAATGGGGAAATTAGGATATGCATTGATTTTAGGAACTTGAATAAAGCTTCATTAAAAGATAATTATCCACTTCCCAAAATGGATCATATTTTGCAAAACATTGTAGGATCACAAAGGATGTCGATGCTAGATGGTTTCTTAGGCTATAATCAAATATTGGTACATCATGATGATCAAGAGAAGACAACTTTTATGTATGAAAAGATGCCTTTTGGACTTATGAATGCAGGAGCAAATTTTCATAGAGGTATGGATATTGCATTTGCAGATGAGATAAATAGGTCTGTAGTAGTATATTTGGATGATATTACTGTGTTTTCTAAAAAAGAAGAAGAACATCTCAAACACTTGGAGAGAGTCTTTCAAAAATGTAGAAAATTCGGTATTTCTCTAAATCCTACTAAGAGTATTTTTTCTTTGACAAAGGGAAAGTTGTTGGGTCATATTATATCAAAGGAAGGAATTAAGATTGATCCAAGTAGGGCTTCTGCTATCCATAAAATTGGTTTGCCCAGAAATAGAAAAGAAATTCAATATTTTTTAGGCAAAGTGAATTTTGTGAGAAGATTTGTTCCTAACTTTGCAGAAATTGTGAAACACATCACAAAGATGCTTAGGAAATATTGTGATATTAAATGGACAGCATAGGCTAAACATTCATTTGAAGAAATCAAAAAGGCTCTTACTCGAGATCCAGTCCTTATAAATCTTGATTTTTCAAAGCAATTCAGGTTTTTACTTTTGCTTCAGAACACGTAATTGTTGGAGTATTGTTGCAGAAAGAATAGGCTCTAGTGCCTCCTTCCTTCTCCTATTGTGTCATATTTGTAAATCCTTCATTCCTATCCCAAGTTGTTCTTAAGGCGGGATGTTAGGATATTCCGACACATAGGAAATAGTTAAGTATAACTTGGTCTAGTATAGAGTTAGGTAAAGTGTGTTTCTTTACTATGTACATTTTGTAACTTACAATCCGACGGTCACGATATGTAGTGATCCGACGGTTCATTCTCTCCTCGATATTACCGACACTTGATCCGTGGCTTAACACCCGATTGGTCCATGATCTCTATTTAAAGAGCATGGAGGGTCATTTGTAGGTTAACCGTTCATGAGAAAAGCTTATGTAAATTTTCATTCTTTTATTAATAAATTTCCTGAAGTGGCCGCGTTGGCTCAGGCTGTGGACTGTTTCCCTCTTTGAGGGTTTTAACCACGTCAAAAGTACTGGTGTATTGATCTGCGATCTGTTTGTGAGCGGTGTCCTTTGGTATTCTGTCTGAGGAACTTACCCTGTAAATTCCTACAGAAAGGACAGCAAGGTTATAAACAACCTATTTCATTTTTCAGTAGAACACTTGGAAATTCTGAATTGAAATATAACATTATGGAGAAGCAAGATTATGCTTTAGTGAAAGCTCTTAAATATTTCAGAGTGTATGTCATTCATTCACACATTATTTCCTATGTACCTAATGCTGTAATAAAAGACATATTAACTCAAGTTGATCTAGATGGTAAAAGGAGTAAATGGATTTCTACTCTACTGGAGTATGATTTGGAAATCAGGCCTACAAAATTGGTAAAAGGACAAGGGTTGGAAAAGTTGATGACTCAATAAAATTTTGATTGTCTAGATATTAATTTTGTAGCAGAAAATTCAGATACAATTGAAGATGAAGAGTTGATCCTTGTTGAAGAAAATTTTACAATGTCAGATTGGTATAAAGATGTTATCTTTGTACTACAAAATCATAGATCTCCTCCTGAACTAACAAAGTCAAAATCCAGATTTGTCAAGTTGAAATCAGTGAGATATTGTATTTTGAATAAATGTTTGTATTGGAAAGATTCAAGTGGAATACTTCTTAATTGTCTATTGGAAGATGAAGCTGAAAAGGTGATCGAAGAGTTTCATAAAGGTGATTGTGGAGGACATCATTACTAGAGAGAAACAGTGAATAAGATACTCAGAGCAGGATTTTATTGGCCTTCAATGTTCAAAGATGTATATATAAAAGTCATTGCTTGTCATGAATGTCAAATATTTGAAGGAAAAAGGAAGTTACTCTCATTGCCTTTGAAGCCCATTTTTGTTGAAGCCCCTTTCCAGCAGTGGGGGCTAGATTTTATTGGCGAAATACATCCTACATCTTCAAGCTAGCATCGGTGGATCCTAACAGCCACTGATTACTTCACAAAGTGGATTGAAGCTATTCCCACAAGGCAAGCTACAGATGTAGTCATTATTCAATTTCTGGAAAATAACATCATGTCAAGATTTGGCTGCCCAATGAAGATCATCACTGATAATGCCCAAGATTTCAAATCAAAGAGGCTGGTAAGATTTTGTAACCAGTATAATATCACTCTTGGCCATTCTACAGCTTATTACCCCCAAGGTAATGGCTTAGCTGAATCATCAAACAAAAGTCTAGTAAGAATCATTAAGAAGATTTTGCAGGAAAATAAAAGGTCATGGCATTTAAAGCTCAAATTTGCTCTATGGGCTGACAGAATTTGTACTAAAATATCTATAGGAGTTTCTCCTTATGAGTTAGTTTATGGAATTGAAGTTGTTTTTCCTAGTTCTCTTGGAGTTTCAGTCATGAAACTGTTGCAGGGACTAGAAGAAGAACTGAATGCTATCCAAAGGAGGATCAACCAACTAATTTCTCTACAGGAAAAAAGAGAAGAAGTCTACAACAATCATCAGCAATCTCATAACATAATTAAAAAGACTTTTGACAAAAATACCAAAGAAGAAAATTCCAGTCCTCAAGACGTAGTTTTGAAGTGGGAAGCTAAGATTGAAGATAAAGGAAAACATGGCAAGTTCGAGAATCTTTGGAAGGGGCCGTATAAAATTTCAGCTTACCATGGGAATAATACATTTATATTGCAAGAGATGGATGGTCAACTATATGCAAGAGGACCTATTAATGGCAAGTTTCTCAAACATTATACCTATTGATCAAGTGGAAATAAATACCATTGTATATATTCCATTTTTTTTATGTTTTTGTCATTTGTAGGTGTGGATGATGTATTTGACAAGTTTGAGCCCAATGTGAAGGCCATAAAAACTTGGAGATTATGTTGTCATTTTCAGTTATCAATAAGGAAACTGGTCTACTGGTTCTTTGTTGCACCACAGAGGCACAATATCCCCATTGGAGCCATTGTTTTTGTAGAAATTTTGAATAATGAAACACTTATTCACAGAGATTATCCTGATTATACACTATTGCGGGATACATGCACAATACATAATCTCCTCTACGTTCATCATCAATTTAGCAGCATCAAAAACAATGAAACATCAATCGCATGCACATATTGACACAGTATGTAACCCGGGGAAAGCATACAGCTGAAAACCCCACACTATCTGTATATTATAATGATAGAGAACATGTAACAATACATAGTACAATACTCCTCACAAGTACTCAGTACTATCTCCACCTATTACACACAAAACTAGCTCAGATCTGATCAATCACAGCTCAAATCTCCTCCACTGCTTTGCCTGCCTCCACTACGCAATCATGCAAGAGAATCAATCACTTTGTGAAATCGAATTCCTTTGGTTATACTACACAAGCCTCATGGCAAATCTCCATCCATGCATGTAAAAATATTATGAGACAATAATATTCGACTGTTCTATTTTTAGCCTCGCAGTCTAAAAATAGAAACTACCCATATGTCTAAAAATAGAAGTCCATCTATTTTTACCAACATGACCAATCATCCACAAATAGCATCTTGCAACTCATAGACCATGATCCATATGTCTAAAAATAGACATAGTCTAAAAATAGACTTTGCGCCAAAAATAGCCTGTGGGCCCACTTAGTGAAGGCGACTTCTTTCCACTAATCTCCATCATCTTGTTGCATTCTCAACACTCCCTCTCAACAAGATATGGATTATCAGCAACCCCTATCCTGCCTCGATGGTATTCGAATTTGCTCCTGGTGAGCGCCTTCGTCAAGATAGCAGCATTTTGATCCTCCGTTGGAATGTATGAAAGTAACATGACTCTCCGCTACACACAATCTCTGATATGATGGTACCTGATGTCAATGTGCTTAGATCTATCATGAAATACTAGATTAGCCGAGAGTTTAATGCAACTCTAGTTATCACAATAAATCACAGTAGGATCCAAGTGAGAACCGAACAACCCGACCAAGATCTTCCTCATCCATATAGCCTCACATGCAACCAAACTTGCTGCCATATACTCGGCCTCTGTTGAACTGAGTGCCACGGATCTCTGCTTCCTGCTATACCAAGAAACTGTTGTCGACCTGATACTGAAATCCCTCCAGATGTGCTCTTTTTGTCCGTTGGGCTCCCTGCCCAATCTGCATCCGTGAAGCCACATAGCTTCACCTCATCCTCCTGTCTGTACCACAATTCATATCCTGATTTGCCTCTGAGATAAGGCAATACATGCTTGCCTACCTTTCAGAAGAGCTTGGTTGGCTTAACCATAGCTTGTGAAAGCTGGTTAACAGCATAGCATATATCGGGTCGTGTATTGACCAGATACATAAGCGACCCCACCAACTGTCGATAAACAGTGGCATCCACTACTTCCGTCGAAGTATCATCCTCCTTCCTCCAACCTCCAGGAAGAGGAGTATCAATAGGCTTACAGCCATGCATGTTGAACTTCTCCAGTGTCTCCCGAGCATACTTACCCTGAGAACCAAATAGTCCATCACTGTGCTGCCAGATTTCCAATCCCAGGAAATAATGAAGGAGGCCCAAGTCCTTCATCTCAAACTCCTTAGACTGATCATCCTTGCATGAAAGTATCAACAGCTCATCACCTGTTAGAATCAAATCATTTACATAAAGTACAATGATAAGAAACTTACCCTCCACCACAATCTGGTATAGGTTAGGATCCGCCTCACTCTTGGAGAATCCATGTCCGGTGAAATAACTGTCTATCCATGTGTACCAAGCACGTGGTGCTTGTTTCAACCCATACAGTGCTCTCTTGAGCCTGCACACATGCGACTCGTTGCTGAAGATCTCGAAACCTTCGGGTTGCTTTATGTACACCTCCTCCTCAATGACTCCATTGAGGAACGCAATCTTCACATCCATCTAATGAATGTGCCACCCCATCTGCGCTGAGAGAGAAAGAATCGTCTGTATGAAAGAATACCTTGCGACAGGTGCAAAGGTCTCCTCATAATCGATCCCCTCTATCTGTGAAAAGCCTCGGGCAACCAATCTTTCCTTGTACTTCTCCACACTCCCGTCAGCGGCCTGCTTAACTTTGTAGATCCATCTCGAACCCACCACTGATTTCCCTTCCGGTCTTGGGACAATCTCCCATGCACTGTTTCTGACAATCGAATCATACTCTTCCACCATGGCATCTACCCATGCGGGATCCTCCACAGCTTCCTCGAAAGAGGATGGCTCAGTCACAACACATTTGCTCATAAGAGCCATGTATCTAGTGTACCGATCGGGTGACTGTCTCTGTCTACGTTGAGCTGTAGGTGGTCCTACAACCTTCTCTGCATCTTGAGCCAGTTGCTCAGCTTCTGTCAAGCACTTTCACCCTCTGATGGTTGGCACTGCATGAGTGGTCTCTTCCACTCCATGAACTTCGTCCTGTGGCTGATCCACATCCTGAAGCTCATCCTTAGAAACTAATAGATCCTCGTCTGCATGCAAGTGTGGCTCCCTCTCAAGCGAACACTTCATGGCTTTCTCCTCCTGAAATTTTATATCCAGTCGCACAACAGTCTTGCCACTATCTGGAAAATACACACGATAGTTGTGGGGCGTATCAGTGTACCCCACAAATATCCCAACCTATGCGGTTGGCTCCAACTTCTTCCTAGCATCCTTCGTCACATGCATGTAAACGTTAGCACCAAAAATCCTCAAATGAGAAAGATCAGGCTTCTTACCAAAATAAGCCTCCTCGGGTGTACTCATGCCAAGTATCTTGTGAGGACAACGGTTCTGCACATATAATGTTGTATTGCATGCTTCCGCCCACAAGTGAAGGGGTAGGCCCTGATCATGCAACATCGCCCATGCAGCATGCAGCACCCATGATCGTTCTGTTCTTCCGCTCATCAACCCTGTTCTGTTGTGGGTTATGGGGAGCTATGAGCTCTCTTCGAATCCCTTCTTCACTGCAAAATTCCTTGAACTCACCAGAGATGTATTCACCACCATTATCGCTCCTAAGAGCCTTCACCTTCTTCCCTGACTCCTTCTCGACCAGTGCTTTGAACTCACAGAACTTTGAGTATGTCTCGCTCTTCTTCTGCATGAAGAAGATCCAGCACTTTCGAGAGAAATCATCAACAAAAATCACATAATACATGTGTTTTGTTGTCGAAGCTACTGAGAAAGGTCCACACACGTCTGTGTGAATTCTCTCAAGGATCGTCGTGGCGCGACTATCCTTCTCATGAAAGGTGGCTTTCACAAACTTTCCCAAAGTACACCCCTTGCACTGATCTGACTGCGCAATAGTGCCTTTAGGAAGCCCAGTAGTGATCTGTTGTAGTATCTTCAAGGCTCCATGGTGAAGGTGACCCAATCTCCTATGCCACAGCTCGCCATCATCTCGGCTCACCAATCCTTCTGCCTTGCATGCCATTGCTGCGCAACCATCTACATGCAACTGATAAAGGTTCCTAACTCGAACCCCTATCTTCTGGGATTCTCCAGTTGTCTTACTGCGCAGGAAAACCTTTCCCTCGCTGAAAACAACATCATATCCCTTGTCTTCTAACATCGCCACAGAGATAAGATTCTTCTTCAATCCTGGAACATGCATCACTTCCTTCAATACGAAGGGTTTACCAGACTCCCTCTCAAAGGAAATGGTACCGATACCGGTCGCACTGTATCTACCATCATCGCCCATCTCGATGTGCACTCCAAGATCTTTCTCCTCCAGATCAGAAAACAAATCTCAATCTCCTGTCATGTGAAAAGATGCACCACTGTCCAAGAACCATACCAATCCCATCACACTTGAAACCAAGCATGCGATCAATGAAAAATCAAGCTCAAACTGTGAGGCTAGAGCCTCTCCTGCTGCAGATCCAGCAGCTTGCTTGTTCTTCTTCTTCTGTGGGCAATTAGTGGCATAGTGTCCATGCTGGTGACAATGAAAGCACTTCACCTTGGACATGTCCTGCTTCTTGCCTTTTGCACCGGAATGAGAAGCTTTATTTTTCTTCCCCTTCTTTGCTTTGGTAGCCAAAGCGCAATTTTCTTCATCAGTTGCCTTTGATGAAGATCCGTCCCTGGTATTCCGCCTGATCTCCTCCTGCACAAGATCTGACCAAAGTCTCTCCCATCTTGGCAATTTCTCCCGACCATTGACAAAGTCCTGATAGGAATGCCAACTCTTCGGAAGACCAAGGAGAGCCAAGCTCACCAAGTCCTCATCATCGACAGTCACCCCACACTTCCCAGCTCATCCCTGCACTGAGTGAACTTCATGAGATACTTGGGCATACTGTCTCCCTTCTCGCATTTAATGTTTCTGAGTTTATCCTTGAGCGCCAACTTCCTCTGGTCGCTCTTGATTTGGAATAGATCTTCCAACGCTTTCCACATCAAGTATGGAGAAGCCTTTCCATGCAAGATGGACACAATGTGATCCTTCACGCCCTCCAACAGAATCCTTCGACACTTTGTTGTCTTCTTTTGCCAAACCTCAGCTTCGGCAGCATCAGTAGGCTTTGGGACCTCAGCCTCTATGAACTCCTTCAGCCCATTATCATTTAACACCGCCTCCATCCTATCCTTCCATGCAATATAGTTCGAGCTACCCTCAAGAGCATACTCCAATCGCAATCCGTTGAAAGACATTGCAACGTTGATACCAAGAAAACACTGCTGCAAATTCAAATTCCACCAGCTCAAAACTCAACCGCCTCTGATCTAGAATTCGTGAGAACAAAGTATTTCTCATACAGAGATTGATTGTATGGGATTTTACCAGATATCTCACCTTCCAAAGGAAGGATGAATCCAGAGACTACCTGGCCCGATTACAGACTCTGCCTGAAGAAATAAAATGTAAACACTTTTTGAATAATAGATCTGATGATCAACAGCTCTGATACCATGTATAAATTTTGAATAATGAAACACTTATTCACAGAGATTATCCTGATTATACACTATTGCGGAATACATGCACAATACATAATCTCCTCTACGTTCATCATCAATTTAGCAGCATCAAAAGCAATGAAACATCAATCGCATGCACACATTAACACAGTATGTAACCCGAGGAAAGCATACAACTGAAAACCCCACACTATATGTATATTATAATGATAGAGAACATGTAACAATACATAGTACAATACTCCTCACAAGTACTCAGTACTATCTCCACCTGTTACACACAAAACTAGCTCAGATCTGATCAATCACAGCTCAAATCTCCTCCACTGCTTTGCTTGCCTCCACTGTGCAATCCTGCAAGAGAATCAATCACTTTGTGAAATCGAATTCCTTTGGTTATACTACGCAAGCCTCATGGGAAATCTCCATCCATGCATGTGCAAATCTCATGCACAACTATAGTCACGCTGTAGTCACAACTGATGGCAATCTCAACCTCTAACACCTGTCTCCACTGAATTGTACATGCACTGAGTTAACTGATGTATTCTTCAGTTGCTTTATGAGTTAATAATTAGTGAATTAATTAATATTTAATTCACACAACTCATCACTAGTGTATTCTTTAGTTAGACTAAAATACAACTAGTTCAACCAGTCAAACTGAACGCAACTCCATCAACTCCACAATCAACTCCACCAAACTCAACCACATGAGTTCTAACTGAAGTCCTGCATGCAATAGCTCAACTGACCCACAAGACAAGCGTATTTCCTTCTGACAGCTACATGTACCACATCTGTAGCTCAAACTGAAGTGCTCCAAGAGGATAAGATAATGTTTATAGTCCAAATATTATTATGAGACAATAATATTCGACTGTTCTATTTTTAGCCTGGCAGTCTAAAATAGAAACCGCCCATATGTCTAAAAATAGAAGTCCATCTATTTTTACCAACATGACCAATCATCCACAAATAGCATCTTGCAACTCATAGACCATGATCCATATGTCTAAAAATAGACTTTGCGCCAAAAATAGCCTGCGGGCCCACTTAGTGAAGGCGACTTCTTTCCACTAAGCTCCATCATCTTGTTGCATTCTCAATAGTTTTCTATGATAACCCCATTTTTTTTCCCTTTGTTTTCTGAAAACTCTAGCCGTAGTGATCTATTTTTTAACTCTTGCTGTAAACCCTTTGTTTTTCCAACTCTAGCCATGTTTCCCTCATTCCCCTTTGAAATTTCTTTAAAACCTTAATAAAACATGTTGTAAACCTTTTTAAAGGCTGGGACCCGCAGTTTATATCGCAATCGGCCTGTCCTATACCCCCCCATGTAATACACATGCCCCGACCCTGCTGCGATCGCGATTTTTAAAAGGGTCGTGTCTATTTAAAGACCCTTCATCTTTTAATGGCCCAAATTATCACTCCGCCAGATCAACAGCTGATAATGCTTTTTGGCCCCCCCTTTCCATCCTACCTTTATCGGCAAGGGGGTTCGAAAATTGGTTTTTCCCACTAGGTCCCACTGCTACATGTCCCTCCTACATGATTTCGCACCCCCCCCTCAATACCTCTTACCACTCGCACCCCCCTCTGAAAACCGCTCAGCCCTTATGCCCACTCCCGCCATAACACGTGCTCCTGATTACGTCACCCTCACTTCCACTCCACCTCCACTTCCCCACTGCCACGTATCTCCTCCCGCCTGATCTCGCTCCTGATTACTGTTCCATCTCCGGGCCTCCAAGCATAATGCGCCAACCCATCCATGGACATCCACACCTGCCCCGATAGTATGTTCATTCCCTCCAATCCCCAACTGCCATGTGGCCCATCCTGCATGAATGATTCTAAGAGAAGTGTCCCCCCTGCTTTCCTTCGTAAACGTAGACCACAATGGGATTTCCATATTGATCAACGGCCTAGATCAACAAACGCTTTCACTCCGTGAGACAGCAAGAGTGTTTTTCGGCATTTCTTCAGCAGCATGGTCATTAAAGAGACAACAAAAAAATAGGGCAGAGACACAGTGGAACAGTAATGGCACTTTCAAACATGTTTCAAACAACAAACAACATGCCTATCAACAGGATAAACAATATTGCTCATTTAAAAGCCCAGAAACAGCACAACAGAATTTGAAAGGCCGAATGCTTTGAATTTCCGCAAATATAGCGCCAGCGCTAAAACAATTTTATTTCCCTGAAAAATTGTAACTGTTAGATAGGCTCTGTTCATATGACTTCCATTTGTATTTGAATTTTATTGTAACAGAAATCTCGATGAAGTCTCAATGTTTTATTAATCAGATAGGAATAGGTCTCTAGAACAATGGATTGAATCAACCCAGGTGATAAGATATGTAAAGAGATATTTCTCTATAAATAAGTAGATTTCCAACTCTGAGAAGGGTTGATTTGGAATGTGAGAAACTAGCCTTCTGTAATATTTTGTTCTTGTAATAGAAAATCTGCAGCACTCTATTTTTGTACCTGAGATTCTTATTATGGCTTTTATGAGTTTTTATTCTGTTGTTATTAGTTTTACATAGTATCTTGATTACTTGGAAATTTGTCATACAACTCCAATTTCCTTCATTTACTGTGTATCACTATGAGTGTTCATTTGTATCAGTTTTAAAGCCATAGATGCCTCAGCTTCCATTAAACATTGTTGTTGATCATTTTTTGTTTTAATTTGACTCCATGCCCAATGGTGGCAGTTATCACATTTTTCTTCACCTACAAAAATCACAAAAAGAGATCAGAGTTAGTCATCTGAATTTTGAGTTTATCACAAGTCATTTTATAAATATTTTGAGAGAGCCCTCTCAGATTGGAAGGACTAACTTCCAATCTAAATTTGGTTTGAAATAGTTACATTTGGTTGAAGGTTGATACAGCCCAACTTGTCCCAACTGAGTGATAACATAACCATCAGTCCATCTAGAGTCCCGTCATTAATGCATGACCATATCAACTACACATACCATGACCTCATGCATGACAACAACAACCATACCAACGTATACTAACAATAAGCAAGCATAAACAACATGTAACCGATCATACACTCATGATGACATACTTCATAACAACAACATGAGGAAAGCTCATACTTGGGATAAAATAAAGGATGTGTTTGTGTGAGGGAAGAAATGAAATCAACTAGTTTTAATTATGGTGTTTGAAGATCTGGATCTGCTTCAGTATCAAAGGCTTCATAATGGGAAGCATGAAACTGAAAGGTCTCAAGTTGATGAAATAGGAGTGTTGATTGAAAATATACTCCTTTAGAAAGGAGTTCTAATACTTTAGGTGGCAGATCTGATAATTCAGTAGGTATTGGAATTGATTGAAAAGGCTCAGTTTGTGAGGATATTTCTGGTGGAAGAGAAGCATGAACATAAGTGGATGCTTCTAATCTACATCTAATAGATGCAATTCTCACAAGTCTCTCTAGATCTGATAAAGGAGAGAAAAAATCAAGATCTAAATGAGATCTGGTATGCCTGCGTGAAGCCATATTTAACCAGTGGAGTCACCAAGTGAAATATTTTAGCCTGTTGACCTCTTATTCACCATCAAGAGGAAAGTCTGATCATTTTCCCAGGGAAAAAATTCAATCTTCGTTCCCCAGCAACGACGCTAATCTGATGTTGTATCTTTGTAGAAATTATAGGTTGGGGAATTGTACCAAAGCATATAAGTAAGCTTTTGATTTAATTGGATGACCAATATATTAAACCATTAAAAAAATGTAAATTCTAAGTATTTCTGAGAAGATTAAAGGGCTGATTTTCATTCTTAATAGGATTATATTTAAATTGATTTGAAAAGTAGAAACTAAGAAGGTATATAATTCTTTAAACATTCATAATGAATATCTAATTAATCATATACACCTAATGCATGCAAAAACTTTGTACGGGAAAACAATACATGTTCAAGAGATGACATAAGACAATAATTAAAATATTTAGAGGAATTAACTAAGACAAATTGTTTAATTAATTAATATATTTTAATAATTATAAATTTGCAAGGGGCTATCAAGGAAATTGATATTCAATTTAGCCTTCCCCAGACTCCTATGTTACCTTGAACATGTGAAAAAATACATATGAAAGAACATAAATGAATAACATGACAAACTCACATGAATACAAAAGTTGTTAAGAATGAAGCCAAAATCCTTCAATTATCTTTAGAAATAGCTCAGGATGTTACAATAATGTCCAGGACCATTACAAGTGTTCAACCCTAACTTCTTCGAATTACAAAATACTTATAGAATCTAATTCCAAAATATCTAGATCTGAAAAAAAAAATTATTACAAAATGAAATAATATTTGACACTGTTTTGGATTTACAAAAATAGAACAAAAAGTAGCTACTCTAAACTTATTTAAATAATCAACACAATTTATGGGCGTTGTTTGATGACAATTTCCTTTAACTGAGTTTTCTGCTTTCTGCTGCTCCTTTTCTTCTTATTGCTCCTTCTTTCCCCCTGACTGGTCACTAAATTCCTTGCATTATGTTTTACTCTATGAGTTCAAGTAACGTATCCCATCTTTTATCATCTGGGATAGAAAATTTTGTTACTCTCCTATATGCCTCATCAACTTCTGTGTATTTTTCAAAAGTTGGCCTAGTGATGAAAAAATGATTAATTTCATGTTGAATAAAAAGATCATACTCTAGGACTTCAAGGAAGTCTTTACCACTGATTATCCCTTTGACTTTTGGCAAGTTTGGTTATGTTTACTGCTATCTGGTGCAATTTGTGCTAATAATATTCTAGTGGAATCAATTGACCACTAGAATGTTGTAGAGCTGGAAGTCCTTTTTGATGTAGAATATTAAATTTTTTGTGAGACTTTTTAATTTGTGTTTCTAAGTTTTTACACTTGTTCTCTAATTGTAACATCAAATTTATTTTTGTCAAAACTCTTCTTATCTCTAGGAAGATATCAGTAATGTCCTCAATTCCAACTTCTTCCAGTTCTTTGTTTTTAGAATTGAGCTCTTTGATTATTTTATTAGATTCTCTAGGCATGTGTTCCAAATCTTCTTTGATTCCTGTGATGATTGCTTTTGATATTTTCACTAACTCCTCTTGTTCAAAAATGATTTGAATAGATGTCCAAAGTTCAGTCATGGTTGAATTTATATTAATCCATATATTCTCCTTTGCCTCGGTTAATGTCTGTGAAATCAATGACTCATTCTCATATTTCTCTAGTTGTCTGATTAATCTAAATTTTTTCTACACTTCGGCCAAATATGCATTATTAGCCTTTGTCTTATCATCTTGAGTTTTCTCCAGTTGAGCTCTGAGTTTTTCAATTTCCATATATTTTAATGATAGGTATCCCATAAATTTTGATAATTGGTCTGCTTGATTTTGACTGGTAGACTATGTTTCTATTATAGACACTGCTACTCCAAATGTTCCTACTCCAGTGCTGATTTGGAGTTCTCTTTCCTTCATCAATTTTTCCATCTCTGCTTCCATTTTCTAAATTTGTATGTTCTGCTCTACAATCATTCGAAGCATATTTTATCTTTCTTTCTCCAGCTGACCTACTTCTTGTGCTTGAGGATATTCAATAGTTGGTAATATCATTTTTCCTTAATCCGTGTATATCTGCATTTTTGCTTTTGATTATTTTCTCAACTGCTTTTATATCTTTAGGACCTAATCCTAAGTTTATAACCAAATCTTCAAGCCCTTTGATTTTAGTATATTTTGCTAGGGAAGACATCTTTTCTAGTTTTAATTGGTAATGAATGTTATTCAGAGAAGCATGTAGCTTAGAAGCTGCCATGGCAGAACTTGTCAAAGATGAAAATATAATTTATCATGCTTACTTGTGAAGGTCAATTTGATCAATAGGATGTATTGCTTGGTTTCAAAAATGCTAATTGGAATTGTCCTTTTTCACTGTCTAGGGCAGAAAGTAATCTAGTATGAGTTGTGGAAGACTCTCTCTAGAACTTTGCATATGTGGAATTATTCAGTGCCTCATTTTTCTAAGAATCTTGTAAAAATACTTTGTTGTTTTGAAGAAGCAGAAGAAGGATAATCCAATGTAGTTTCTGGAGTTTGTTGTAATGAAAAAGTATATTGTGATGATATTACAATTGTAGTAGGCTCTTCATAAGCTTGAGCTTCTAAAGATTCTTCATCCAGATTTATAGTTTTCCTCCTTTTGAATACTTTAAATGTTGATTTTTGTAACTCTGACCCTACTGGAGATACACTTTCTCTTGGTCTCATTAGCTCTTTTTCTGTCATTCTTGGAGTTTCCAATGTTGTTTGACTAGAAACTAGCTCCTCAACCTCGTGCAATGTATTATCTTCCCATTCTTCCGTGTTGGCATATTGCTCAAATTCAGGTTTTTTCATATGCACATATGGTGCAAATTTCTAAGCAACTCTCATTGATGAGATTACTCCTAATGGATCATATGACAAACTAAAACTAAATTTTAAACTTCATCTGGCTTATTAAGTCATTGACTTCCTTTCCTACAGCTCTAGTGTTGACTATGAATGGACCAACCTGTGCTTTCAATTTAAACTGAGCTTTTTGTTTTCTAGAAACAAAATGAACCTCATCCATGTTCATCTATTGTCTAATTTACTCGAGTGCAAAAATCTTCATGGGGAGGAACACTGGTAATTTATATGGTTGAAGCTCGCAGCCATAAATCCTGAGTTAGGTGAAATTATGGTATAAATACCAATCTCCAACTTTAGCCTGCTCACTTATATGTAAAATTCTTTTAATCTCTGTTGAAACCTTGGAAACTATATCACTGTTTAACAAACAAGTTGCTATATACAAGAATTGATTGACAAAATCACTGAAAGAAAACTCTTCAAAGGCTTTTGTCACTAAACATGTCCAATGGAGCACTAACCAAGGTTTATCTTCAACATCCAACTTTTATAAAGGAAAGTTCTATCTTTTTTAATGATGATATAAGAATAAGTAAATCAGAACTGACTAATGCTTAAATGATCCTTCAACACTGAACTTTAAAAATTGATCATGAATTACATCATAAAGAAATTGACTGTAGCTAAACATGATTGAAGGTTTTTTATCAAAAGAGAACACTGATAAAAAGCCCAAAATGACTTCATCAACCCTTTGATCACTAGAATATCCTAACAAAGAAGACACTAAGGAAATAACCTACCTAGACATCTCAGGAAACATTGCAAAGGGATAAGGTGGGTTTGCTATGGGTAATTCTGAGTTTTCTAGTAAAAATTACTCAAATACATGAGCTCTCTGTGAGAAAGAAAGTTTCTGATATATTTCCATTAGAACATAAGGAGAAAAAGGGTGTAGAGAGTCTTAAGGGTTTAGCTAGAGGGCTTGCCAAATTGAATCAATAGATATATGGAAAATATTTTCATTGTTGTAAGTGATTACCGCTCTTTGGCTAGGAAGATATCAGGTTCCACACAAGGTGACGAATTCTGGAAAATGATGGGTTTGAGGGAAACATTTTGAGGTAGTAGGGATTCCCAAAAATAGAATTCATCATTGGCATATTCTTATTTCTGAAATGCCTAATTGTGAAGTTCGTACACGTCAAATTCACAATTGGTCTCTATAATTTTAAATTGGGTATCAACGAGTGAGAGTTCATCCAAGTTAATGGTTGAGGGTAGTAGAGGATTATCTATAGACATTTTCGATTTTCCTTTATGGGAAGTCATTAGGAAAAACAAAATTACTGAGGAAAATTAGACAGTTACCCGGAAATGATGACGGTTGAAGGTCATTGTTTGTTGGGATTTTGCTTGCAGTATTGTTCTGAGAATTTTAGTTAGAGGCAGAAATGGAAAATGATCCATTTGAAAGGGATAACAATATTTTATTAGGAGCGTATAATGGGTTTTAGTTAAACTGACTGTTATTTGCGTGAAGGATTAAATGTTGTAGAACGCTAGCAGGAGAAAATTAATGGGCAACGATCATTTGCAGATTTGGCAGGATAGATGGAAATGGCTAAGTGTAGCAGGACGTTGGCGGGAGGAAAAGAAACGCGGGTGAGTGGTTTGCGAGGAGGGTGGGGTGGGGGATGGAGAAGGTAAGTGGTATTGAGTGGAGGGGGGCCACAATTGTCGAGCACTTACCATGTAGGTGAAGTGGGTTTTAAAGAAACTGCTTTGCGGAACCCCCACCCCCCACACCGTCGCCCCCGCCCCCCTTCCCCACGTTATCGTTCAGGAATACGGGGGGTCCCACCATTTTCCTGGGACCATTGATCTCAATGCATGAAATTTGAGCCAGCGAAAAATATGTGATTGTTAACCCTTTGCGGGTGGTAGTCACATCACTTTATTACAAATCAACAATTAATTTAAAATATCAAATGTTACAAACTATAGTGAGCGACATTTAAATGTGCTCGCTTTCCGAAGGGTAAATATTTCTTTTATTTATTTTTTATTATTCCCCTTTCATTTATTTCCTCTCTCTCTCTCTCTCTCTCTCTCTCTCTCTCTCTCTCTCTATATATATATATATATATATATATATATATCCTCTATTTTTTATATTTTATATTTTTATTTTGAAAATGCAGTAAAAATATACAAAATATTACAGGAATAAAAATAAGTTACAATAGATTGTGTAGCATAGAAGGGAAGGCCAGGGAATACATTGATTTTGGTCATTAGCATTGCCAAATGGAATCAA
The DNA here is from genome assembly GCA_031772625.1 of Pinus tabuliformis. Classification (NCBI taxonomy): domain Eukaryota; kingdom Viridiplantae; phylum Streptophyta; class Pinopsida; order Pinales; family Pinaceae; genus Pinus; species Pinus tabuliformis. The sequence continues at coordinate 1,046,998,839 of CM062818.1, read as the reverse complement.
ATGCACATTGGGAGTGTGCCCTGAAACAATGAGTCGGTAACTGTTCACTGAGAGAAAAAGTAGCGCAAGGATCGTAGCGTTTGATATTGGATGCAAACTTTGACTTTGGTAGTGGATTCTGGACTTCCTGGGAAGGAGGTGAATCTTAGTATTACTTTTGAGGGTGGAGGTGTGAGCCTTTAAAATCCCTTATTGTTGATGCGAACTATGTATTATTCATTGTTTGTCGGTTGAGGCAAAGGAGTTTTGGTATATGTACATATTTATGTATGGTTATTATTTTAAATATTGTAATGAGTTGTGTTATAAAGCTCTAGTACACATTATGTTTGTTATGTTTTCAACAAAATGTCATTGTAAATACTGCAACGAGTTGTGTTATAAAGCTCCATGGGTAGTATGTTTTGGTTTTCATCAGTCTTGCTGGTTGTAGGTGTCATTGAACACTGAGGACGGTGTTCCCCCAATGGGGAGAGTTCTGTAACAACTCTGGTTAAAAATTCATGTAATAAAGTTAATAAAGGAAAAATAAGACAAAGATCAACATATTCCAATCTGAATATTGGGAAAGACATCCTAGTGGATGTTCATTTAGTTTATTATGGCTAAAGGAAATTGGCAAAGGCATTGAAAAAGGAAAAGAGGCATTAATTGGTGTTTATTTATGAAAATAATGGAAAATGTGAGAAAAGGAAGGTGAAAGGTTGCAAGTTGCATGTGAGAAGGAAATTGGAGGAAAATAGAGGAAATTAAAGAAAGTAGAGGCCTTAATGATAAAAAGGCTTCTGAGGAAGAGTTCATGGCCTTTTGACAGCTTTTGGGAGGAGTTCTCTCTCCATTCTCTCTTTCACTTAGAGCATTTCATGGAGCACTCTAGCATTAGAGAAAGGAAAGCAAAAATCAAGCAAGGAAGAGTTGGATCAAGCGACTACAACATGATTACTTATAGGTATCAAGTTGCATGTATGATTTCCTTACTAGTTTTGGTATGCATGGTATATGCATGTGTGTATTTGGTTTTCTTGTTGTCATTGGCATGGGTTTTGCCAGGTGTGACAGTGGTTTTAAACCTTGCCTTGCTATTTATGGATAGCCATGGTGTGATGGGGTTCTTTTACTTGATTGATATGGATTATTGGATGGTTTCGAAACTAAGTGTGGTCTTAGGAAAAATCACAAGGCATAGGAATCCATGGACCGGTAAAAGTGGAATTGCGATAAATCTTGGTTGTGGATACCCTTGTTGGGCCTAGGAATCCTTGACTGACAAAAGGTGAGATATATGATAAATCTTGAGGGTGGAAAGATCCAGATGCATCCATGCTTGTATAGGCCTAGTGATCCCTAGATCGATATATAGTGGGATTGCGGTAAAATCTGGTAGTGTATGTTTCTTGTTTGGGCCTAGGAATCCTTGACTGATATATGGTGGGATATACGATAAAGCCTAGTTGTATAGGTGCTTGCTTCAGGCCTTGAAATCCTTGACCGGTTTTGTCAGGATATGCAGTAAAGCCTTAGAAGCATGTTCGATTTTGTTGTGAATCCCACATTCATGCTTGGAATATGGAACGAGAGTGGTATGTGGAAGTCCCCGACTTGGTTGGCTTTTGCATATGAATAATAAGAATCTTTCCTTTTGAATTTTTATTAGAAAATTCGCTTATTATTATGTGATTTTAATGGCTATTCTATCCTTATTAATCTGTTGGTTATATGCTGGTTATAAGCATGGTTTTATAACAGACTTTAGTTATGGCTCTCATCATGTTTTGACTAGTAAATGAATGGTTAATGAATGTATGACCTAATAGATGATAATGTAACTATTGGGAGAGGGCATAAGACCTTCTTAACGATTCCCAAATAAGTATGAGATCCCTATGTTCAGATGTGTAATTACAACCTATAGATTACATGTTCATGATGTGTTTGACGAAATGTATGTCATGGTTAGGCCTTGCTAGGTCAAGTTCTTGTCTAAGTTTTGTATGGAAGGATTTGTCTTTGTCCCATTCATTGTTTTGGAAAGTTTCATAAAGTTCTGGGTAGTGATCTAGAGATTAGACCTAAAGAAGTGCCTCAGATTTCGCAATAGTAGGCACAAAACTGTGAAATTGAGACTACAATCACACCCTTGCAAGCTTATGCATGTGACTAGAGGCCTACAATCACATGGATGTAGGTTTGTGCATGCAACTGGGAGTTCAAGTTAGTGAAAAAAAAGTCAGCTCAGGGTTTGAGCACCTGGAGGGTGGTTTAGCCCTTGGGGGCCCTATAACACACGAGGGAAGTTAGTAAGGATTTTTTTGTCGATTCCACTTCCTTAAGTTGATCTAGGAGGTTGAATCATATCATATTAACTCTTCATCACATGTTTACCCTGGTGGGCGGGTTAACTTGGGTAAATGTGGGAGGAGGGAATTACATTGGTTGGTGTGATTTTTGCCAAGATGAGTGAGTATATTGATCATTTATTCATGATTTTTTCCTTTAGTCAAAGAATTTGGGTTCAATTCATATCAATTGGGCCCTAGAGGGGTCTTTCAATTAATTCTGCTTGGAAACACTGACTCAACCTATCATCTTCTCGCAATTTCAAGGTCCTCCCATTAATTATCTGTTAGGGTATATGGATTTTTCATAACAAGGATATTTTCTAGGACCACACTTCTTCTCCTAGGATTATTACATCCACAACAATGGTTATCCTTAGACATTTCCCATAAGAAAAAGATGCCCGCGGAACCCAAGAGTTAGTGGTAGAAAATTCTGACAGATCCATTTTGTGGGCATATTTTGACGAGGCTTCGTCAGATTCAAGCAAGAACAATGGGGGGGAATTTATCCTTTACCTTTCCTCTAATATCTACTTTTATATCTTTGTCAATCTGGGTTCTGGAACAAATAAATTTGTTGAACTACATACTTGCAGGAATCTCCTTGATTTTTCCATTGAATAAGGTGTAACTCACATTCAACTATTTAGGGACTAAAAACTTATGATAAATTGGGTGAATGACACTCAATCCTGTAGGAACTTTCTTTTACAATCTATTCCATTAGATATTATGAGAGTAAAATAATATTTCTTACACTCACTTGTCAACATATATACAGAGAATTGAGTTGGTGTGAAAATGGTCTTTCAAAAGTAGCTCTATTTTTGGAAAATGAGTTTTGGAAGGTCGTGACATTTCGCAATGGCACCTCTTCGACCACATCATTCATTCAATCCCCTGCTCAGAGTATTTAGCCGAAGGAGGGCTCATGATCGCTCGAACGCAATACCTATTTTCTCACAATTTTACTTTCTTTTATGACAATAATGCACACTTATTATTGAACACAGTTTTCAAAACTTCTTACTATATATTTTTTGTATATGGATCGTTGTATACCCACTTGACAATCTGAGTTTATTGTTTTTATGATGAGGGGATCCGATGTAATTTGATCCCTATCTCCTGACAGCCTGAGGTTTTTGATTTTATGATGTGGGATTCGATGTAATTAAATCCCAAACTAATATATTTATGTTGTGTTTCTAGATGACTAATTATCATGCATACACACAACAATTTTGTTTACAAAATGTTTTTTTTATTAACGTTAATAAAAATTACGGATCTTTTCGTGTGGAAAAAAAAAAAAAAAAAGAAAAAAAAAATCTCTAGTGTAAACAAAATCATTAGAAAAATAAAATATAAAAGAATTTTAAACTTTTTAATTAAAAAATGAAAATTCTATTCTTTTTAAAAAGAAAAATCAAATTAAATAGCTAAAAAAACACCATTTTCAAACCAAAAAAATAAAAATATACGAAATTTTAAAGTAATTTAGAAAAAAAAATTACAAAAATAAAACTAAATTACATTAAATTTAAAAAATTAATAAATAAATAAATAAAATCCAATAATTAAAATATACATGTCAACAAAAAACATTTAAAAATATTTTTTAAATCAAAATACATGTCAACCAAAAAAACATTTAAAAATATTTTTTAAATCAAAATATTTTTTAAATAAGGGAAAAAATAAAACTTATATTAAAAAAAAACTAAAAATAAATAAATAAATAAAAATGTTACCCAAAAAAAATAACCACTACAGGCAGAGTGAAATGGGTTGGGGTGAAACCAAGCATTTCCCTTCAACAAGCCGCACAATAGCTCATTGTGTTTTCTTTCAAGAGAGAAAAACCATCAGATCTTCGTATTAAAAAAATTCCATTTATATTTCAAACATGTCTAAGACATTTTTCAAAAAATGATATCGTGATAGGTCATTTTTAAAAATCTGTCCATGTAATCAGTTCTCACAAAAACATAAATTAATGAAACACCATATCAAAATCAAATATCTTGACCATGACAAAAAATGCCTGTAGATTAGCGTCAAATATGAGGAAATTTCAGGTAAATTGAATCTTTCTGGTCTAATGAAGCTCGCCATTTCTAAAAGCAAAGAAGTTGACCTTCCTGAGAGGATATCTATCCCTTATTTGATAGAGTATCAACAATGTTATTCAATTCCCTGTGTATATGTGAAAATGTCGCCCATCTAAAAAAAACCAGTCAAACCTCTGATTCGATTCATCTAGTTTGTAAGCATTGGGGATCAAAGGTAGACCTTTCATTTGCCCAGTCAATTGCATCTTTTGAATCTCCATAGACATCTAAGGTCTCTAAGGATAACCATTTAGCCCATAATAAGATTCCCCAAAGTGCAATAATCTCTACCTTGTATTTGTACATGTACAGCAATTCCAAAAGAAATGACAAAAATGCCCAGGTTGTAAGACAATGTATACGCCACTGCCACATATTTTATGATTAACAGCACCATCGAATTACCCCACGTGGTATCTAATCTTGTGTTCCTGAAGTTGAATCAATCTTTGATTTTTGTTATGTGTCACAAGCCCTATCTAATTAAATATATCCAGTGGGATGTTTTAAAAAATTAGTGCATTTTTTCTCCTTGAAATAACCCCAAGAGATCTAAAATCAAAGTGTTATGTATTCCTTAAAATCCTTCTTCCATTCTTTTAGACAAACTTCCACTATTGTTCTATTAGAACCAGCAAAGACATTTAAAGTTTGTAGAACTCCACTCCAAATACAATTTACAAAAGGACAGGCAAGGAATAAGTGTGATATGTCTTCATTATCATCCATGCACATTACACATCTACCAGGATCTGTGAATCCTCTCTTGCATAAACTTTCCCAAGTTAATTTCTTATTCTTCTGAACCAGCCATCCAAAACATTTAAGTTTTAGAGTGAAAGTCCATTTCCAAACCTTTCTAAACCACCACCTTTCCTCATCCATCTATTAGGATTGAGAAATATACTTATAGGCCTCCTTAATTGAGATCTGCCCCTGAACTACATTTCCAACCCAAGTAAATTGGTCTTCCTTTTCAATCAAAGAGATACCAGCCAAATATAAGTTAATGACATATATGTCTAGAGTCTTGACTAATTCACTAATTAACCCCAAATCTCTCGAGCATGTCCAAGTTTCGAGTAATGAAATATCAAATCAACATCAATCTAAATATGATGGAGAAAATATATACCTTTTTCTTGGATGAGCTAGATGAGAGAGTATGGCAGAGAATGATACTTCAACAATCCTTTAATAGGATCCAAGCCAATCTCCATCAATGTACCCAACCCAATCTCCTTTCAAGTTTCCAAGCAACCATTACTGCTTTACCTTCATAAAGTTATGCCAGATATATGATACTTTACAAGGAACTCAAGATCCAGACTTGATCAAATCCTGAATTGACATATTTTTTTTAGTATTTTTGAATTATTATCTTGTGCCATATGTCATCCCCAAATAAGATGTGCCATAAGCTCTTCACCGCTAAAGCCCAACCAAAATTTTCAATGTTTTTTAAACCCCATCCACTGACCTCCTCCCTCATTGAGATTTTCTCCAATCGAGCTAAATGCATCTTATGAACATCTTTCACACCAAACTGTATGAATTTTGAGAATGGTGAATTAATTTGTTTGATGATATGCTTAGTAACCAAGTATAGGTGCATCTAGTATACCAACAAATTATGCAGGACAGATTGTGCCAAAATCAATCTTCCCCCGATTGTGAGCCACTTTAGAGATCAAATGGCCAATTTTTTCTCAAATTTATGTATCAGTCAAGCTCAATCTTGAATTCCATAATTATTTGGTTTCAAGTGGAAACTAAGATTTCTGAAACCCTATCCAAATCAACCACCCCTATAACAAATAAATCAACGATATCCAAAATTGTGTCATGTTTTGTGGCCACATCAATAATCATTTATTTCATGTTGCTTATAAGAAGACCTATAGCAACGCCAAAAGTGGAAATAGTGTGAAGCATATATTTCCATTCCATTAAGGAGACGTCCAAAAATTAATACATCATCCACAAACATAAGGTGTGTAATGGAACATTTTTGGGTGATTTTAATACCCACAAAGTATCTATTATCCTTGTATCAATGATCATTTTACTCGGGGCTTCTATTATCAACAAAAATAATAGTGGGGATAAAGAGCATCCCTTCCTCAACCTTGTTGAAGCATAGAAGAAACTAGAAGGCACTCCATTTATCAAAACCACATAGTTCACAGAAGTGATGCATGCCATTATTCAATCTACAACATTCACTGAGAGACCAATTCTATGTAAAACCATCCTTAGAAAACACCAATCGACACATTCATAAGCTTTAATTAGGTTGAGTTTCAGAGGTATTGCCTCCTTCTTATTTGTCTTAATTATATGTATGCATTCTTGTGCAATAACCAATGTATCTTGAATTTAATGATGTTTTAAGAAACCAATTTGTTCTAGTGAAATATGTTTTGAAATAAAATATTTTAACCTGGAATAAATAATATTAGACACCAACTTGTAAGCAATATTACATAGTGAGATAGGGCAATAATCCTTAAATTAAGTGGTTTTTCAAACCTTTGGAATCAACGCAATAAAAATGGAATTTAACGCACCAGAAATTTTACAGGTGATCCTCGATTCTTCAACCATGTGTAGTAGATTTGACCCCATGATATACAAAAAATGAATAAATAATTCCATGTCCGCCCATCCAGACCTAGTCTTTGGTCCCTGGCAAAAGACTTAAGTATTGCTTCAACTTATTTAGATGTGATCATCGTCCCAATGATCACATCACTCTCCTCGGAAAACATCAGTGGGTAGTTGTTGATGACCCATAATTGTGCATCAATGTCCACCACTTCCCTGGCTTTATATAAATTCCCAAAATCTCTGACAACCTCCTTGTGTAGATCTTTAGCTTAAAAATATGTCTACCTACTTTGTCCTCCAAATCTGAGATAGTATTATCCCTTTTTCTCTGAGAGGCAATTTTATGGAATAATTGTGCATTGTTATTGTGAAAATTCCTAGATCTAACAATCTCAGGAATCCTACTGCAACCAACTAAATCTACTTCACCTGGATGGTAAATTACATTACAAACTTATTTCAGATTTCTTCTTGAAACATTGAAGTAAATTACTAAAGCAACCTAGACCAAATTAAATATGATTCTGAAATATAGAAACTAAGAAAGGAAATACAAACACATAGGACACTGTTATTTTTGGACAAATTCCCCCAGAAAAACCCAATGTGGGAAAACTGGTGCAGTAGTTTCAAGGGTTTATTATTATTAAGCAATTGTAAGAACCTTAAATTCAACAAAAATCAGAGTATGTAATTTAACACAGAATTTAAATAATTAAACTAATGAAAACCAACCTGTCTGCTCTGCTGTGAAGCTCGACTGTAATTGTTTTGCTGTAATTTTGTCCTAGCTGCAATTTTTGTAAAGCCCTAGCTGAAGATGCTTTTTATTTGCTCCAGTTCTCGCTCCCGTTACCAAAAGACCAAAACCTCCCAGCCAAACTGGGTACAACCGAGGTACTTAGTCCAAAATGCTTCTCAATTGATGCAAACTGTTCCCCCGTGCCCAAAAACTTCAGAAACAAACAAGGCTCAGTCCTTACTATCTGCAATCTCTTGTTACAAATTTTCCTCATCTCAACTGTGCTTCCCCCAACAGCGAAAATATTTCCACCCCTTCGAAACCCTTCTTCCTCTCTTAAATAGTAGAGGTCCCTTCACCTCTACGCATTCATTCACAGTCTTTATAAAAGAATATTATTTTCTGTTAAACGGTGGTTGCCTCATCATGCTTCTTGCATTTAATTGAATCAGTTGACTTTACAACATAGGGTGTAATCACTTTTAACTATGACGGTTGTTGTTTTGATTTACTAAAATAGTATATAGCCATAATGATTTAAATATTATTTTATTTTTATTACATATCAGGGTTAATAATAAAATTTATGGATTTAATTTATTTAATATACATTTTGGGTTATATACGAGCTGGTAAACCTATAAATAAACTCAACATTTTCATTATATTTCTTACTAAATGTATATTCATTCTATTTATGAGAATTAGGTATTTAATTAACACTTTTGATAATTAATTCATTTATCTTATATTTAAACATTCTTCATGAGTAGTTGATATATATACTAGTGCAATGTATATGATGCATGCATGTGTAGCTATGATATGCATACATCGCATGCATGCTAATATTGCTACGTTGCTCATGATTCGAGATAGGTTGCTACATACACCCCTCCTTTAGAAAACTTCGCCCCGAAGTTAAGGGTTTATAGAGTATATCGATAATTCATTTAGGGTATGTAAGGATTGTGTTATGTGATTGAATTTTCATTTATAATTGTGAGGACACTTTAAAACTTGTGATTTGAACGTTGATAGGTTTATAATTTTAATAGTTAAGCCTAACCTTGACCAGACTCCCAAGCTATTATAGAATCATCATATCCTTCCTAATCGCTTCTACTTCCATCCTATCCGTCCTCTACTAGAGTGTGCCATGGCATCAGCTATACTGACTAACCATTCATAGGCTCTCAAGGGTATCAGCGTCGATTATATCAACCTGATTTCCCAGTAAGCATCTGGCAGTCATCATCACACGTCTAGGGGAGCGTGATTCGCACAATCCTCCCATGACTCCAGGTTTTGGAGGATAAACGGTGGGTAATACCTCCACCCCTCCTAGTGGGACTAAAGTCAACACCCTATCATGGAATCTCTTTGAGCCTTAATTGTTCTGAAGTTTTTTTCATCACATGGTCATCTTGGTAACGATGTTATCTGTAACATAAACACTTGTCCATACATTATAAAATATGCATCAATATATTCAAAATAAACAATTTCTGTATAATTCATACATGTTATCTACAATATAACATACTTGGCCATATCCAGCTCATGTTATTAGCTTTCATATTAACCTGTAATTACTCTTTTATTTCTAGCTCATCAATCATATCCATATGCATCAATGAGGCAAATTTATAGATATCTTAATTCATAACATAATTCATGATTTAGATTTTATAGCAAGTTTCATATTGGTATTTATATCCTAATAATGTTAATTAAATGAAGGCTATAGAGCATTTGAAAGAACATCACAAGATGGAAGACAATTGAAGTAGTGTACTGAGTAATGCATCATAATTTCATATTGAAGTAATTGTAAAGTTGGTTCTCATTGCCATTTGAAGTTGCAAAGGTAACAGGCATTAGAGTTCAGGTTTGATATGCCCAGTTGAGCAGATAACTTGATCTTTGTGCTTACTTGGGCATGCCTTTCCTCGGCACATATTTAGCATGCAAATCTTGGTAACAATATGCGAGTTGGATAAAACTTAGTTGGATGGTTTGGTCAAAAGGTTGGATATGCCCAAATTTCGGCACATATATGTTTATGTTATGTTCTAACCTCTCTGAAAACATTTGTTCAAATCGTATTTTACCTTTTCTAAAATAGAGGACAACCTTTAGATATTTACTTAATGACCTAGAAAGTATTTAAGCAATATGATTTGAAATATATTGCAATTATTGATAAAAATATTTCTGAAGGAATGGTTATTCCCATATCTTGAAAATGGTATTGAGTTAAGAGTTAATTATTAAATAGTTCATTTAACATTTAATATCCTTGTAGGTGGTGCAGAGTAATCCTTTGTGACTTTGTTTGGGCCATTTAATTGTGATGAGTCCGAGCACACAATGTGGAGGAAAACTTTTTCATTGAAAACTTAAAAAAAAAAAACATCAAGGAAGCAACAGTAGTAGGGTTAGATGTGCCATGCATGATGGAGAAGTTGCTGACAGATGAAGAAGAGATTGAGAAAGAAAAATTCAAGGTCAAGACTTCAGAGATGGTGTTCAATTTGTTTCATTATAACTGGAGAATGTGGGTTCTCACTAGGTAGTGTGTTCCGAGATGATGGTGAAGAGTCTGTGAAGGAGTGTTCCATTCCTTTGGTGCTTTGTTTACAGTAAGAATACAGTAACTGAGGTAGTTTGTTCAGAGTCCAATTTTATGCCTGCAAAAGCATTGTGAAAATTATTGTGTTGGTGGGAGAGGCAATAGTTTATATTCGTCACTGGATGAAACCAATTAGAATGATGTAAGAATGCATGTTACATATGCTTTGGATGAAGTTTCTGCAACAGTGCATTTGCAAAGATTGCCATTGTATATCTAATAATAAATAAATAAATCACTTTAGTGAAACTCTGAAAAGTTTCTGTAGAGGAATTGGGAGAAATACCTGTTTTATTATTAGAGAAATGATATATCCGAAGCATAGTAGAATTTGTAGGTGTTATCAATATGCTTGAGTCAGAGAGTTAGAGAATTCAAACGCAAGAAATTTTCAACTCATTTTTGGATGAAAGTTGTCAAGCTATTCCAAAGATGCATGCCACGGAGATTGTTGAACTAGACATCAGAAGGTTGGATTGCAAGAGATTTTAAAATCTCAGGTCACATTAATGAGAATCCTCCTAAACATGAGTTTAATCAAGGGTTTAAAGGAGAGTCACCTGGATGGATTACAATTGTTAGGAAGTGACAATGAACAAACAATTGTCAATTCTCGATGGATTTTTTTTAATTTTCAAACTACTCACATGCTTACCAAATGAAAATCTTTGACCAAAATTCAATTTAATAGGTACAATGAAATTAATGCGTTGTTGAAAGATTCAAAATGTCATGGAAGAGGAGTTTGCAGTCATATATGTAAAAATGGAGAATGATAATGAGCTTGTTTGGAAGAAAACACTTGGTACTGATATTATTATGCTCCAAAACATTGTGGATCTGAAGGTTTCGTAATTGACAGAATCAAAGAAATTTGACAATTCTTTCATTGCTAATTTGAGTGAAAGTGATGTAGTGAAAACTCAGAGACTAAAAAAAAGTTTAATTTGATAGAACCTTTCCCTTTCCAAAAGGTGAGTTATTACAAGTCTAAATATAAAATGAGGGAAAGCATTTCTCATTCTCCTTTTATTGGGTCATTCACAGATTGACACGGATTAGAAGCCTCATCTTAAACAGCAGTCTAATGAATTAGTATCGAATGTGTGAAAAAGTGCAACTGATACTTGTAGACATATTATGCAGATAATCAAAACAAGTATGGAAGCAGAGGATGGAAGTATTGATAAGACTTATCCATTGGTAGACAAACCTGAAAAGACTCAGAGATGAGCTTAGTTTACACCAAAAGTCACCTATCCACAAAAACTTAATGACCTTACTTTTCAGCGATTGTGACTGATGGTTATCAGCAAGCAATGCAAATTGCTCAGTTTAGCATGAAGATAGTGGATAGGTGTGCAAGCAAACTGTACATTCATCATAGAATTTCAAAAGAGTGGTGAAGTTATTGTCATTAGCATGGATATAGAATGTGATTATACTAGGTAGACTGGTCTTATGAATGGGAATTTGAGGGGTAAATCGATGAAGACTAACACAGAAATAGAAGCTAATATCACCCAGATAAGTGCTCATATGAATCCAGAATCTGCTTTAGTCTTGAATTCTTCCGTCCTCTATTTAGAACACTGTTGACCTCTGAAGTCAGGGATGTGTTTTTTTTTTTTTTTTTAGAAATCGTTGATGTTGAGTTAATAATTCCCAAGTGAACAATCACACCATTTCTTTCAATTATTGGTGCTTACATATAGTTCTGCTACCGCAATAAAAAAAAAAAATTAAGTAGACACTTCAATCTATATAATAAATTAAATTTCTTTCAACTAATATTTATTAATCAATTCAAAAGTATCCTATGTTATGATGATCATAATAATAATCTAATCTAATTTAAATATAATGCTCCCACATTTACATAACATACTTATTGTGAAAAGCTATTAGTTAATTAATATAATCTACTCATCCCACTTTAAATTAAATTTTTCAAAAATTTGTGTTTCATATATAGCCATGAAAATTTTTATTTCAATGGACGCATGACTACTTCAATAGAAAATATCATGTATAATTAAAGGTTCTTGTTTACTATTACAAGTCTGTTATACCAATAATTATCAAAAATATTTAATATTTTAAGCCATATAAAATTTAACTTATATTACTATATCCTCCAACATAAATCTATAGCCGCAATAAATATAAATATCTATGTAAAAGTTTTATTATTTCATTATAATAATATATTGTGAATTAAGGAACTAAATCGTATATATATATATATATATATATATCCCTTAGATCTAGCATAATAGTGATAGAGTTGTAGTCATATTTTGTCGAGAACTATTGTGGCGAGGATAATAATTAAATTTTGTTTAGATATGCAGGGTTCAAAGTAACATTACAAATGGCGTGGCTATATTTTAATGTAATTTATAGGTAACCAAATCTATGTTATTAATAACACTTATCTATAAAAAAATATTAAAATGAAGTTTTTTTTTTTCTTATACATTTGTTCTCATATTCCCACCTAGCTCGACCTAAATTATTACGAAACTTTTTTCTTCAAAGTTTTTATTTACTAATATATTCATAAAGGGTGTCATTAACATCATAGTTAATCTTCATATATAAATATACATTGGTATTTTGAAATATTAAATTGTAATCCTAACAATACAATAAATCCTAACTTATTTATGTATTAAAATAAATTAAAATAATCTAAAATTTAATCAAAAAAATTTTAAAATATTATTTTATGGTAATATATAAAAATTGAAAATTTATTAACATTAAAACTAAGTGGAATCTCAGTAAAGCTTTGTGAGTGTGTTTGGGTTTTAGTTTTAGGGTGGACAATCTCATTTAGATGTTAAGTATTGATTCCATTCTAACTATAAACTAAGTTTATCTATTAACATAAATATTACAAAAATAATTATCATTAAGATGTTATCCTCTAAAATTGTCTCTTCAATCTAAATTATATTTTTCTTTATCTTACTATTTTAATAAAATCAGAAGAAATATAACTATGTCTATATATACTTTCTTCATAAAATGTAAACATTTCTTATAAAAATATAATTTTTTTAATTTATATTATTATTATTATTTAAATAGTAAAAATGTATAAACATTGTTCATTAATATTTTTAAACTCGTTTAAAATATAATAAAAGATAGTTGAATTGAGGCTTCTGTGATCCATATCAAGTTTATGAGAAAAGATTTTCGGCGTAAATCACATGATAGAACATTTGTCGACATTTCGAACCAACGAGTGTTCATCGTCAGGGCAAGTTGAAGAGCTAGATCTTGGCTGCAAATTTAAATAGGGATAGCAGATCCTCCAACAACTATGTTTGACTAAAAAACAGCTATATTAAATCCGACTAGATACCTTGCATTTTATAAATGCCATATTTTACATTTAAGTATCATTGACTTTTTACATTTAAGTATCATTGACTTTAATGTTTAATCGAAAGACTTAAATACTACTTGTTTAGTCGAAAGACTTATGATTGATTTGATGAGAGTGCTCACTAATTCTACCCTACTTAAGAGTGCAATCAATCCTTTATTCAAACTTTAAGCACACAGACATATTTAATTAATACGAGCGTCGTCTTCGTTTTTTAAATTTACCCAACTGCAAGATGTCGAAAACATTTCTAACAAACCTTTCTTCATTTATAGACGGAAAGATTTAATTAATATGAGTGCGGTCTTAGAAATTTAGGCAAAAGATTTCTGAGAATAATTTTTCTTAAAAGATTTCCGAGAATATTTTTTTTTTATTAATGTTATGCGAGTGTTGCCTTTCCATGACTAATTTTACTGCGAATACAATTTCCGAGGTAAAGGAAAATCAGAGTCTTCGGATAAAAGTTAATATGGGCAGCCAAAACATAATTTACAGCTTTGGGCACATAGAATGTTCTTCATACTTATCTGTCATATCCTATTGACTTAGTGATTTATATGGGCATTAAATCTGGTGGACACCGTGTTCGATTTTTTTTTTCAACTCTATAAATTTACGAAGAGGCTAATTTATTTTTTTTGTTCGGCCCATGGTCACGTCATAATTAGTGGGTCTTCAACACCAGTGTGGTCTCCTCCTATTGAGGTTACGAATTAGATTTTCATAGAAAATTAAGACAATGATGTGTTTAAAATATGCTTGGCGTTCTCCCTCGATTTGGCACCTTTTGTCGAACTTCATTGTTGGCCATCTATGACATATGCGTTAAGACAGGACTCATTTGATGCCAAGACACGACTGATACCTTGTTGTCGACGTCACTAGCCATACATAATAACTTACACCAGATTATATTAATCACAATCTTTTGGTTTATTTATATATGTATTAATTTGCTTTGCAAAATGTCTATCGACTCCTACAGGTTTATGCCATTGTTGCTGCAGGGCTGGATTCTTATTCCGTGTAAAGGCTTTTAAACGTATTTCGATGGCAGCTTTTGACCATACGGTCTTCAGAATCCATGCAGAATCGACACCAATTCCTAATCTTCTTCTGAATCCCAACTCGGTTGAGCAGGAACAACATGCCTTTGAAATTCAGAAGAGTGGCTTGGTTTGCCATCAAATTGTTTTGCAATACCGATTCCTAGACCAATGCCACCCTCTCTTTCAAACTGTTTGAGAAGGCGTGTTCTAGGCGAGTCCGGATTACTATCTTATGGACTGTGATCAACGCCTAAACTACTAAGAAATTCACCAGCAACAGAATCAGGCATGTCATCTAAACTGCACGCCTTTGGCAAATTATCATTATTTTTGGCATACTCAAGTTTAGGAGTTCTTTCACAACCTGTGGCCTAAAATGAGAATTCAAGGTCTTCGTTTCCCTTAACAAAGAAACATCTATCCATTCGTCCGTCGGCTCTTTTATTTCGTTTCCCCCAACTTCTCTAAATACGGTAACATCTTCCTATCTTTCCCCAAGCCTACGATCCATAATCATATGAGTTAAGAAATCCATGTAATTTTATTTCAGGTGAAAATTATGAAATCATCACAAAATTGAATTTCATAAATTAAAAACCAAAATAGTCGGGATTGTTTAATTTGAAAACGAGATTTAATGGGCCTGTAAGGTCTTGCAGGGTTCAAACTTAGCTCTGATACCATAATGTAAAAACCTTAAATTCAACAAAAATCAGAATATGTAATTTAACACAGAATTTAAATAATTAAACTAATGAAAACCAACCTATTTGCTCTGTTGTGAAGCTCGACTGTAATTGTTCTGCTATAATTTTTTCTTGGCTGCAATTTTTGTAAAGCCCTGGCTGAAGATGCTTTTGATTTGCTCCAATTCCCGCTCCTGTTACCAAAAGACCAAAACCTCCCAGCCAAACTAGGTACAACCTAGGTACTCAATCCAGAATGCTTCTCAATTGATGCAAACTGTTCCCCGTGCTCAAAAACTTCAGAAACAAACAAGGCTCAGTCCTTACTATTTGTAATCTCTTGTTTAAAATTTTCCTCCTCTCAACTGTGCTTCCCCCAACAGCCAAAAGATTTTCCCCCCTTCGAAACCCTTCTTCCTCTCTTAAATAGTAGAGGTCCCTTCACCTCTACGCATTCGTTCACCGTCTTTATAAAAGAATATTATTTTTTGTTAAACGGTGGTTGCCTCATCATACTTCTTGCATTTAATTGAATCAGATGACTTTACAACATACGATGGAATCACTTTTAACTATGATGGTTGTTGTTTTGATTTACTAAAATAGTATATAGCCAAATGATTTAAATATTATTTTATTTTTATAACATATCAAGTTTAATAATAAAGTTTATGGATTTGATTTATTTAATATACATTTTGCGTTATATACAAACTGGTAACCCTATGAATAAACTCAACATTTTCACTATATTTCTTACTAAATGTATATTCATTCTATTTACGAGAATTATGTATTTAATTAACACTTTTGATAATTAATTCATTTATCTTATATTTAGACATTCTTCATGAGTAGTTGATATATATGCTAGTGCAATGTATATGATGCATGCATATGTAGCTATCATATGCATACCTCACATGCATGCTAATATTGCTATGTTGCTCATGATTCGAGATAGGTTGTTACAGCAGTACTGAAATCTAAGTATATTTATGAATGCCCAACTAGAAAATCCAAACAACGAGAAAATATGCTAGAGATATTCCCTAAGCAACCCTGGCACTTGTGGTGTCTGCACTCGCGTTCCTGCACTCATGAGTTCTTGCACTCGTGCGT
Organism: Pinus tabuliformis; assembly: GCA_031772625.1. Taxonomy (NCBI): domain Eukaryota; kingdom Viridiplantae; phylum Streptophyta; class Pinopsida; order Pinales; family Pinaceae; genus Pinus; species Pinus tabuliformis. The sequence continues at coordinate 1,046,982,139 of CM062818.1, read as the reverse complement.
TCCTGCACTCATGAGTTCTTGCACTCGCGCGTTCCTGCACTCGCACGTTCCTACACTTTCACATTCCAGCACTCACATTCCTACCCTGGCATTCCTGCACTAGCATCCCTGCACTCACCCGTTCCTGCACTCGCTTGTTCCTGCACTCACGAGTTCCTGCACTGGAATAACTCAGCCTCTTGCTACTGCCTCTCCAGATCTGGAAATCTTCCTCCATATCATTGTCCCTACCCCTCTACTGCAAAAGATCTCTTCAATCAGAATTTCATCCTGACAACTTCTCACTTCAGAAATTCAATCTCTTGATCTCTCGGTGTATTTTCCAAATGACCCTCAAGCCCCTTCTTATATTTTCCTATTGCACAACCAATTGCCTAAATTAACTCCTAATCAAAAGCTCAGATCATTTTGACTTGATCTTTGTCTTTATCTAGAAGATTCAACCACAATTAGATTAATACCCATTAATATTTTAATTTTCCTAAGTTTAGACCTAGGAACCTCATTAAAAATATTAATTCTTTTAATAAGATCATCTCTGGGTGGAATTTCCCAAAATGGTTTCTGGGTTCTTTGGAATGCATGTGCCCAAGCCTCCTTGCAAAATTTGAGGCCTATAGCACATTCGATGCTACCCCAAATCAACACTCCCTCTTAGCAAGGAATGTGCTCTAGGAATACACTGCTACTACATACTTCTCTAACTCTAAACCATCGTCCTCTGCGCTACTGACATGTTGTCCACCAACCACTGTGTTGTTGCTGCTACTGTACCGCTACCTTTGACACTACCACTGCCAATGCTACATATGTACTACAGCTCCCTCTCAAATGTTGCATCTGCTATGCTGCTAGCACTGCCACTGCTAACACTACATCCGTACTACAACTCAGTTGCTGAGAGAAGCAACTAAAAACACCCAAAACTGGATAAATATCCCATGGATACACCTTGGTGCTGAAAGTCTGATTGCTGCTAGTCCCACGCTGTCTTTTGAAGCCACTGCACTGTTGAAGCTTTGCACTGTGCCTCCATGCATTACTGCCTCTCTGCTCTGCACTGCTCAAGTTTTGGTGCTGCTAACTATTGCATCTGTCACTCCAACACTCCATGACACCAACTGGAAACTCCTCCAGCCCACTACTACTGATCATGGGCTCCCATAGCAAGGTGATGATCTAAGAGGTGGGCTCCTCAAGGATCCTGCCCATCTTAACTCTATCGAACAACAGTTCTATATCATCCTACCTCCTTCCTGGAGGTATCTTGGTTGTCATAGCGAAATCTTCCTCCTGTTCGATCTTTGTGACTGCAACTTTAGAATTGTGCTTCTCATCCTTGTCCTTTTTCTTCAAGGGACATTGGGATGCATAGTGGCCCATCTCACCACATCTGAAACACTTCACCTTGGAGACATCCTTCTTTCATCTCTGTTTCCCCTGCTGCCCCTTCGATGCAAGGGCTACATTATCCTCCTCCTATACTTTGGGCTTCAACCCACTGCTGCCGCTGCTTCCGTCAAGTTTGACCTTGATCATGTTTTTCTTCAGCGCTTCTTCTTTTAGAGTTGCCCACATCTCATCCCAATTAGGCAACGTTGCTCTGCCTAGGATACTCTGGACAAAGACTTGCCACTCATCCGAGACATAATTTAGGGCCAGTCTCACTAATTCTGAATCCTGGGGTGTATGCCCCGCAGCCAACAACTCATCAGGAGTCTCCTTCAGCTTCGTGAGGAATGGATCCACACGTTCTCCCTTCTACATCTACGTAGATCTCAACATCTATTCCAAGTACATCTTCCACTGCTCAAAAGATCCCTAATACAATGTGGCCAAAGCATCCCACATCTCCTTAGCAGTTGCTCTACTAGCAATGTGGCACATCACGTGATTCTTGACTCCATCCAGGATCATCCTCTTGGCCTTCGCCATTTCAGCTTTATACTTCTTCAATGGATCTGCATCTGCAAGGACAATTACCACACTATCAACATATGTCTTGAGGGCATGCTCATCTAGAAGGAAAGTCATTCTAGCCTTCTAGATGACGTAGTTGGAAGCTCCGCCCAACCTGTCCTGATCCCTTGAGCCACTGGTTGCCATATCCTCCGAAAACTATCAAACAACTCCCTCTTTCTCCTTACTGCATAGCTTCTAGGTTGGCTTACACACTCCCCAATGGAGCTGGTAAGTCTGTTGCTCCTCTGCTACTCAACAAATGAGAAATATTGATTTCCTCGGCAAGAAATCACTGAGGAAGTATTCCCTCACTATGTGATTTGCTTCCTTCTTCCGACGAGTTTTCTGCGCAGCACTCAGCTTGCAGAAAATTGCATCCCTCGAGCTCTGCGCTGATGCTCTGCGTGGTTCCCTCTGCCTTGGAAAATTCTCGATCTGTTAGTCTTACCTCTCTGTCAACTCGCTCAAAAAGAGACACCCACGAAAATATAGCCCTCCTGGCTAGAACTGCACAATCCCTCATGGGATTCAAACCACTGCTTGCTGCAGCAAATTGGCCCTTGCTTTAGTGCTAGATATGCTCTTCTTGTTTCACATCAATAGCTCTAATACCATGTGAAAATTCCTAGATCTAACAATCTCAGGAATCCTACTGCAACCAACTGAATCTACTTCACCTAGATCGTAAATTATATTACAAACTTATTTCAGATTTCTTCTTGAAACATTGAAGTAAATTATTGAAGCAACCTACACCAAATTAAATATGATTCTGAAACATAAAAACTGAGCAAGGAAATACAAACACATAGGACACCGTTATTTTTGGACAAATGTCCCCGGAAAAACCCAATGCGGGAAAACTGATGCAGCAGTTCTGAGGGTTTATTATTATTAAGCAGCAGTGAAATCTAAGTACATCTATGGATGCCCAACTGGCAATCCAAATAGCAAGAAAATCTGGCAGAGATATTCTGTAAGCAATCCCAACACTTGTGTTTACTGCACTCGCGTTCCTACACTCATGCGTTCCTGCACTCCTATGTTCCTGCACTTGTGAGTTCCTGCACTTGGGAATTCTTGCACTCGCGTTCCTACACTCACGCACAAACCATTTGTTAACACCACCTTCAAATCAAACACTCTTTTGATTCTCTGAGTGATGTAATGAACCTTCTAACTTAATCTCTCAAGACAGAGTAGAGTGCCATTAATCCATAAGGAAAATCTTCCAATGCTTACCTGGATGAAAGGATTATCCAAGAGGAATGATCCAACAATAACATTAGATTGCCAATTAATTAACCTCAACATATGTAAATGCTATCAATAAATTGAAACAGGAGAGGCCCGTCACTGCTCTGAGAATCGCACTCAGTTTTCACTCAACACTGGAAGCAGCTTTCTTGATTTTTTGATCTCATAATAGTTCAAATTAATTGTTTATTTCACAATGGAAAACACAGATATATTTGGAGATGGCTTCCATCATATCCACTATTCGATAGTTGTTTATGTATGCATACCTAACATATTTACAGAAAACAGACTTTTCAAGTTGTTCATGCGCTGAAGAGCACCGGTCCGGGGTCCCTACTATTTGCAGATAACACAAATATTGTTTTTTTAACAGTAAAGACTTTGCATCCTCAAACGAACCATCAATAGCGATGTTTTAAAATGCATGCATAATCAGATCTCACGTTACTTAATTTTATGCAGCATGAAGGATAACAGCAAAAAATCTGGAGCTGAATGCCAATCAAAATTCCCAGAAAAGTAATGACTTGTCGTACAACTCTTAGATAAGTCAATCATGGATTGCCTTTGAAATGAAAACTTGACAAGGAGAATATATGTGCCATTATGTTGTAGGCAAATACCCAATATAACAATAATGAAAATGCTGGGAAATAATTGAGCATTGCCTCAATTAATACACAAATTTCTCATATATGAATGGTAGCGCCTATCCTTATATTACCAAAATAACATGAAACACCTGGACATAACTGTGATTCAAAACCATTTCCACAAGAAACTTCTAATAATGCTGTTTATCCATGAACTTATGCATTATGACATGTGAGAAAGTCAGATAAAGAAGCATCAACTTCAAATCTAAAATATGCAAACCCAATATCAACACAAAATTAGTCAAAAACAAAATATTTACAGGAAGGTTATATGAGGACACCATGAGTTATCCCCTCCATCATTAAACTCTTTTTCTCTCAGCTGTAACTCCCCAGCTACCTTCTTGCACTATTTGATTTTGCTAAAATTAAAAGCAAATGCAACTGCATCCTTATCTTGATTCTCCACAGCGAGAACAAGCACCTAGTAAAGTCGCATAGATCCATCTTAACCTCAGATATATTAACCACTGAGAGGGATAAAAATTAACCCAGGGAAAAACATCATCTCCTTTCAACTGTAGCCTTATGTCGATTGTAAGGAACTTAAATAGAATATGAAATAGAGCAGCATAACACAGGTTGTTTATTGGCTTTCCAGATGGTGCTCTTCAAATAGTTTTGACGAGTTCTGGTTTTGCAGTTATGTTGGCATATTCACAACCTCTCACGATGGTGACGTTTCGACAGTTTCGTGATTTTTCAATTGCATATTATGCAAAGTAGTTCCACCCCATTCCAAATGAGTGCATAATCAGACGTTTGCAATACCATATATACTATTCTTTGTTGTTACATGTTTATCTAACACTATATGATGCACTCACCAATCTAATTGCACAAGAGATTTCTCCGGATTCCTATAAAAGTTGACGGTGTAGGAGACTCAGAGATCTTGATTCTTAAGTTGAGCAGCCTATGATAAAAGAAGACTAAAACGTTCCAAAAATGGCAGGTGTGGAGAACTGTGATTATTGGTTTTTTATTGCCAGTGAAACATATACCTACAGTATGATGGATCTTATATTCAAAAATATATTTAGGTGTTGCTTCCTGTTTAGCTATGAAAGCATCTCTATATATAGTTTTCCAAAATATGCTCATTAAATTTTTCAGAAAGGGCCCTTTTTCGGTACAAATGGATGATCAAAGAGGTAGTATGGGATGTGACCTATAATAAAAATTGACATTGTTATACTTTTGGAGTTTTTGATGAACAAAATTCTGTACCCTCCTATTCAAGAACATCCTAGGATGCAATTTTAAGATTTCATAATTGATGAATTGGTGATGAAGAATCCATAATAAAAGTGGTGGCACAAACATTAATCTCTTTTGAGCCTAATGGAAGTGGAGGTCAGTATCAACCATAGTTACACGGGTACTGCTCCGAGCCATTGGTGAGCACATAGCCCATGCTCCCACACTCCTGGGAACTTGGGAGCTGGTAGGAAACACTCCAAAACTGCCGGGAGCTTCAGCAGGTACTTTGGAGCTTTTCAGGAGACTCACTGCAGCAGATTTTGACGTTTTGGGTACCTATTCTGAAGGATGTAATGCCTTCTCAAAGTAAAAGTTAAGCTGTAAACATCATAATTATATTCAGGCTATAACACCAAAATAATACACGTGAAGAGGGAGAATAATGAGAAGAAGAAAAAGCAATTCCTCAAATGTAACAGAAGAGACAAAACCTACTAGAAGTGGAAAACTGTGCAGTGTGAACACTTCTAATTCAGATTAAAAAACTATGCTAATTCGTGAGTAACAATAGCTAAATACAAAGACAGACCCATTGAATACAAAAAATAAAACAGATGAGAGCTGCAATTATCTAGAAGACATACTACACTAAAAACAACTCACTGTACAAAACTATTAAAATACAATATTGATATAAACGTGATGATCACAATTAATCCAATGCTAACTCTAAAGTGCTTGATTCGGGGAAAAATCACTCAAATTTTGATTGAACTTAGCAAATATTCATTATGTAAACTGTATGTTCACTATTTCTGGAGACTGATGGTAAAAATTGTTCAAAACATGTAGCTAGTGGGTAAATCTGCCACGATTCTATCACTCCGATCGGAATCCTCTTATACCAAAAACAGATCTGATCCAAAATATACTTAATAAAAACCCAAGAATCTGATATGGATCTGAGATTCTCTGAGGAGTCTGATGCAGGTGCAGGATGCCTTAAGGAGAATCCGGTAATTATGGTTTATCCTGATAAATAGTGGAAATGATTATATTTGTGTGGTTGAAGCTCAAGTATAACATAGAATTTTGGCAGTGGAGCCCTACAAAAGGTGGGTTTTCAGCATGATATTCTATCATGGACAGTTAATTCCCATGATATTCTTTTTTGTATTGGAAAAATGATCGTATGGTAATAACTTTCATTACATGCATGAAGAACGGTGCCCTTTTTGGTCATATGACCATTGGAAGTGAAGGAGGTGATGCCTTTTCAGAGTAAAAGTTAAGCTGTAAACATATATTTTATTTTTATTTATAATATATATTAAATTTTAATATATTATATTATTGTCACTCCCAACTTGACGTTTCCTGTAGATTTGGGCAAAGCTTTTAGCTGTGCCGGATACTTGTTCCCCCGTACCCGAAGTACTTGCATACCGGAAACTCATGCAACATAGGTATCAACACACAGGAATTTTGTGGTGAAAGATGATCAAAACTAATAGAGTTTTGCATCAGTGTATAATGAGAACCCTGATGAATGCAATTCTGATGCTTGCAGCATTGTCTGGAGGAGAGGAAAATTATGTTTTTTTTTGCCAAACATGGAAAATGAGTATATTATAGTTTAATAAAAATGTTTTCCTATTATTATATATGGTTTCATACTTTATCAAAATATTCACTAGAACTCACAATGTTTTATAATTCAGTGAAAGATTCACCAAGACTTCCCAAGTTTCATAATTGAACGAAAGATTTGCCAAAGACTTTTCAATTCACTGAAAGATTCACCAAAAAATTATATATACATGTATTATTGATAAAATTGCCTTTGAATTTCCCTATGTATCAAGGGGATTTGCCTATTCATTATACATATAAATTTAGGATTGTTCTTAAAATTTTACCTAAGCTCATCCCCAAAAGTCAAATGATTAGTGCAGATGCACCACCTGTCTGCATCTTTTGCACCTAAATTGTAATTTCCACATGAAGAAATGCACATATCAGGAAGTCATCATACCATGTAAATCATTTATTGCATTGAACTTCCTGACAAATATTCATTCATTCACGTCCAAATTAGAAAAATCGGTTCCAATGAGCTACCATGTTGCAGCAGACAAAAGAACCCAAGGAAGCTTCTCTCCTATCAGAGTAACTTTCCAAGAAATGGAATAAGGGAGCAAATGACTACAAAACTTAGACACCCTTGTCTAGGCAAAATTGACAAAATCACATAACCAGAACAAATGTTTCACAGTTTCATTTTTCCACAGAGAGCACTTTTGTTGAACCACCTCCCAGAGATTGGAGTTGATAGCCCAGATCTAGCTGTTCAAGAATCATCAACCAAGCAAATGAGGCCACCTTCAACTCAACTAAAGGTTTCCATATTATTCTGAGACTGAAGAACCAAGTTTTCTGCTTTGGTTTACAACTCCACAACTTGTTTAGTCTGACATCCACGAATGGATTTTGAAATAGCCATTTATAACCATCAGCAAGCCTACAGTTTCTAAATGCCTTAAGTGATTCCATTTTCAATTCCTACACCATACTCCAAACCACTATAGATCAATCTTATTAGGGAGATAGCAGGAAATACTTTGTGTTATCCTCCACAATGTCCCAAGGCTGAGAAAGGAGATCGACGGAGGTAACCTCAAACCACTTAGGGTTCAGCAGCTAGCCCTGCTAAACCAGAGAGGGCTCTCTCTATGAGCTCACAGCCAATGATGACTAGAGTGGGAAAAGATGTTAGGCTAGTTATTACAGCACTAGGGTTTTGCAGATTTAGGGTTTGCTGGATCAGAGGTACAAATCAGGGAACTAGGTCAGGTCTTCAAAGGTTCAGTTGCATGAGATATAAAGGAGAAAGGTAGGCATGCTTTTGTGATAGCTTAGGAGTTGGTCGATGTAGTGTAGGGTTGAATAGGTAAGAAAATCAAGATGAGCATGTGAACCATGAATTCATCTATCAAAAGACTGAGCACATAAAATGAGATTCCTAACAAAACAGAGCTTAATTACAAGAATTTTGTTTAATACCTCTTAGGAAAATCACTGAAAAGCATAGATATGGAAAGGAAACTAATTTATCATTCATATAAATGTTTAACAGGAGAAAAACAATACCACAAACTCACACCACAAGAATTCCTGAATAATAGCTGCAACTTGGCCTTTGATTTCCTGTAAAAATATGATGAAGTACAAGCTACAAGATTTCCACTCTCTGATGTCCAACCTTGAGTCTGACTGAAAACTAGATACATATAGACCAAAAAACAACTTCCCCACTCTCAAGGGTCGAATCCCTCAATATAGGAACAGCTTACATGAATTTCTCAACCAAAACCTAATGACTAGGGAGGTTGGAACAAACCCTCCATTTAGACTTTGACTGAACTGTTTCTCATAAATGAGGCCTAAAATTACATCAAAATCACTCTAACAAGCTCATTTACCTTCTATTACATCAATTCAACTCACAACATGAGGAATTACATCATAAAATCCAAGTTTGACTGAATAAAACTCGAAATTTGGACAAACAAGCAAAAGCGCAGCGCCGACTGCAAAAGTGCGGCGCCATCAGGCATAAGCGCATCGCCAACTTTGAGGAGTTTTTTGAAGGCCTTCCAATGCTCCAAATCTAGGTCTGAATATACCAATGGAAAGCTTGGGATGTCTAGTTGTCATTAGACACCTCAAGCAAGCAAAATGGACACTCCAAGACCAAGAAAAACACATTCTCCCACAACTACTCCAAAAGCGCAGCGCCTAGTCCAGTAAGGTGGCAAAAAGTGGTTTTTTGACCTATTTTGGAGAATTTTCTTCAAACCTATTTGTTGACAAGGCACCAAAAGTCAATAGTTGGCATGTATAGGTCATTATATATCCAACCATATAAACGTTTTGGCATTTGGAGGTCTGAGGAAAAAGCGCAGCACCAAGGCGCTAGCCACACTACGCTTTCGCTGAACTGTTCTTCCTGTTTATGCCAAAAGTCACAAAAACTCAAAATTGTTCAAAATTTCTTCAAAATTGCTTCAAGTTTGGTCCATGAAGCTTTGAAATGAAATGTCAAGCAAGGAGGGAGGCCTCAGCTAGCAAGTCAAGTTTATCTTTCTCTTTTTGCCTCCTTAGGGCATGCCTTAACTTCTTTTTTAGCTGCTTGATTTTAACTTGGGAGACCTTGTTTCTAGTACAGTAGTGCATGGCCATATGCCTCTGAAGTTTAGTGGCCCTGTTGGCCCTCTTAAGGAGATTTTCCAAGTGGCAATTGACTCTATCAAGCCAATTTTCCCTATTTTCCTCAAAATCTTCTTCAATGGACTTGTCAATGTTTTGCTGCCTCGGTGGAGAGGATGTTTCAGTGATTTTCTCTTCTTTCCTCTTCAAACCTCTTGTCTTAGGCCTTCTAGGCTTGAGATGAAAACCAGTGGCTTCAATCTCTTCCAAGTTTATCATTGTTTTACCTTTGGCACCATCCTTCTCCAAATCTGCTTTAGATTTATCAAGCAAAAGTTGCTTGACTTTGAGTTGTTTGTTTTCTTGCTGAAAGAAAGAAATCAAAAAATCTACCTTGGACAACCTACTCTTCAACTCTCTAATCTCAGCCTCTTTCTCCTGGATGATCTGCTCTGAAGATTTGACCTCCTCATGCACTTCTAAATCTACCATATCAATGTCAAGATCTGTGCTTCTTCATCCAATGGTGTCTCATGCTACTGTGATGATGTAGGCTTGGCCCTTTCAACAATGTCTGGAGCAAACACAAGCCTTTTCCCTCTTGTGTTTGGAAGGAAGGATATGCTTTGGAGCAGTTTTTATGGAGGTTTCAGATATATCTTGTAATTCTCAAGGTTGAGGTCTCTCTTCTTTAACCAAAGTTCTCCAGTGTTTGGAATCCCTGTAGCTGTAGCAATGGTCTCTGCTAAAATAGTGAACACCACTCCATCAATGGTCACCTTATCCCTCCTCAAACTAGTGGAAAAAGTGTTGGTGAGTTTGTCATTAAAACCAAGTTCTTCAATCCTTTGGCAAAAGGCAAGGCAACCAGCATCCTGGAAGGATTTCTTGAGGAAAGGAGAAGACATGATGTCATGTTTGAAGTTGGCTCATACCTGTTGATCAGACCTCCCTTATGCCTCCTCTGCTCAGTAGTCTCAGAATCCATAGCAAACCCTAGCTCAACGGGAAGGGAAATTAGGGTTTGGTGTAGGGAAAAACAAGGGATTTGGGCAGTTTTTGAAATTGAGGGAGATGAAAGGGTTTTAGGGTCTCTAAATTCTTGGGAAAATTATGGGGTAGGATATATGTTATGGAGTGAGGGGAAGTGGAATTTTGGGATTTGAGTGATGGGAAGGGATGCAAAACTAGGAAACACAGTCCTAGTCTAGAAATGCATAGTAGGGACTAGGGTTTGTGAGGAAAAGTGATGAAATGAGGAATTTGATGAGGGAAAGTGTGGGAGATGGTGTATGAAGAGTGTAGGAGGGTGTATGAGCTCAAAATTAAGGGTTTTGTTCAACAAAGAGACCAAATCGACACTGAAGCTAAAAGCGCAGCAAACCCTAGAAGAGGGCGTTTTTGCAAGCTTTTAGAGCATAAAATGAAATACTAAAGAGGTGAAGCAGAGGCTAGGTATCCCCACTTACTTGTCCTTGTTGTGTTTGAACCTGTTGTTGATGAAGAAACCACTGGAATGAATTATTTCCCCCTTGAAGAAAACGCAGCACCTCTAGCAAAAGCGCAACGCAACAAATGATGAGGCACTTTAGGAGCACGAAATTGTTGTTCTGAGGGTGCAAGAGCTCTTTGAAGGTGAAGAGATGTTTTTTGCAAATGAAATGAGCAAATGAGAAGCTCTTTTGGTCTTTTGTAGCTTTGGAAATTGATTTTCTCCTTTGATGGTGTAGTGGCCCCACCATGTCCTTTCACATTTTATTTTGAAACTGCAGCTTTAGAACCTTTTAGGATATATTACATCATAATGGAGATATAAAATCACTTTAGAACCTTTATTGAAGATTTTTCCCTATCACTACTCCTTCAAATGATGATTTTGGTGGTGAAATGACTTATTTTCATGCTTTTGACCCTATGACCTAATGATGACACTACATGAATGAATGAGTTGAATGATGACATTGATGACTATGACACCATTTCAACAAGGGATGACCTGACCATGCTGATGTCCATTGATCATAAAGGTGAAAGGAGTAGTGATGACCTACCTAACCTAACCAGTGACCAATTTTTTATTGAAAACCTATTTGAAACCATAAAAATTTGCAGTAGGACCCTATCAAAAACTTTGTAAGAGCATATTTGATCACTGGTGACTGAGAGGACTGACAGACACTAACAGATTGGCTAGATGAAACTTGGGCTTAAGTATGGCCATGCCCTTGAATCCCAAGTCTCAGAATTGAGGAGGTCAATGACATTGTTGCCCCTTGGAAAGATGCATCAGGTTGAGAACCAACCATTTTCAACCAAACTTTTGCCATCAAATAGTAGCACTCATGACCACCAAATAAATTGTTCATTTAAAGAGAGGTTAATTCTGAGTGAGTTGCTTTTCCAACAGAGTTTGGCTTAAAAGCCTCCAAAGTTTTCCAAATTCTTTTGGCCAAAAAGGTGCCTTTAATCTCCACATGAGCAAGGGTGACTAAAAAATTTGAAAATTAATCTTTCCATAAACTTTTGCCAAATGGGGACCCAAAAGTCATACAATTTCTAAGTAAAGCTTTCCATTCCTCCTTCCCTTCAAATGATCTGATAAACCATTTGGGCCACAAGGCTTGGGCATGGGTGCGAATCGTCATAAACCCATTTCATCCCTATTCCCTAGGGACGCAACATAGGTTGCAATTGTGGCTTTGGAAACCTTTGCCCATATCAGTGTCAAGTTGTCAACCCACAGAAAGTAGAGGATTTTTTCTAGTCTCCGATAACCATTAACATAAGGGACCCAACAAGCCCACGGGGCATAGAGCAGATGGTGACAGGGTGTTCTGTTAAGGCACTTCGAGGTGTAACGGTCACGGGTTTAGAACTTCGTGGCCAAAAATTCAGTGAAGCTAAGGGCTTGTGTGGCCTAGGCCAGGTGCAAGCCCCATGTGATTTTGACGGCTTAGATGTCTCTAGGTCACGGCTACTCAAGCCACAAGTTAGGCGTGCCAATCATCTTAGGACTCACATTACCTGCCAAACAAAAAAAAAGGGGGACATGAGTAACATACACGCATGTAAACCAACACTTTAGTGCATATATGTAACTTTGCAGGTAGAGTCATGGGTTTGCTAATTCCTTTGTCAAATTTGCTTTCTATCATTTGCATGACCATATCCCAAAACTCTTTTGGAGATGGCTAGAACGTAAATGAGATCCCTAGAAATTTGAAACTTTATGTAGGTTACATCCAACACCATCCTTGAGAGGCTAGCCAAGGTTGGATTCAAACTGACTTTCCTATAAGATTGAGCCTTCACCCACTAGACCTTAGATCTTAAAGCATCATAAAAGAATTGAAGGAATTCCATAGAATTTTTAATTGAAGATTGATCCTCAAGGATTGTGAGGGGGGAGTCACTAACAAAATAATCATTCACCATCCAACCAACATCCAGTTCATGGAGAAGGATTCCTTTGATAAAAGCTTGGGCCATGTTATTGTACAACAAATATCACAAGACCACGAAAAACACGATATATAAGGTAACAGCTACAGGACAACCTTAGCAGATTGACCTCGACAAGTCGATTTCTTCAAACTTGTACTAACTAATGGACAAGCAAGCCATGGCCTTTGTAAACAAAGTTTCAATAGAACTCCAAATATACTTTCAAAACTCAAAAGCCCCAAACATGGCTAGAATTAATGGCCACTCAATTCTATCATGGGCCTTTTCAAAAACGATCTTTAATGAAAAGGACATTGAGGCCAAGGAACTACGCCATTTCCTCCAAACAACAATGACACATCTATGTTGCACTAGTTTTCCCGACTAGGGGACAATGGGGACCAGGGGACACATCCTAAGATGACTAGAACACACCCCAAAAATTTTCAAGGGATGGCAAATATATATATATATATATATGAAAAAACTATTAAAAATTTAGAATTCACCACAAACATTTGCACTTGGTTCAAGCTTGTAAACATAACAAGCTATACTATGTAGTATTATGCACAGACCTTGCACTTGCCAATTATGAAAAAAGCTCAAACAATTAAAAAACGGTTGAGTGACATTTTATTATTGGCAATTAGATATTAATAAATGTAGCTTAGTTTTAGGAAACTTAAGTTTAACTATTTTCAATTTGCAATAAGGTCTATGAGATAGAGAATTGTCTCTATGGCAGCTATTCTTCCTCATATTTCTTAATATTGATGATTATATTAAAACATAAAAGAAATTCCCTTCTCAATAGGTTTTGTAGAATTTTACAAATGTGTTTAGAACCATTATAAAATACTTTGGCTGTGTAAAGAGATTAAATTCATATATCAGATTAAGAATGTGATTGAATAGAAATTTATTCAAACGTTTAGTACTCAATCCAAGTCACTATTATCTAATTGTTTTCACAATGCTTGCGGTTGGGATCATGGAAGCACTAGACTTTGAATGACTCCTGGAAAACCATGTACAACATGTAAAAGCTGAGATGACTCAAAAAATGTGAAGAACAAGAGCAATAACCACAACGATCAGCCCTTTGAAATGTTGCATTTCCTGTTTTCTTAGCATGGAGGCTTTGCTTGTTGTAATGTTGTTGTTGAAAATACAATATTTAAATCACCAAAAATTCAAATTGAAACCCATCACACAAAACTCATGTTTTGAGCTGCAACTTGTACAGCAAATTTAGACTTGCTGCAATACAAAAATACAAATTTAGACTCACTGCAATACAAAGAAATGTTGCATTTCCTGTTTTCTTAACATGCAGGCTTTGCTTGTTGTAATGTTGTTGTTGAAAATACAATATTTAAATCACCAAAAATTCAAATTGAAACCCATCACACAAAACTCATGTTTTGAGCTGCAACTTGTACAGCAAATTTAGACTTGCTGCAATACAAAAATACAAATTTAGACTCACTGCAATACAAAAATAATGGATGGGAAAAATGATCATATTGTCCAATCCTAAACGTCAATGTCTATGATTGTCAAAAGGAAGATATATCATATATGCCCAAAAAGTCCTTGAAATCTGCCAGAAATATCCCTGAAATCTGTAAGGAACATTGCTGAAATCTGCCCAAAACGTCTTGGGGATGGCCAGCAAGTCCCTGATGAAGTCCCCAATAGTTTGGGGACGTTTCCTAAGGGTCCATAAAGTCCCCGAAATGCGGGAATGCAGGCTACATAGATTTTTTTTTGGGGGGGGGACAGGTCCCCATGCAACATAGGATATTATCCAAATAAATAAAGTAGCCACAGATGAAGCTTGTTTACTTTGGCGACACTATCTTAGGCAGGATATGCTTGATGCGTAAGTATTTTATAGGAGATATTGAGCAAGCTTGTAAGCCTCCAATGGGGAATGAGCTTAAGCATGAATTTTGGGAATAAACCTAATCAATCCTTTCTTGATATTCTCCTCCAATGATTGTTCTTGAATAAGTTCTTCGTAAACCTGCAGTAGGTCAAGCAAAACAAAATCTCTCATGGCCTTATAGAATTGACATGGGTAGCTATCAATTTGAAGATTTATCATTGGCCATATCCATCAAAATAGTTGCCGACATATCTAAAGTCAATGTATGTTTGCAGTTTGCACAACCTCTCATATTCAAGTGAGAAACAACATTGGACTATGTCCGAGTTGGTAGTTTCATGTTGCCACCTTAAGTTCTTCAAAAAGTCTTTGCATTTGATAAATAATCTTGTAATGATTAAAAAACTTTTTTCAATATCTTCTTGCTTATTGATGCAACCCTCTACTAATATGATGGAAGCAATCCTCCCAATAGCTTTTTCAGAGACAACTCTAAAGTATTTGGCATCCTATCCTCTAATTTAATCTAGTCCAAGGTGGCCCGTAAGCTCCCTAAGGTCAACAAAATTCTTCAACATTTAGGAAGTGAGAAAATGTTGGTGCTAGAGTCTGGAACTCTTCATTATATGGATTGAATTCAAGCTTTTAGTGTCACTACTTGGATTCGTATTGGGAAACTTTTTGATACAAAAATGCAATCACCCAATTGATGTCATTTCCCCACCAAGCAATCTAGCACTTTTACCCTCTCAAACTTTGTAATGCATTTAAACCCTTTTGATGGAGTTCATGCAATTAGAGTGTTATAAATGTGACACGTTATGCAAAAAGAGGATCTTATGAATGCACATTTTCTCAACTCCCCATGAAATGGAGAAGATAATAGGTTGGTGGTCTAAGAGAGCTGTCTCTCCCAATAAATATAATAGCTAGCCTCTACTAAAACCAATAGAGGAGGTATTATTCTTTGAAGGCATGGCTCTATTAACCCTTTTCAAAACGCTTTAATTGGCTCTTCAAAAGTTTGATCATGTGAACAAGAGTTTTGACAATCCATGCCTTATGGATTTGTTGGGGTCATACAAGCCAAGCCTAGTCTTAAGGCCATTCCAAACGGCCAACTCTCCATGGGGAATTCTAACGAGGAGTAGCCCCTATTTATCATCTTGAGTCTTAAATATGTTAAAGTCCCCACAGACTATGCAATGGGCTTCAAACAATTCATTGTTAATCAAGTTCCAAAAGGCGACTCTTTCTTTAGTGTCATTAAATGTATAGATATTAGGCAAGCCTAAAATCAAACCATGCAAATTTAGCCAACTATTCTATTGGGTCAATACCCCAACCCACATCTACTACACAAGTTCAGGTGAAATTAAGGGCTCCCCATCCATCGACATGGTTAGACACAAAAACAAAAACATTTGAACAAACAACAATCAAGGTCACTTCTAACAAAAAACCAATGATCTTGACTTTTTGTAAACATAAAACATATAAACTTGGAATCAATATATAATCTTCTGAACCATGCATTTTCTATAGGGATCTGTATAGCCCCCTGTCAGTGCATGGCATTACCTTCACTAGGGATTGGTATCAATATAATTCATTCATCTTCAACATGTTCCATCCTAGCCAATGTCTTAAGAGAATTTGATGAGACTATGCTTTTGTTGCTAGCAACTTGAACCCAATCATCAAGTTTACAAACCTTGCATTGCTTCATGAGTTAATCAATCTTTGAGCGCTTCTATGGATTCCACAATAGAGGCAGGGACCACACTCTTCACCTCCCCCATGTCAAGAGACCCACTGAGAGAGAAGAGGAGGCTCGAGAGTGGTGCATAATACCCTTCCCAGTGGCCAAGGCCATAAGCTTATTTGCTGCCCCCCATGTTTTAGCAACAGTTTTGATACAACAGGTTTTCTAAGTTGTCACTACTTTGTTATTCTAGTAGAACTTTTGCACCACTTGAACACATCATCATTAATTGTAGTCGAGGTATGTTGGGTAAGAAGGAGAGCAGTAGAGTAAGATTGGGAACCTGATGCTAGCTCTCCTCTGCTATTGTGCGATTCGCGTGACCTAGCCTGGGATCACGCTGCTCACAGCCGCCTCCCAGCGGCCTCCTGTCGCCCCAATGGAGCAAATGGACTCTATAGAAGATGGAGATCCACCATCAGATCATCAACAGGAACATGAAGACTTTGCAAACGCGTTTGCATCCCTCATCTCTGCAATGGGACCTCCAAAAAACAGGCCATCAGTAACTAAGTTTGTCAAGGGACTAGATGATATTCCTAAAATCTCCCTTCCTCTGACTCTCCCTCGACGAGCAGCGTTGTCCCTCGCAGAACATGGCTTGGTTGGTCAGTTCACAAGTTTATGGCCATCACCCAAGTCTGTTCGAAAATGGGTAGAAAGAAACTGGACTTTGTCAATCAATGGGAAAATCTCCATAAGGTTTTGTGGAAGAGGATATTATACCTTCCACTTCGAAACAAAAGAAAATCATGATTTAATCTTCAAGAATGGCCCATACTTCATGGACATGAGAGGACTATATCTAAACCGATGGACTCCTGATTTTGACCATGAAATGGATGTCCCCAGCGCTGTGCCAGTATGGGTCAGATTACCACATCTTCCTCTTCACTGCTGGGGAGATGAACCAATAAAAGCTATTAGGAATGCAGTGGGGAAATACATAGATAGATGTGAACCAAAGGAAAACATGCATGCATGTGCCAAGATCTGCTTAGAAGTGGATTTAGGGAAAGGCCTCCCGGAAGCAATAAAGATCAAAGTCGATCAATGGACGCATATACAACAGTTGGACTACGAACAAATCCCCTTCAAGTGCAAGGTATGTCATGAATACGATCATTTTGCAAATAGATGTTCAAAAAAAAAGAAAATGAAAATGCAGAAGAATCGGAAAACAAATGGGA
Source organism: Pinus tabuliformis (assembly GCA_031772625.1). Taxonomy (NCBI): domain Eukaryota; kingdom Viridiplantae; phylum Streptophyta; class Pinopsida; order Pinales; family Pinaceae; genus Pinus; species Pinus tabuliformis. Next base: position 1,046,964,556 of record CM062818.1, on the reverse strand, counting down.
ACAAGTCAAAAGGAAGAAATCATTCAATAAATAGCCCCTTCCTCCCTCATCACAACCTCAAGCATCCACTGAACCCTCCTCGCCCTCACCCAACGCAGAAAGCCCATCATCTCTCATAAACCCCAATCCCTTTGGTCCCTTGGAAGAGCCCTCAACTCCCCCCTCTCCTCAATCCCCTCCACATCCATCCAACTCCCCTATCATGCCATCAATCCCTGTAAACCTCCGCTCTCCCCCACCCCCATCAGTGGATCGAATATTAACCAGAAATCAGTGCAAGGAGTCCCTCCAAACCTTTGAACATAAAAAAACAAAAAACAAAAACAAAACAAAAAACAAAAAACAAAAACAAAACAAAAAACAAAAAAAACAGGAAGGAAATTTAACAAGGAGTTGAGAGATGAAGCAGTAGCTAAAGAGATGGCACTAGGCACGCAGCAACCAATGGATTCTTTCTTTGGGAAAAGTTCTGGAAATAATGACAAAAACCAAAATCAGCATAGAGGGAAAGGTCCCTCATCCCATCAAACAAATAAGTAATGATCGTGGTCTCCTAGAATTGTCGTGGACTGGGAACACCCTTCAAAGTGAATGCAGCAAGAGATATTTTAGCAAAAGAAACCCTAGATATATTCATGATTCAGGAGACCAAAACTAGCAGCCAAGAATCAGAAAAAATGATAGAAAAATTAAAAAATTGTGAAGGAACAACAGTATAGGCTATAGGGGCCTCAGGAGGAATCTGTACACTATGGAAGAAAGGAAAATGGGAAATGATGCAACAAAAAAAGGAGCAACATTGGATAAGAACAGACCTCAAGGAAATAAACACCAAGGAACAATACAACTTCATCAACATTTATGCCCCAAATCACTACAGGGAAACTCTAAATGAAGTTCAAAATAGAAAAGTGATCCTGGGAGGGGACCTAAACTTGGTACAAAATATTGAGGAGAAATTTGGAGGGTCCTACCATGCAGATCCATCCAGGGAGGCACTGGAAACAATCATGGAACAGAACAAGTTAATTGACATCCCACCGAGTAATGGGAAATACACATGGAATAATAAAAGGGTGGGAAAAAGCAATATAAAAGAGAGGTTGGACCGTATATTGGTTCAGAAAAATATCGTATCAAGCTTCAACTTAGCAAGATCAAAAATTCTTCATACCACAGCATCAGACCACAAGCCGGTGGCAATCATTTTGGGCAAAATGGACAACCAAGGGCCTCTACCTTTCAAGTAC
>CM062818.1:1044930806-1045158306 GCA_031772625.1 Pinus tabuliformis | reverse complement strand
TAATGTTGGTGTGACCTTTCAACATGCGATGGACATCGCATTTCGCGGAATGATAAGATAGATCGTAGTGGTGTATCTTGACGATTTCACAGAATATTTAAAGAAGAGATCTGACTACCTATGCCACTTGAAGCAAATTTTTTAGTGATGTCAAAAATAAGGGATATCTCTTAATCCTAAGAAGATTATTTTTGTAGTGTCCGAGGGAAACATCTTAGGCAATATCATCATGAAGAGTGGAATTAAAATTGTCCCTGAAAGGGTCTTAGATATTACACAAATTCCCTTCCCAGTGAATAAGAAATCCATGCAGTCCTTCCTAGGGAAGATCAACTTTCTCCCCAAGTTCATCTCCGATTACATGCAAATTTTCAAACCTATACAGGATATGGAAAAGAACGATGCAATATACAAGTGGGAAAAAATGGAAAAGGATGTTTTTTACCATATTAAGCAAGCTATTGTAGAAGCACCATCTTTATACAACCCAAATTTCAACAAACACTTTCTGCTCTACACCATCGCTTCTTATACTTCTTTTTTCGTTGTGCTTACGCAAAAAAATGATCAAAACAATGAGTGGCCAATATATTTTTTGACTACCAGCCTATAAGGACCTAAACTTAACTATCCTACCTTCGATAAATAGGCATATGCATTTTATAAGGCGGTAAAACACTTCCAGCCCTATCTCTTGAAGAATCATTGTATTATCTTTGTTTTGCACCCAGCAGAGAGATCGTTGTTTGTCCAACAAGAGTTGGGTGAGAGAAGAGAGAACTGGATGACCGATTTACAAGAGTATGATCTAGAATTCAAACTAGTTCACTTTCAGGGGCCATGGTCTATCTTGACTAGCAGCAGAAGTAGTGGATGCAACAGAGGATGATCCATCCAGGTGGGAATAGGAAATGGAGATGTATAATATTGAGCGAGCTTCCCCCACTACTATCTTAAACTCTTAGTACATAGATGTTCACCAGTGCCTTGAGCATGGCACTTTTCCCTCTCACTTATCAGCATGGCGAAAGAGGGAAGTTATATTAAGAGAATTATCTTACCAATTGGTGCATCGGGTGCTTTTCAGAAAGCACCATAATGGAGTACTACTCAGATGCTTGGAAGCACATGATTTAGAGAAAGTATTGTGTGATCTCCACGCTGGACCAGCCAGGGGACACTTTGTGGGCGACAATATAGAGCAAAAAATCATGTGGTCTAATTTTTATTGGCCCACATTATTCAAAGATGCTCATGCATATTCCCGCAAGTGTTCGGTGTGTCAGAAGTGTGTCAGTCAAGGAAAGAAATTAGTCGCACCGTTGCAACCTGTCATTGTAGAAGAACCATTTCAACAATGAGGTTTATATGTCATCGGTGAGATTTTTCCACACTCATCGAAGCAGCACCGTTATATTCTCACTTCCACAGATTACTTCACGTGATGGATAGAAGTGATTCGACTCAAGCAAGTGAATGATCAGGAAATCATCCACTTCCTCAAGCAAAATATCATCTCCAAGATTGGCATTCTGAATTCACTTGTTTTTGACAATGCAACATACTTTTCATCGTTAATATTATATGATTTTGCATTGGAAAATGGTATTGTATTGAAACATTCTGCTAATTACTATCTGCAAGGAAATGGTCTTATTGAGTCCACAAATAAGGACCTTATCTTCATTATCAAGAATATCATTTTCTCTAAACAGAGGAACTGGAACTTCGCTTTGGTGAATGCCCTATGGGATGACTGAGTCACGCCAAAACCTTCTTTGAATATTTATCCTTACATCCTAGAGTATGTAAAAGAATCCATCCTACCCCAAAACATATATTTTCCTTCCCTTCAACTTTCACAAGAATCTCAAGGAAAGCCTTGCTTATTTATTTAGAGTATGATAGACACCCTCCATAAGCTATAGGAAGAAAAAAATATACAAAAAGAAAAAAATTATCTTCACCAGAGTCATATCAAGAGGTGGTTTGGCAAGAAGACTGTAGGGAAAAATGAATTCAGTGTGAGTGACCTAGAGTTGAAGTGGGACAAAGCCCACGAGGACAAAGGCAAACATACTAAGTTCCAATCCCTATGGATCGAACGTTCATTGTACACGAGAAGCTTGGCAAGCACACATATTGCCTCCAATATATAGACGAGAAGATTGAATCTCTTCCTATTAATGACCAAGATTTAAAACACTATTTTCAATGATGGTTTAGGGTTGTGCCCTACCCAATGTACATAGTTTGTTTTCTTGTTTCTTAGTTTGTTTGGTCTTTCATTTTGTTTTAGTTCATGGTAATAAGCGTCATGTGTGAACATGTTTTATGGCTGATTTGTGTGTGGCTGAGTTGAAAAGATTCTTGTGACACTACAACATTTGGCTAACCTCTAGTCCTCTTTCTTTTTTTTTGTTATGTCTTTTCGTCGATGATGTTATAACGGAAAATATGATCCTTTCGTAAGGATAGTTTTGTGTTGAACCATGATATCTGTGTCTATTATAGAAACCTTACACCCATACTTGGTTCGTATGTTTCGATGTTTTCATGCTTATCCAATCAAGTAGAAGAGGAAAAAGGGAAAAATATAAACGAGAAAATCTAAATCATAGGTATTTATATGCTTCTATGGAAGAACAACCTCTTCTTCTCTAATTAAGTTGGGATCCCTCTTCCGCCCATGAAATAAATAAGTTCCTATGCACATTGCTATACAAATAAATAAATAAAGGTGAAAGAAGAGAAAGGTTTCCTGCACAGGCAGGTGAAGCAAGCAACTCTAACGGGGTACTATCCAGGCTCGCTAGAAATGGATCAATGTTTGTGTTCCTGTAGTGACTTTGCCAGGGTAGTGTCCAGGCCTACTAGTAGTGAAGAAACACTAGAGATGAAAAACTATACTATAAATTTCTAAAGCTCATGAACCATAATACCCTTTCCTGATTCGAAACATTGCAATATTGTTCATCTTATGTTTGTGTTCAACCAGGAAGGGACAAAGGGGACTATGTTTATTCACATGGTAAGTGGGGAAACCAAAGTGATCTGCACAATGAATCAATACTCCCTGAAGAACTAGACCCTGCACAAAATAATTAACTTAGACAGAGAAGTTGCAATTCTACTAGTGTGTCGCCAAGTGTTGTCGTTGCTACAAAACCCTCCAAAAGTTTGGCATGCACCTAAATTTCAGAGCCTACCTTGATCTTGTATATTGTCGTCGTAAACATTAATACTTATCGCATGTGTTTTCTCTAAGTTTTTTGGTCCCATTTGGAAGAAAATCAAAGTGTCATATTTTCATAGGTTAAGTGTTGCACAATGTACATAAGCTTGTTTTGGTGTTTTCAAGGGGTAATCTTTGCGAAAATAAGTCAGTCTTACCATGTAAACATATGTCACGCTCATTTCTAAAGTTTTAAGCATTTTCGTACAAGCGTTGTCACTGTCGTTGCAAAGTTTATCTTTGGTGTCGAACTCGTCGTAAGTTGTCACAAATTTGTCACACTGAGGGAAGTATGGTGTTCATGTATTATGGATTATCTATGTTGTGTCTTAAAGTGTTTCTATTGTGTGATCATAGTCAAGTCTACTCACTATTCACATCAGTCTTATTGATCCCACACTTAGCCAAATTTGGAAAAATTCCCGACCGAGCAACTTAGCCTCATCCAGCCCTCTTGAACAGCGCATTGCGCAGTCTCATCCCTCAAGCTGTAAACCTTCCTATTTGCACTATGTAATGTGTATTTATTTCCTCCCTAATCTCCCCAACTAAGCAATCATAGTTCCCAAGCTCAACCTCTAACCTCCAAAACTACGCAATTTCTCTCTCATACCCAGTCAAAATTGCGCATTTCGCAGTATCAAGGCTCAAGCCTCAGCTCTGAACTCATGAACTATGAAATCATATGGCCTCCTCTACCTTCCAAAACTGCACAGTAGGAAGAATTAGTGCTCAATCCCTTAGCCTAGCTTCCTGAGCTATCCAATTTTGCAATATTTTTTCTTAGTCTAAGCCTGAATTGCACATTGCGTTGTCTCGAGGCTCAAGCCCGACCCTTAACTGCCTCAACTGCACAATTGCACAGTCACTAAGCCTCTCCCTCATCCTTCCACCTAGGTTTGGCTCAGTTAGTGGATCATCATGCAACATCTTAGACTATGGGTTTATCTGACTGATGTCATCTTGTTATGAGTGAATTTCAGATGTAAGTACTCTATCATACTATGACAGGATGATGAAGAAGGAGATGGAGAAGGGAAACATGCTAGAAGACACCATTGTAGTTGAAATGAATGCCGATCAATCAGGATAATCCAAAGGGACACGAGTTTGTAACTATAGCTCAAGACCTAATATCATTGAATACTCCTCATCTCTGAGCCATACGGAGGTGGACGGATGATCATTACCAAGAAGACACATAGCAAGAAGCGGCAAAATGACCTGACATTTCCATGTCAACATGTAATCCATGTCTTGAGTGTCATGTCATGTCATGTCATGAATCACATATGCCACATCATTCTTGTGGATTATGTAAATTCCTATTCGTAAATGTATTGTAAAGTGGAAGTCCAAAGGACATGTACAGAATATGAAGAGTCATGTAAAGTCGAAAATTCATAGGAATTCAAACAGTCATAAGGGTAGTCAAAGATTCACAAGGAAGGTGAAGCGTCACCCCATTGGTTACATAGATACCCTCATTGTATGAGCAAAGGACTTTTCACCATGGCTCCTCCCATAAGGAATCAAAGAGACAAGCTAGTTCTTTTGGGGAGCAAGTAGTGGTTCCAACACTCCACTATTGGAGCTAGTGGTGTTCGTTCTATACATGTGTCCTGGGAATTTTACTTAATATATGAAGCCTGATGGAAAGAATATTCTTCATGCATGGATTATGAATGTTTATAAGACTGATTTTTGAAGGTTTAAGGTTCATGTTTGTTTTCACATGTACTAAATTAGTTGAACTATTTCGGTATTTTATTGCTCAACATATTGAGAATTTGTTTTAATGGTTTCAATGACCCTCACATATTTGTGAAATATTCCTCCGGATGTTAACGAATCTTTTTTATTTGTGTTGGTTACAATGACCATCGCATGTTTTTGGACTATTTTGTTGGATGTTAGATGGATCTTTCCTTTTTGGTGTGTTTCTACTAGGGTGGTATTATTACCTCTCTTTTAGGGGCTCACCTTTTTTTCCCCTCTATAGTAGAAGAACCTCGACATTCCTACAACCGAACACTCACTTTCTTTTTGAAGGCATATATGTGATCCTCTCTCGTGTTGAAAGTCAGTTCCAAGGAAAACTTTTAAGAAAATAGTAATCGGGTTGTATTCTAGATGGGGCTCCTATCCCAAATGGTGCGAGGTCTAATTTGGACCACAAGTCATGGAGACCCCTTGGAATGTTGGCAGATCCAACACTGCCAACATTTTTGGTGCTAGGAGGGAAGTCATATTTTTATGGCTGATAACTCCACCCACCCACATCATACTTATTATGGTCAAGGTAGTAATATTCCCAGCACCTCGTCGATTCATATTCTTGAAGTTGATGGATCTTCTCATCCCGGTCTTGGACAAACTTGTGAAATATCTTACGATCATATCTTGGCCATCTGGCCTATAACCCATCGCTTTGAAAAGGTTATTGGATTGGTCCATGGAGTACATAATCTTCCTTATTTTCCAAAAAAGAACCCAACCACTCCTACTGGGGTAATGGTCTCTATAGTGGAATATTTGGTTCTCGCCACCCTTGAAGAGTTAGCAGAGACTGCAGAAAATGCAAAGAAACCAGAGCAACCTCCATATTTTAACAGAGGCAACGGAGACAATGATTTACTCTCAGATGACACCTTCTGCGGGTTAGGCAGTCAGGAAGAGGAGGAAGATCTCTCATATCCTGAAGAAGAGGAGGAGGATAGGGACAAAGACATGGAAGACCAAGATCTAGATTGGATGTCTTAGGACCCACTTGCTTTACCGGGTGTTTTACACAAGATGTCGAGGCACCCAAAAAAGCTATTAATGAAGTATGACTCTAACAAAGCAATCAAAGAAGAAGACCATTTGGACAACTTCTACCTACATCTGCAAATGCTTGTGGTACATCACAATGATGTTGCATGTATATATTTCCCTTGTATCTTAGATGGCAGAGCATCTGTATGGTACCACAGTCTGCCTCTGAACTTAATCCAGAACTGGAAGGGGTTTAAAAAGTTGTTCCTTGAAAAGTTTGTCAATGACAAACCTTGACCATGTTATTAAAAGAACTGGGAAATCTGAAGATGGAGTTGAAATAAAAGTTTAAAGATTTTAATTAGAGGTTCAATCGCATATTGAAAAAAATTCCTATAAATACGAAACCCCATGAATCCATCACCATCGATTATTACACTTCAGCCTTACCAACAAGAATCATGCATTTCATTAAGAGAACTACAAAAGGAACTCTGGCCGAAAATTACGAAAAGGCCATTGTGATTGAAAAGGACTTGTGCGCAATTGGAGTCATCATGGATGGTGAAACATCAAAGGACTCCAAGGACACGGGTAAAAGGTCTCAGGCCTTCTTCAGTAAGTCCAAGGATAAACAAGCTACAAATATTGAAAGCTTGACCTGTACCATTAAGTATTTGTATAATGACCTGGTAGAGTCAAAATAGAGGTCAAGCGAGACCACCGCAAGCAGCAAGCCCACAAAATTCAATTTCTTGAGAAGGGTTGACAACTCCAGCAATAGCAACAATCATCCGTCTAAATCTGCACAAAGCTCGAACGTCATACTAAATGTTGAGAGCATGGGCATGGATCAATATTTTTGTTTCATCAAGAATACCATTCAGGAAAGACATGAATGCTCTAGCTACGCATATCATTGACATTGTACTTTCAGATAAGAAGACTGAGCCAGCAGAAGAAAAGGAAAAAATTGTTGCGGTTGAAGAAACTACAAGTGTTAGGCACACAGTTAATACGTTCAGTTGTGTCTACGTAGCTAAAAGTAAAAATGTCAAAGAACCGCCACTGAGTGAGGACCGGGCTCAAAAGTGGAATAGTCGATATAAGCTGAGAAGCCAAGGGACGATTTTAGAACAAGAGTTAACGAGGCAGAAATTGAAATAACAATTGGTAAGGAAGATCAGACCGCCTATCAATACTCAGAGAAATAATGAAAACACTGCTACAGCAAAAAGTGCTTCTGCCAATTGCAAAAGCAAGCTTAAAATTTTGGAAGTATCAGATAAGGCTACTCCTCTAGACACTTAGGCAATTCTCTCCACACTTGATAATAACATAGTCAAAGACATGAAGAAAGCTTGTGCTAATATTTCACTCTTCGAACTTACAAGAATCGTGAGCCAAGGGGAACTGCTTATCTACACTCTTGAACAACTTGCCTCAGGTAACGGTGCTTTTTCGCAGAAGGTATCTTGTAAGTATTTTGGTTCCCTGGAATCTATACTTAATGGATTAAAATTAAATGCTAACACACTCTGCCCTTTGTTTTTGTTAACATTTGAATTTTTTAATTACAGTGTTCACAATTGCTTAGTTGATTCTAGTGTATTTGTAAACGTAATGTCATTATCTGTAGCTAAGAAAATAAATGTGAAATGGGATAAGACAGATGCACAGATCATTCAGCTGGATAGGACTCTTGTCCATGCTATTGGTGAACTCAGAAATGTGTTTATTCACCTATCATTTGATCAATGAGTTCACCAATGCATAAACATAGTAATTGTGGACATCCCAGAAGCATACGGTGTATTGCTAAGTAGAGACTGGTCTAGAAAATTACAGGGGACTAGTCACATTTATGGCTTCCGTACAAGGGAAAAAATAATCAAATTTGGGTAAACGCATGATCTTACATGAAGTTTATCGTACCCTTCAAAGGAAAGAATGAACCAGTTGCTTTTGTAGATCTAATCTTTGGTAATTGCTTCTTGGAGACTGACCTAGGGTGTTACCTTGCTCAACCTTCCCCAGTCCCACCAGACACACAGTTGGAACTCCTTCCTAGTCCAACTAGTGCAAATGACCTTTGTACAGTAGATAGTAGTAGTAGTACTAGTGTAGGGCATAGCTCTTGTACATATGATGTTTGGACTTTGTTTTTTGACGGTTCAAAGACACAGGAGGGATTTGGAGCTGGAGATGGTTGTTTTTTAGTAGACTCGCGATAGAGAAAACACCTGATCTCAAGTTGCTTGGAATTCGAGTGCACTAATAACATTGTAGAATATGAAGCACTCATCCTGGGCTTACAGAAGGCCATTGACCTCAATGTTGGAGTTCTTAAAGAAATAGGTGATTCAGAGATCGTTGTGTGGTAGGTATGCAATACTATACACTGTGTATCGCCTAATTTGAAAAGCTATCAACAAGAGGTATGGAATTTAATTTCTCAATTCCAAGATTTTAACATTATATTTTTTCCTAGAATGCATAACGTAGTTGTGGATGCATTAGAAAATGTTGTTACTAGGTTGTCACCGCTTAGGGACGGTTTTTCTATTGAAATTATTTATAAACCATTTGTCCCTGATAATATCACTAATTTACGTGTTTTTAATGATGAACAACATATACTCCATTTCATGGTGAACATTGATGTATTCAAAGATGCAGTTATAGATGAAGACGATCACGAAAAGGCGTTGCAAGATGCAACTTGCGCGAACAAGGAGAACCCCATGCTGAAGGGTGTGGTATCACTACAAAAGTTGTATGACTTGCAAAATTGTTTTAGAGGGCCAATCAATGCCAAAACCCATAGCTCAATGTTGTCGCATGAGTAGACTAGTCTTGGAATGGAGAAATATTTGAAGTTTGTTAAGCTCGGTACTTGTTGCACACCACAAGAGAAATAAGCCTTTATCCACTTATTCAAGCAGTACCGAGATGTTTTCACATGGACATACGATGAGCTCAAAACTTACGACATGTGAATAATCTAGCATGTTATAAAAATAAAGGAGGGGGCCAAGCCTTTTCAAAAAAAGTTGTGAAAGGTACATCCAATGCTTGAGCCCCTATTTCAAAAGGAGTTAAGGAAGTTGCTAGATTCTTGGATCATTTACAAGGTGTGACATTCAACCTGGGTATCAAATCTGGTCCCAATGAGGAAGAAGTCTGAGGAAATACACCTATGCGTAGATTTCTGAAATCTTAACCGCACCTGTGACAAAGGAAACTATCCTCTGCCATTTATGGAACAAATATTGCAGATAGTATCAGGGTCAGAAAAGTTCTCTTTGCTTGATGGTTATTCTCGATACAATTAATTTTTGGTCTCATAGTCTGACAGACTTAAGACTACCTTTTAAACAAAGTGAGGAATGTTCGCATTTAGAATAATGCCTTTTGGGCTAGTTAATGTCGGTGCAACCTTTCAACATGAGATGGACACCAGGTTTCATGGACTGGTTAGTCACAGTGTAGCGGTATATCTTGATGATGTCACGGTATATTCAAAGAAGATTACCTATGCCACTTGAAGCAATTTTTTTAGAAGGATATCTCTTAATCCCAAGAAGAGTATATTTGCAGTGTCCAACAGAAACCTCTTTGGACATATCATCACGAAGAGTGGGATTAAGGTCAACCCTAATAGGATCAGAGCTATTGCACAGATTCCCTTCCCATTGAACAAGAATTCCATGCAATCCTTCCTGAGGAATATCAACTTTTTCTGCAAGTTCATCTTTGATTATGCTCAAATTGTCAAAACATATACAGGAGATGGTAAAGAAGGATTCAATATACATGTGGGAAAAAAGAGAAAAGGATGTGATTTCCCTTATTTAGCAAGAAAGTGTACAAGCACCAACCTTATACAACCCAAATTTCAACAAAGACTTTCTACTTTACACCTTCACTTCTGATACTTCTCTTATCGTTGTGCTTACGCAGAAAGATGATCAAAACAATGAGTGGCCAATATCTTTTATGAATTCCAGCCTAAAGGGACCTGAACTTAACTATCCCACCATAGATAAACAAATGTATGCAGTTTCTAAGGAAGTAAAGCACTTCTAGCCTTATCTCTTGAAGAATCATTTCATTATCCTTTTTTTGCACCCAGCAGTCAGATCGTCATTTGTCCAACAGGAGTTGGGTGAGAGAAGAGCAAACTGGATGACCGATTTACAAGAGTATTATATATAATTAAAACCAATTCACACTATCAAGGGCCATTGTCTATGTTGGTTAGCAGCAGAAGTGGTGGATGCAACAAAGGATGATCCATCTGGGTGGGAACAGGAAATTGAGATGTATAATGTTGAGAAAACTTTCCCCGCTATTATCTCAAACTCTTGGCATGCAGATGTGCGCCAGTATATTGAGCATGGCACTTTTCCCTCTCCCTTATCTTCATGAAATAAGAGGGCAGACATATTGAAAGCATTATATTACTAATTGGTGCATGGGGTGCTTTTCAGAAAGCACCATAATGGAGTACTGCTCAGATACTTGGAAGTACATGATTCAGAGAAAGTGTTGTGATCTCAATGATGGACCAACTGGCGACACTTTGCGGGAGACACTACAACACACAAAATCATGCGGACTAGTTTTTATTGGCCCACATTATTAAAATATGCTCATGCATGTACCCGCAAGTTTCTGGTCTGTCATAAGTGTGTCAAACGAGGAAATAATTCAATCGCCCCATTGCATCATGTCGTTGTGGAAGAACCATTCACAATGTGGTCTAGATGTCATCGGTGAGATTTTTCCACAGTCATCAAAGCAACATCGTTATATTCTCACTACCACATACTACTTCATGTGGTGGAAGAAGTAGTTCCACTCAAGCAAGTGAATGATCAGGAAGTCATCCACTTCCTAAAGCAAAATATCGTATCTAGGTTTAGCGTTTTGACTTCACTTGTTTTTGAAAATGAAACGTACTTTTCGTCATTAAGATTATATGATTTTTCCTTGGAATATGGTATTGTATTGAAACATTCTTCTAATTAATCTCCACAGGGAAATGATCTTGCTAAGTCCATAAATAAGAACCTTATCTGCAATATCAAGAAGATTGTTTTCTCTTAACAAAGGAATTGACACTCTGCTTTGGTGAATGCCCTATGGTTTGACTAAGTCATGCCAAAACATTCTCTAAATACGTCTCCTTACATCCTGGTGTATGGAAAAGAAGTCATCCTACCCCCAAACTTTTATTTTCCTTCCCATCAATTTTCACAAGAATCTCAGGGCAAGCCTTGTTTATTAGTTCAGAGTAGGATAGACACCCTGTGCAAGTTGCAGGAAGAAAGACATAAAGCAAAAGAAAAAATTTCTCTTCACCAGAGTCATATCAAGAGGTGGTTCAACAAGAAGTCTACAGGGAAAAGGTAATTTAGTGTGGATGACCTATTCTTGAAGTGTGACAAATCCCATGAGGACAAAGGCAAACATACTAAGTTCCAATCCCTATGGATCAGACCATTCACTATACACAAGAAGCTTGGCCAACACACATATCATCTCTAATATCCAGACGAGAATATGGACTTTCTTCCTATTAATGGCCAAGATTTAAAACATTATTTTCAATGATGGTCTAGGGTTGTGCCCTACCCTATGTACATAGTTTGTTTTCTTGTTTCTTTGTTTGTTTGGTCTTGTGTTTTGTTTTCTTTCATGTTAATAAGCATCATGTGTGAACATTTTTTCTCACTAATTTGTGTGTGGCTAAGTTGAATAGAGTATTGTGGCAGTATAACATTTGGCTAACCTCTAGTGCTCCTTTTTTGTTTTGGTTATGTGTTTTGATCGATGATGTTCTGACGAAAAATATGATGCTTCTGTAAGGAGAGTTTTGTGTTCAACCATGACACATGTGTCTATTATGGAAACCTTACGCCCATACTTAGTTATTATGTTTCGGTGCTTTCACACTTATCCAATGAAGTAGAAGAAGAAAAGGGGAAAAATATAAATGAGAAAACCTAAATCACAGGTATTTATATGCTTATCTGAAGGAACAACCTCCTCTGCTCTCAATAAGTGAACATCCCTCTTCCGCCCATGAAATAAATAAGTGCCTATGCACAGTCTTATACAAATAAATAAATAAAGGTGAAATAAGAGAAAGGATTCCTGTGTAGGGAGGTGAAAAAAGCAACTCCGTTGGGGTACTTTCCAAGCTCATTGGCAATGGAGCAATGTTTGTGTTCTAGTAGTGACTTTGTCGGGGCACTATTCAGGCCTGCTGGCAGCAGAGCAACACCAGAGATGAAAAATTATACTCTATAAATCTAAATCTCATGAGCCATACTACCCTTTCCTGATTCAAGACATTGTGATATTGTTGATCTTATGTTTGTGTTTGACTGGGAAGGGACAAAGGGGACTATGTTTATTCACAGGGTAAGTGGGGAAAACAAAGTGATATGCATGATGAATTAATGCTCCCTGAAGAACTAGACCCTCCACAAAAGAATCAACTTAAACAGAGAAATTGGAATTCTACCAGTGTGTCGCCAACTATTGTTGTTGCTACAACACCCTCCAAAATTTTGGAGCCTACCTTGATCCTGAATATTTTCGTCGTAAACATTAAGACTTATCGCATGTGTTTTCTCTAAGTGTTTTGGTCCCATTTGCAAGAAAATCAAAGTGTCATCTTTTTGCATGCTAAATTTTGCATGATGTACATAAGCTTGTTTTGGTGTTTTCAATGGGTAATATTTGTGTAAATGAGTTGGTCTTACCATGTAAACATTTCTTTCACTCATTTCCAAAGTTTTAAGCACTATTGCACAAGTTTCGTCACGCTCATCGCAAAGTGTATATTGTCGCACTTGTCGTAATTTGTCGCAAAATTTTCGCACTGAGGGGAGTATGTTGTTCACGTGTTCTTGATGATATATGTTGTGTCATAAAAAATTTTAAGTGTGTGATCGCAGTCAAGTCTTATCATTGTTCACATCAACTTCATCGATCGCACACTTAGCCAAATTCAGAAAAATTCCCAACTGAGTAACATAGCCTCATCCAGCCCTCCTGAACTACGCATTGTGAAAAATGAGCCCTTAAGATGCAACCCTACCCCTTGGGACTACAATGCACAGTTCCTTCCTCCCTGAGCTCCCCAATTGTACAATCACAATTCCCAAGCTCAGCCTCCGACCTCCAAAACTACATAATTTATCTCTTTCCAAGTAAGAAGTGCACATTTTGTAGTCTTAAGGCTCAGGCCTCATCCCTAAGCTCCTAAACTGCACAATTGTGCAATCACCTGGCCTCCTCTACCTTCCAAAAATACACAGTAGGAAGAATCGGTGCTCACTCCCATAGCCTAGCTCCTTGAGCTCCCTGTTACACAATAATTTGTCACTGTCTTCACTCCAGTCTTCCTACTGTGTCATGTGTCCAATTCATACATGCTCATGTCAGACAAATGCTCTCTGATGTTGCCAAATGACCCACTTTTCCAAAGGTTTCTGCCTCATTGCGTCTGTTGGAAAAATAAACACGCTGATGAGCGCTCCAAAACAGTCCAGAAGCGCTGCCATTGTGAAAGTACACGCGATTCCCGCGATGGTCGAATTTCATGTGCCAGCGCAACTTTCTCTTATAATTTCCCACGATGACATGACTAGCTACGTTATTCAGAAGCGATGTCAGTGCAGCAGACCAGTTATGTGCCCGCGATGATCCAGATTGGGTGAATTTGTTCCAACAGTCGACCTTCCAGATGACTCCAGACCTGGTTTTTGGCCTTGTTTATGTCGCCCTTCTTTCTCTGGCATGGTTGTTCCGTCATTCGTTCTACCTTCCTTGGAGATAAGCTCATCCTCCCACCATTCATGGAGACTCCTTCTCCTATTTAAGCTCTCACCATTGCTATGAACTGCTAGTTTGGAATTCTTAGTCTTTGGAGTGTTGATGATAGTACTGTGAGTTTTCTAGATAGCTGATGTGAGTGTGACAAGTGTGGGTTTGTTTAGAGCTTGAGGAAGGTTGTGAAGTGCCTTGATCTTGTGTAAAACTTATGAGTGAGAGAGACTTGTATATAGGGAGATCCATTTTCAAGAGTGAATTCTTGAAGAACATGTTGGCTGGATCCTTCTGAGAAGGCTTGTGACGTCAAGACTTTGGTTGTAAGCTTACTCTATTTTCATAATTAATGCAATCAATGATGTTTTCCTATGTCTGGTATGTAATGTACTAGATAGCTCATGACTTCTTGACTTTGTGGGTAGATAGATCATTGTTGTTCCGGTTACGTGCTTTGTTGTATTTCCTTTTCATTGTTTCAAGTTGATTACTCATTAGGAGAAGGAAGCGGAAGTTGGAGCAGCGCAACGGAACTCCATCGACCACCGGTTAAGGTAGGCCTCCAACTATGACTGTTTAAGGAAAGCTATTGTTGATCTGTCCTTGTTTGTGACTAGACCCACTCTAGGGCTAGAGGGGTTGCCTCTATCCACAGAGGGAACACTTTCCTGCATCACAAATTGGTGACTCCACTGGGGAGCTGGCCTTTGTTCTTTTCTTGTTTACTCTTGCCTTGATTTTTTGTTTTCGTCTCTTTTGAGATTTTGGGGATAGTTACCTGTTTTCTGAGTTTCCTAGCCTGATCTAGGAAATGTCCTTATTTGCTTAAAGATTGATTGTTTTTTATTTGGGAGTTTTTGGTTCGCCTGTTGCTGTTTTGAACATCATCGCATTTTTTAATTTAACAATCGCGCTGTCATCGCATCACCCATTTCGTAGTATCCTGTTCATCGCATAATTACTCTTAACAGTCGCGACGGTTCTGTAAATCGGACCATCGCGGAAAAGGCGTGTACTTTCGCACTGACATCGCTTTGTTGCTGCGTATTGTTCTTTATCAGCGCTTTATTGCCAGTGTATTGTCTGCGTTGATTGCTGTAGAATTGAATTTTTTCAATTCTGCCTCCTGAATCCGTAAGTCTTGCTAGTCCCCTGTTGTTCTCACTTGTTTGATGACTTGTTTTTCGCTGTTTAGAGGTTGAGGCACTCTCTTGTGAGCTTTGTTGAGCGAATCTTGTCTTTTTGCTTTGTGACCTAGTTTTACCGTTTCAAGTCCTTTGGATCAGTTTTGCTTGGTTGCTTGCTTGCAAGGTTTCGTTTGCTGCTTGCTGTTGGTTTGATTGAGCCTTCCCCTTTGCTTACTTTTGGTTGATTGTTTAGTGATTGTTATTGGACCTATTAGTGTCAGCCTTTCCAGCCTTCCTCCAGTGATCAAATGTGCTCTTACAAAGTGATTTTGAAGTGTCAAGGTCAAATTTTGTCATTTCAGTGAGTCTTCAAGCAAAATTTGGTCACTAAGCATTAGGTCTAGGGTTTGCTTTCACTCTGTTCAAAGTTGCCCAAATGTCGGTCTATGTCACCATTCAGCTGATTTTATCATCATTCAGAGGGTTTTCATCATCATATTAGGTTCCATTGGGTCATTGTACACCTTGTTCATGCTTCAGTTGTGCTTTGGCAAGTTCATTTCCCTCTCCTAGGGTTTTGAAGCCAATTTCTCTTGGATGGTCAAGTCACCGGCAAAACTTGTTTCCTGATGTTCATACACCCTCCCCTATCCTTAAAATACCTTATCAAACACTTCCCAACACTCAGATCCGCCAAATTCCTCATTTTTCCACAAACCCTAGTTTCTAGCTACAACCTGGCAATTTTCTAGGTTTGACCTGTGTTTTGTCCTTTTCGACCTCTTCCCCTCACTCAATCTCTGAGATTCCACTTTCCCCTACTTCCTAACATCCCTCCCCACTCCCAAAAATTTCCCCAAGAATTTAGAAGCCCTCTATCCCCTTCATTTCGCTCCATTTCGACAAAATCCCTTGTTTCACACATCGGGACAAGTTTCACTCAAAAGCTGTTTCTGAGCAATCAAAGATGAATTTTTCAAAACTGAGAGAGGTTTTTGTCCACAACATGCCAAGGAAGAAAAACCTCTTTCACTTTTTACACAGGTGTCATGGTTTGAGAGAAATGTCGAAAATACCGGCGAGAACGAAGGTGCTCCAAGGACGGTTGGCCAAAGCACAAAAACGAAGGAAAACACCTGATCCACTCCAAATTTTGGCCAAAGCCTCTTTGATTGAGCATGGTACTTGATTGGGGACTCCCAGCCCAAATTTCAAGAAATTTGGAGAAAATTTCGTCATTTGTGAATTTTTTGTACAATTTTACAGGTTTTGGCCATTGGAGTGGTCTCACCCCGCGCGCGACCACTCGTGGGGACAGCTCAGAACGGGGAAAACTCTACATTTTTGGAATTTTCATGCAAAAATACACTTGCCTATGCATGGGGTCAAAATTTTATGGAGATTTGGGCCTCCCAAAGCTCAAAATACATGCAAATTTTGACTTTCTGCCCCTTTTTTGAGTTGCAGAAAGCTGCCTTGGGAGAAATGACTTTTGAGGGGTCAAATCAACTCCAAATTCAGAAATTCCAGTGGGGTTGGAAAGTAGACTCATATTCCTTTCCAACAAGCTATCTTGCACCTGATTTGGACACCAGGAAGGCCTTCCAACACAGCTTCCAATGTGCGCGACCACTCCAAGGGAGGGGCGCGACCACTCAGGGAAATTTCACCATTTTGACTATTTCGGCCTGCAAAACACTGTTTTTACTTTGGTTGACTCTTAATGCATGTAAATGATGGATTTTTGGGTAATTTTCATGGCACATGGATACATTTACTCTCCTTTAACACTTCTAGAAGTTTCCTTGATGTAAATAGTGAATATTTAATGCATGGATAGATTACCTAAGTTTTAGAGGCAAGTTGTTTTGACTGCCTATTATCTAGTGCTCAGTTTAGAATTAGTTCAAACTGCTCCTAGGAAGTTGAGCTCGACCCCTAGAGGTGGGGAAAGGAGTTAGATGATCTATATTATGCCTTCTCTTACTCATTTTCATGGTTGGACTCTTGAGGGAGAAGCTCTATTGTATATTTTACTTGTATCTCTGCAATTTGAGGAAAAGGAAGGCCAGGGTTTTGCAGACATCATTGTGGATTCTTGTGGATTATTGTGTTGATGGTGTGTTTCCTACTTGTCATTGTAAGTGTGTTTATGTGTTTCATCTCTTATTCTATTGCTGCTAATTAAACAAAAGAAGTGATAAAGTTTGAATTCATGCATGCCATGCTCAGCTTTCAATTTTGTTTAATATTTATGTTTTCCACTGTCTAAAGAGGATTCAAAGTCATTGTTTGCCCTCTTTAGCTCCCTCTCTTTCTTCCTTGATCATCCATCTCAGCTTAAGGCATCAGCACAAAACTCTTACCTTGCCCCAAAGACCCACCTGCAAAAACTGAGCTCAATCCCCACACCCTGAATTGCACTTCCTCCAATTGCCACCAAAAACCCCAAAAACTTCAAATCAACCCTCCTTATCAGTTTACTAGCCTAATATCAGTGTTCCTAATTGGGTCAGCTCATCCTATTGAAATATCTACCGAGTTTGACCGGAGAGAGCCTTCTCATACCCCGTAGGGCTAGCTACGAGGTGAAATGGTTTGATGTTGCCTTGAAGGTTTACCTTCCTCAGCCTAGGGTGAAATCTCAAGCGCTAACATAGTGGCGACCATACTGGGGAGAACAAACTTGTTTGTGGGTTGATGTGTTTGTTTCATAAGTCTTAGATGGAGCCTGAAGTTACGCCAGGTAGCCTTTGAACACGCTCTTGTTTTACATCAGCGTTAGTAGATAAACGCTGCTTCAGTCAATCTCCGTGAGCTTGTGAATACAACACTTCATTTGCATTGTACCCCAATACATGTATCAAGTTCAGATCTGATTGTTGATAGTGGACAACGATCAGACACTTGAAAGGCTGAAATCATTCACTTGGCGACTCCTTTCACTGAAGAATCCAGCAACCTATGCTTCATGGTGACTTCACTGCAGGAAGATCAGTAGCTTTGAGATTTTCATGATGGACCTAATCGCAAGAAGATATGCTCCCTTGAGCCGAGATCACATCCCAGGTTTTCCGAATAAAATTCCAAAGGTAGATTGGTCAAGGAATTTGCCTACATTTAGTGATGATGGTAAGAAAGATGTTGCTTTACATTTGGTTAGATTTCATATGCATATTCGTAAGTTGAAGGTGGATTTTCCTGAAGATTGCTTGATGAAAATATTCTTGGCCACTCTGGAAGGTACAGCTCAATCGTGGTATGAAAGTTTGCCGCCTGCTTGTATTTACTGTTTAAAGGATTTTCATGCTATGTTCATTGAACGATATAAGGACTCTTACCCATCATTGAATTTAGTTCAAGACTGTTGCAAGCATGCCTATAGTTTTATTGAAAGCCTTGAGAAGTTTTATGAAGATGATAATTTCATGGATGAAGAGATCATGGAAGCCTTGTATGAAAATCCGTTTCAGCAGCACATAGAAATCTTAGAGGATACTTGTCAAGATCAGCAAGTTGAAGATGGCCATATGGCTGTAATTGATGAAAGAGAAGAGTTTGTTTCAGATCTGCCCACAGAAGAAGACAGCATGCAGATTGAAGAATGTAATGCAGTCAACTCAGCTATTTCAGATCAAAATTCAGATCATGGTGACCAAGAATACCTTGTGCCGAATCCTGAAAAGGAGAGTTTTGTTGTTGAGATCATGGACAAAGTTCTTGATCCAAATGTCCTTATGCCATCAGAACAGAGCCTGCATGAGGAGGTAATTCAGCCAGCTCATGAACAGCAAGATGAGATCTTTTTTCAAGTAAGTGAAAACTCTTTTTTCAATCATAATTTGGATAGTTTGATTGCCATGTCATATGAAGATGATCAACAATGTTTCCAAGTTTCAGAAGATCAGGATTGTCATTCGGATTTTTCATGTTTTGAAATGTTATTTCAAGAAGACAAGACTTGTTTAAGCAGAAGAAAACAAAAGGCATTGTCTCCTTTGTCTGAAGAGGAAATAGATCAGCTTTTGAAAGGTCTTGTTACAGCCCAAGCTACAGCAGATTTGCAATGCACACATAGTCAGGAAAATGTTGGGGAAATTTCTTCCTCTGTAGAAGAAGATGATTGTCTTGTAGAGCAGCAAACTGATAATGTTTTCCTTCACAAAGATGATAATCCGGCTGTCATATCATATGAAGATCACTTACCATATTGTCTTACTACCGAAGATCAGAGCATACAGGATTCCCTTTTAGATTCTTCATATGTTTCATGTGTTGAAGTGTTTTTCCAAGAAGAGATCTGCTCATCCATTTGTTTAGAGATTTTTGAAGCCCATGAGCATACTTTTACTGAAGCACATGATGAAGGTAGATCAGAATTTGAAGCAAAAGACACCTTGTTCTTTTAGCAGGAGGTGGCAGTGGCAAATCTTCATGTTTTTCACGATCCTCTAGCAAGTTTGTTGCAGCCAGCAGTGATAGTGTTTATTGCAGTGCTCAGTGATGAAGGAGATCAAGGTCAGCTATGTTTTTGGATGCTCAGTTATAGGTTTGTACTGTTGACCAGAAGATCTGATAAGAAGAATCAATCAAGAAGGCATCTGCTTGATTGGTTGCATTGGCATTTTGATATAGTTTGATGTATATTGTCTTGTAAGCAACACAGGTGGTTGTCATCATGATTTTAAATCTTGATGGACTGCTGCCCATTCAAAAAGCTTTGTAAAGTCTTATTTTAAGTCAGTCATGAGTCATTTGTGTTTGGTCTATTGAGTGAGTTTTTCAAGTTATTTCAGTTTGTCATCGAGTCGGTTTGAGTCAAGTTTCAGTCAGTTTTCAGTCAAGTTTTCAGTCAATAAATGAGTCAAAGTATTGTGTTGTTTGCCGAAATAATGACTCCATCGCCCAATGGTTGAAAGCACTGGTCTGCTCTCCCAGAGGTCTAAGGTTCTTGGCACCTCCAAGGAGCTACCATCCCCATTGGAGCCAATGTTAGTGTCAGCCTTTCCAGCCTTCCTCCAGTGATCAAATGTGCTCTTACAAAGTGATTTTGAAGTGTCAAGGTCAAATTTTGTCATTTCAGTGAGTCTTCAAGCAAAATTTGGTCACTAAGCATTAGGTCTAGGGTTTGCTTTCACTCTGTTCAAAGTTGCCCAAATGTCGGTCTATGTCACCATTCAGCTGAGTTTATCATCATTCAGAGGGTTTTCATCATCATATTAGGTTCCATTGGGTCATTGTACACCTTGTTCATGCTTCAGTTGTGCTTTGGCAAGTTCATTTCCCTCTCCTAGGGTTTTGAAGCCAATTTCTCTTGGATGGTCAAGTCACCGGCAAAACTTGTTTCCTGATGTTCATACACCCTCCCCTATCCTTAAAATACCTTATCAAACACTTCTCAACACTCAGATCCGCCAAATTCCTCATTTTTCCACAAACCCTAGTTTCTAGCTACAACCTGGCAATTTTCTAGGTTTGACCTGTGTTTTGTCCTTTTCGACCCCTTCCCCTCACTCAATCTCTGAGATTCCACTTTCCCCTGCTTCCTAACATCCCTCCCCACTCCCAAAAATTTCCCCAAGAATTTAGAAGCCCTCTATCCCCTTCATTTCGCTCCATTTCGACAAAATCCCTTGTTTCACACATCGGGACAAGTTTCACTCAAAAGCTGTTTCTGAGCAATCAAAGATGAATTTTTCAAAACTGAGAGAGGTTTTTGTCCACAACATGCCAAGGAAGAAAAACCTCTTTCACTTTTTACACAGGTGTCATGGTTTGAGAGAAATGTCAAAAATACCGGCGAGAACGAAGGTGCTCCAAGGACGGTTGGCCAAAGCACAAAAACGAAGGAAAACGCCCGATCCACTCCAAATTTTGGCCAAAGCCTCTTTGATTGAGCATGGTACTTGATTGGGGACTCCCAGCCCAAATTTCAAGAAATTTGGAGAAAATTTTGTCATTTGTGAATTTTTTGTACAATTTTACAGGTTTTGGCCATTGGAGTGGTCTCACCCCGCGCGCGACCACTCGTGGGGACAGCTCAGAACGGGGAAAACTCTACATTTTTGGAATTTTCATGCAAAAATACACTTGCCTATGCATGGGGTCAAAATTTTATGGAGATTTGGGCCTCCAAAAGCTCAAAATACATGCAAATTTTGACTTTCTGCCCCTTTTTTGAGTTGCAGAAAGCTGCCTTGGGAGAAATGACTTTTGAGGGGTCAAATCAACTCCAAATTCAGAAATTCCAGTGGGGTTGGAAAGTAGACTCATATTCCTTTCCAACAAGCTATCTTGCACCTGATTTGGACACCAGGAAGGCCTTCAAACACAGCTGCCAATGTGCGCGACCACTCCAAGGGAGGGGCGCGACCACTCAGGGAAATTTCACCAGTTTGACTATTTCGGCCTGCAAAACACTGTTTTTACTTTGGTTGACTCTTAATGCATGTAAATGATGGATTGTTGGGTAATTTTCATGGCACATGGATACATTTACTCTCCTTTAACACTTCTAGAAGTTTCCTTGATGTAAATAGTGAATATTTAATGCATGGATAGATTACCTAAGTTTTAGAGGCAAGTTGTTTTGACTGCCTATTATCTAGTGCTCAGTTTAGAATTAGTTCAAACTGCTCCTAGGAAGTTGAGCTCGACCCCTAGAGGTGGGGAAAGGAGTTAGATGATCTATATTATGCCTTCTCTTACTCATTTTCATGGTTGGACTCTTGAGGGAGAAGCTCTATTGTATATTTTACTTGTATCTCTGCAATTTGAGGAAAAGGAAGGCCAGGGTTTTGCAGACATCATTGTGGATTCTTGTGGATTATTGTGTTGATGGTGTGTTTCCTACTTGTCATTGTAAGTGTGTTTATGTGTTTCATCTCTTATTCTATTGCTGCTAATTAAACAAAAGAAGTGATAAAGTTTGAATTCATGCATGCCATGCTCAGCTTTCAATTTTGTTTAATATTTATGTTTTCCACTGTCTAAAGAGGATTCAAAGTCATTGTTTGCCCTCTTTAGCTCCCTCTCTTTCTTCCTTGATCATCCATCTCAGCTTAAGGCATCAGCACAAAACTCCTACCTTGCCCCAAAGACCCACCTGCAAAAACTGAGCTCAATCCCCACACCCTGAATTGCACTTCCTCCAATTGCCACCAAAAACCCCAAAAACTTCAAATCAACCCTCCTTATCAGTTTACTAGCCTAATATCAGTGTTCCTAATTGGGTCAGTTCATCCTATTGAAAGATCTACCGAGTTTGACCGAAGAGAGCCTTCTCATACCCCGTAGGGCTAGCTACGAGGTGAAATGGTTTGATGTTGCCTTGAAGGTTTACCTTCCTCAGCCTAGGGTGAAATCTCAAGCGCTAACAGGACCAATCTTGGCATTGTTTCGATTTCTCTTCACTACACGGACATAGATTACAATTGTTTGGATCAACCGTTTTTCCACATTTGTTTGTTGCTTATTGGTTTCTTTAGATTAGAGGCATCAAAATCAAAAAGATTGCATTTCATTTAGCATGCGAAAGTGAAAGTGAATTTGCATTTCAAGTTGCATATTGAAAAGCGAATGATTAGATCTCTCATTAGTAGTATCCGTGCACTTTAAGAATTGATGTCTGCTTGCATTGAGTGACTGTTTGTTGCCTTGGTTTTCTTGGTTTGGGAATGATCTCTCTACCCTCCCATAGGTAGGTGTTCATCGAAGGAAAAGGATATTTCATTCATTCTAGCTGCATCCTAGGTTTTGTTATATACATACGGTAAGGCTTGAAAATTGAAACATAATCCAAGATCAACTTTAAAATGAACTGAATAAATCTAACAACACATTGGAACATAACGCACACATTTAGAGGTCTAGGATAGAGATGTGCTCCGGCGTAGTTAAACCTAGTCACTTTTGTTTCCCGAGTGCTATGACTCCTGTTCCACCGTCTCCTTCGTCCAAACCAAGACATGTTGAATCCAAGGTTGAGCCTACACCTTCTTCCCCTATTTCCTCCTCCTCCTCTCCTCCTTCGCCTGGTGAAAGTTTCACGTTAAGTAACCAGGAGCCTAAGAAGAAGAAGAAGAAGACGAAGAAGAAGAAGAAGGCTGATAAATCCAAGGCCACCTGTGCAGTTACCGCTCCGAGTCCATCCCAGGTCAAACCACCTTCTGCTACTCTGCGGAAGGTTAAGTTTCCTTGTAAATTATGCAAGGGTGACCATCTTCTTCGTGATTGTCCTAGCATTCCAAGGATCCTAGAAGTATGGTCTCACGATCCGGCTCACCCCTCATCGTCCTCTAAAGCTCAAGGCGATGCTATCCTAGCAACTGGCAACAGTAAGAAGGAAGGGAAGATTCGATTCCCCTATAGACTGTGTGAAGGCATCCACCCCCTTCACCTTTGTCCGCTCATGGATAAAGCTTCCGCCGTTTTGGAAAGTCTTACAACTTCTTCACCCCAACTTCCCATTGGTTATCAGTGGCTCTCTTCAGACCCTCCCTCCATTGATAAAGAGAATGACTTAGATTCTTCTCTTGTCCGTCCTCCTCCTTCCGAGCCTCGCTGCGCTAAGCCTGCTCCATACCAACCATTGGTCGGAGAGAGTGTCAACTCGGGTCCACCACCTGTTGATCACTCTGTCTCGGAAGAGCATCATGCTCATGTTCTTCTCGTCTCCTCAGATTCTCCAGAGTCCGGAAACGACTCTCCTATCCCAGCTGATCTGGGGAGTCCTCCTCCGGTCCCTGGGGGGCAGGGGGGCAATCATACGATTCCCCCACCAAGTAGTTTGGCCGTCACTTTCGATTGGAGTCACCTGACTGCTTTCCGCCTTCCATCCTATGTGCCTTTCGAGATTACAGTATACGCCTACGATAAGGCAGTACCTAGCACTGTCTTGGATGAGGGTGCGTCTGTCAGTCTTATGCCTTCCACTACTTGGCAAGCTTTGGGCTCCCCACAGCTTGTGCCGGTTGTTAGTGTCAGTCTTTCCAGCCTTCCTCCAGTGATCAAATATGCTCTTATAAGGTGGTCTCAGAGTGTCAAGGTTAAATTTTGTCATTTCAAAGAGTTTTCAAGCAAAATTTGGTCACTAGGCATTAGGTCTAGGGTTTGCCTTCACTCCTTCTAAAATTTGTCCAAATGTTGGTCCATGTCACCATTCAGCTGAGTTTATCATCATTCATAGGGTTTTCATTATCATGTCAGTGTCTAATGAGTCATTTTACATCTTGTTCATGCTTCAGTTGTGCCTAGGCAAGGTCATTTCCCTCTCCTAGGGTTTTGAAGGCGATTTCTCGTGGACGGTCAAATCATTGGCAAAAATTGTATCCAGATGTTCATACACCTTCCCCTATCCTTCATGTACCTTATCAAATGCTTCCCATCACTGAGATCCCCCAAATTCCTCATTTTTGCACAAACCCTAGTTTCTAGCTACAACCTGGCAATTTTCTAGGTTTGGCCTGTGTTTTGCCCTTTTGGACCCCTTCCCCTCGCTCAATCTCTGAGATTCCACTTTCCCCTGCTTCCTAACATCCCTCTCCACTCCCAAAAATTTCCCCAAAGAAGCCCCCTATCCCCTTCATTTCGCTCTATTTCGACAAAATTCCTTGTTTCACACATCGGGACAAGTCACACTCAAATGATGTTCCAGAGCAATAAAAGATGAATTTTGGAAAAATGAGAGAGGTTTTTGTCCATAACATGCCAAAGAATAAAAACCTCCTTCACTTTTTGCACAGGTGTCATGGTTTTAGAGAAATGTCAAAATTGCAATCGCCAGATCTAAGGAGGTTGGCCAAGGCACTAAAACGACGGAAAAGGCCCGATCCACTCCAAATTTTGGCCAAAGCCTCTTTGAATGAGCATGGTACTTTATTGGGGACTCCCAGCCCAAATTTCAAGAAATTTGGAGAAAATTTTGTCAATTGTGAATTTTTTGTGCCAAAAACAGGTTTTCTCCACCAATGGGTCGCGCGCCGCGCGCGACCCTTTCGTTGGGCAACTCCATTTTGGGAAAACTCAGAATTTCTAGATTTTTCATGGAAAGTTACACTTGCTCAGCCATTTCCAAGAAATTTCACCAAGTTTTGGGCCTCCAGAAAGTCAAAAAACAAGCAAAAAATGACTTTCTGCCACATTTTTGACACACAGGAAGAAGTCTTGGAAGATTACACTTTTGGAGGGGCAAATGACCACCAAATTCCGAAATTCCACTTGGGTTAGAAAGTAGACATCCATACCTTTCCAACAAGCCCACTTTTGCCTCATTTGGACACCTGGAAGTGCCTCAAAAGTGCATCCAAAGGCGCGCGACTCATCAGGCAGTTTGCACATGAATTCAACCTACAGCTCAGCAAAACGCAGTTTTGACTGGATTTGACTTTTTGGAGTTGATTTTCATCCTCATTGTTGTAAATGATGTAATTTTATGATATTTTGACACTTATTTATCTCTTCTAGAAGATTCATTCATGAAATAGCAAACATTTAATAAATGAATTGGTTTCCTAGCTTATAGAGGCAAGTTGTTTTGACTGCCTAGATTTTAGTGCTCAGTTTAGAATTGGTTGAAACAGCTCCTAGAAGGATGAGCTCGACCCCTAGAGGCAAGGAAAGGTGTTAGCTTGCCTATATTGTGTATTTTCTTAGTCATTTTCAGAGGTTGGAGAGGTTGGACTCTTGAGGGAGAAGCTCTATTGTATTACTCATTGTATCTCTGCAATTTTGGCAAAGGAAGAAAGACCAGGGTTTTGCAGTCTTTTTGGGATTCCTGTGGTTACATGTATTGATGGTGTGTATCTCTTTGTACTTGTAAATTTTTTATGTGATTCATCATCTTACTTTTCCTTCTGCAAATTAGGCGAATGAAGTGTTAAAGTAGAATTCATGATTGTCATGCTCTGCTTTTAAGTTTGATTAATATCTATGTTTTCATCTGTCTAAAGAGAACTCTTGAAGGTTTCTTGCTCTCTTTCGCTCCTCACCAGTCATTCCTATCCATTCACTTAATTCAAAGGTATCAATACAGTCTCCTACCTTGCCCCAAAGTACCCCCTGCAAAAACTGTGTCCAATCCCCGCACCCAAAATTGCCTTTCCCCGATTTTCCACCAAAATCCTAAAATTTCCCAATTCAAATTTTTTATCAGTTTACTAGCCTAAAATCAGTGTTCCCTTTTTGGTTGTCTCGATCATTGAAGATATTTACCGAGATATACCGGAGAGAGCCCTCTCCTGCCCCGTAGGGCTAGCTACGAGGCTAAGTGGTTTGATGTTGCCTTGAAGTTTACCTTTCTCAGCCTGAGGTGAAATTTCAAGCGCTAACACCGGTCACACAGAATCTGTTGGAATTTGACGAAGAACCCTGTCAACCTCTAGGGATCATCCCAAATTTGCCTATTACTTTAGGAGGAAAAACCGTCTATATAGACGTCATGGTTGTCCAAGGTGTGAATTTCAATCTTCTCCTTGGCTGTGATTATATTTATGCCATGGGGGCCCTTGTCTCTTCCCTTTTCTGTGTGGTTTTTTTTCCACACGAAGGGCGGATAATGACTATAGATCAGTTATCTTTCTTTCGTCCCCTGGTGCCATCATCCCCTATTGGTTCTTGCTTGCAAGCGGTACCTTCCTTGCCACAGGTCAATTATGTGGCTACCCATTCCATTTCCGCCTCTCCTGATGATCATGCAGATGGTCTGGTACAAGATGTACTGGGGGCATTGGAACCCGACCTATCATTGGTGCACCCTGACATGTGTTCCTCCCAGAGTGCGTTTCTTCCATCCCGTGAAGACCTCTTGGGAGCCACGTTCTTGGATGGCCCATTAACAGGGTTACGAGCATAGTTCCCGATCTTGTGTCAAGCTCATTAAACAATGAAACAAGGTATACGAACATAGTTCCTGATCTTGTGTCAAGCTCGTTAAAAAATGAAACAAGGGTTATGAGGATGGTTCTTTTACCATGTCAACCTCATTAAAAAATGAAACAATATCCCTCTCCAAATCGAGTCTTTGATTAAGATCTCGTAAAATCCAAGTTGAGTCTTTCCAAGATCTCGAAAGTGAACCTTCATTCCATCCACCTCGTTGAATGCAATGAAGCTTGGGGGGCATGTACCTCGATTTGCGTCATTATGTTGGGGGCATGCGAACTCATAACAAGCATAGTTTTTCATTTCAAGCTTGTGTAAACATGAAACCGAATCCAAGCAGAGTTCTCCATGGTTCAAGCTTGTGTAAAAATGAACCCATACCTGATTTACATCTCGTGATTGTCGTTTATCCGCTAAATTTTACTAGATGGCCCTTGGTTGTTTCATTCCATCGCCACCATCTCTTTGGCTGATCATATGCTTTCACTTGGTTGTTTATCCTTTCCTGAGGAACTGTAGCGATGAGTGATTTTATTAGCCAGCCTCTTGACCGTTACATGTTTTTAGCAATTCCACCATTGCTGGAACCAGTTGCTACCCTTTATACCACTCGTTCCTCTAGGACGAGTCTCCTTTAAGCTCTTTTCTGACTCGTAAAAGATGAAAAGATTGCCGAGTATTTTTCCCTTTTTGACTCGTTAAAGAAAATAAAAATGGAGGTTTACTTTCAATTCTTTTCTGACCGTTTAAAGACGAAAAGATTGCCGAGTTTTTCCTTTTGACTCTTTAAAAGAAACGAGAGGTGGTCGCCTTTAAGCTTTTTTTTCGACCGTTTAAACACAAAAATATTGTCGGGCCTTTGTCGTTTCAAGCTAGTTATTGGTTTCGAAATAACGTGATTTCGATTGCTTTTCTACTTTTTTGGGTCGTAATCACTAGCTATGAAAGTACTCCTCGATCGTAATGATCAGGCGGTTCTTTCGAGTATCGTTTTATACTTTTTCGGGCTCAAGAGACACAACTCTATGAAAAAGGACCCCCCTGGAGTTTTCTTTTCCGTGTCTTTTTCAAACTCTCTAAACATGAAAAAGACTCCGAGTTTTACCTATGTCGGACTCGTTAAACCCTGATGACATTGGACTCGTCACCATGACGAGACTCGAGCTTCTCCTTCCTAGGGCTCGTTAAACTATTACTAGGTTGGACTCAACAACAGGTTTATCATTGATTGTTTGTGGCAGCTAGTCACTCTTGAACATCGACACTTTTGCTTTTTTTCGGGTTGGGATATCCATACATCATCATTTGGCCTTCCGCGGGTTTGGGTTATCATTCTAGCCTCATTCCATTCAATTCATGCCGTCTCCATCGAGCCTCTAATCCCTTGGTGCCTGAATGCTACCACCCCCCTTCGGAGTCGTGTCACCGACATGTTCAAGAGTATAATCCTTCTGCAGTTTACACCCTCGCCTTCTCCTCTGATACTCTGTTTCACCATCTACCACTTGTTCCTCATCTCATGTCGTTGATGGGGGAAACATTATGGCCCTCCTGCGACGGGTCGTCTCCTGTCG
This sequence comes from Pinus tabuliformis, assembly GCA_031772625.1. Taxonomy (NCBI): domain Eukaryota; kingdom Viridiplantae; phylum Streptophyta; class Pinopsida; order Pinales; family Pinaceae; genus Pinus; species Pinus tabuliformis. The sequence continues at coordinate 1,045,129,888 of CM062818.1, read as the reverse complement.
ACATCAGCTCATTCTCCAGGAGATTGACCTAGAGATCCCCTTTGGTACCTTAGAGCTTTCATGCCTCAATGGCAAGTTCTTCGCACCTGACGGTCGACTTTTATCATTGGTCGTCGATTGGGTGATTCCACGAGTGTTCGATTTCAGCTCCTTTTTCACACTTCGTGGATTGTGCTGGACAGTACCTTGAGAGCCAATGGAATTATTGGTGGTTTCTCTCGCGCTGGTTAACGGTTTTCATCATTGGCCGGTAATCAAGCGATGTTTTATCATGCTCGACCTCAACACATATATTCGCATGTTAGGAATTGTACTATGGTTGGATGGGTTCAAGACCCCGAACTCAGATTACACATGTTCGGGCTGCGTGGATTGGTTTTATGATTACATGACTCATTGATGGATGGTTGTGACCATGCCTGAGTCTTCATGGATGGCTGTGACCATACCTTTATCATCATCATGGTCTTATTAGCTAGATGGTTGCGTCCATACCACAAACCTATTTCGTATGTCTTTTGGATGGCTGCGCCCATGCCTAGACTACATGTATTCATTATCAGAGATATCAGTTGTACTTGTGTGTAGGTTCTTCCAGATGGTGTTCCAGTTCAGTCAGTTTCGTAAAGCATTTCACCCCTCCTTCTCGGGCTTCATACTTTAGGGGGCATCTGTTACACAGTAATTTGTCACTGTCTTCACTCTAGTCTTCCTACTGTGTCATGTGTCCAAGTCATACATGCTCATGTCAGACAAATGCTCTCTGATGTTGCCAAATGACCCACTTCTCCAAAGGTTATTGCCTCATCACGTCTGTTGGCAAAATAAACGCGCTGATGAGCGCTCCAAAACAGTCCAGAAGCGCTGCCATCGCAAAAGTACACATGATTCCCGCGATGGTCGAATTTCATGTGCCAGCGCAACTGTCTCTTGTAGTCTCCCATGATGACATGACTAGCTACGTTATTCAGAAGCGATGTCAGCGCGGCAGACCAGTTATGTGACTGCGATGATCCAGATTGGGCGAATTTGTTCCAACAGTCGGCCTTCCAGATGACTCCAGACCTGGTTTTTGGCCTTGTTTATGTCGCCCTTCTTTCTCTGGCGTAGTTGTTCCGTCATTTGTGCTACCTTCCGAGATAGGCTCATCCTCCCACCATTCATGGAGACTCCTTCTCCTATTTAAGCTCTCACCATTGCTATGAACTGCTAGTTTGGAATTCTTAGTCTTTGGAGTGTTGCTGATAGTATTGTGAGTTTGCTAGATAGATGATGTGAGTGTGACAAGTGTGGGTTTGTTTAGAGCTTGAGGAAGGTTGTGAAGTGCCTTGATCTTGTGTAAAACTTATGAGTGAGAGAGACTTGTGTATAGGGAGATCCATTTTCAAGATTGAATGCTTGAAGAACATGCTGGTTAGATCCTTCTGAGAAGGCTTGTGACGTCAAGACTTTGGTTGTAAGCTTACTCTATTTTCATAATTAATGCAATCAATGATGTTTTCCTATGTATTGTATGTAATGTACTAGATAGCTCATGACTTCTTGACTTTGTGGGTAGATAGATCATTGTTGTTTTGGTTACATGCTTTGTTATATTTCCTTTGCATTGTTTCAGGTTGATTACTCATTAGGAGAAGGAAGTGGAAGCTGGAGCAGCGCAACGGAACTCCATCGACCACCGGTTGAGGTAGGCCTCCAACTATGACTATTTAAGGAAAGATATTGTTGATCTATCCTTGTTTGTGACTAGACCCACTCTAGGGCTAGAGGGTGTTAGCGCTTGAAATTTCACCTCAGGCTGAGAAAGGTAAACCTCAAGGCAACATCAAACCATTTAGCCTCGTAGCTAGCCCTACGGGGCAGGAGAAGGCTCTCTCCGGTCTATCTCGGTAAAATCTTCAATAGATGAGATGACCAATAAGGTAACACTGATATTAGGCTAGTAAACTGATCAAGGAGTTTGATTTGAGGTTTTTTGGGTTTTTGGTGGCAAATTGAGGAGAGGGCAATTTTGGGTGCGGGGATTGGACACAGTTTCTGCAGGGGGTTCCTTGGGGCGAGGTAGGAGACAGCGTTGATGCCTTTAACTGAGGTGGATAGATGGAAAAGCCCGGTGAGGAGCTAAGGAGAGCAAATAATACTTTGAATTCTCCTTAAACATTAGAAAACATAGAAATTAAACAAATTTAAAAGCAGAGCATGGCAGGCATGAATTCTTACTTTAACACTTCATTTGTTTACTATGCAGAAGGAAAGAGAGGAGATGGTCACATAAACACACTTACAAGAACATTGAGAAACACACCATCAACACATGAGTCCACAAGAATCCCAAAGAGGACTGCAAAACCCTGGTCTTCCTTAACCAAACATTGTAGAGATACAGTGAAATAATACAATGATAGCTTCTCCCTCAAGAGTCCAACCATGAAAATGAGCAAGAAAGTACATAATATAGATGATATAACCTCTTTCCCTGCCTCCATGGGTCGAGCTCACTATCCTAGGAGCTGTTTCAACCACTTCTAAACTAAGCACTACAAACTAGGCAGTCAAAACAACTTGCCTCTATAAACTTGGAAACCAATTCATACATTACATATTTACCCATTACATGAATGAATCTTCTAGAAGTGTTAAACAAGATTAAAAGTGTCTTAGAGTTACAAAAATTACATCAAATATAATCATATTCAACCCCAAAGAGTCAAACTGAGTCAAATCTGCGTTTTCTGGGCTGTACAGTGCAATCTGGCAAAAAACTGCCTGACAGGTCGCGCCCCCCTGCCTGACGGGTCGCGCCCCTTTGGAGCTCTGTTTGAGGCACTTGCAGGTGGCTAAATTGAGCCAAAGTGGGCTTGTTGGAAAGGTCTGTGAGTCTACTTTCCAACCCAACTGGAATTTTTGAATTTGGAGTTCATTTGCCCTGTCAAAACCCAATTCTCCCAAGACAGCTTTCTGCAGTTCAAAAAAGTGGCAGAAAGTCAAAATTTTCATGTATTTTGACCTTCTGGAGGCCCAAAACTCCATAAAAACTCAAGTCCATCCATGGGCATATGTAACTTTTCATAAAAAATTAGGAAATGCTGAGTTTTCACGAAAAGGAGTTGCCATGACAAAGGGTCTCATCGGGGGTGAGACCCGTTAAAGAGCCAAAACCTGTAAATTACCAAAAAATGCCAAAATTACCCAAAATTCTCAAAAAAATTTGGGATTTGAGCTGTGGCTATACTATTGAGTGCCATGATCTTTGAGTGAAGCCTCAGGCAAGATATGGAGTGGATTGGTCTTCTTCTTCCCTGTTAGGGCCTCGGACAACCGCCTTTGAAACATCTTCATTTTGGCCTTGCACACATGCATTCTTGCCCAATAATGGTTTTTCATGTTCCTCAGCAACTTTTTATCTTGGTTGGCCTTAGCCAACAGCCTCTCCAAGTGTGCGTTCTGCTGGATGAGCATGGACTCTCGGTCAGCGGGCAATGGATCACCGGGTCTTCTTCGGTTCAAGACTCGGTCACTACAAATCCTCCATAACTCATCAAGTGCCTGCTCATCTTCCAACTGTTTGTTGCGCTGCTCAAGGTAGGTGGTGGTCCATTGTGCACTCTCTAGTATCCTCTGTACCTCAACCTCTGACACTGATGCTTGGTCATCACTCTGCTCATATGTTTCGGTTTCTGACATGTTTGAGGAGCAAAGTGGCCAAAATGTACTGCTGTTTCTTCCTTGCAAAATGTTGATCTATATGTTGTTTCAAGGGGACAAGGAGCACAAGGGGAATGTTAGGGGAGGGATACTTTTAGAGGGAGAATGGGAATAAATATATAAAACAGGGTTTTTAGGGAAAAAATGTTGCAAAATCATTGCATATGCATCATTATATACATTTGTTTACATGGGTATAATGAGAGGTAGGGTTAGGGCTTGATTTTTTATTTCTTAGGGAAGAGGAGGGCTTTTCACCAATTTTGCAAGGGAAATTTACATAGGAAGACAAGGAAAAAGAAATGGGACATGGGGAGAATAATTACAAGGGAAAAAACCATGAAACAGCAAGAAACCCTAACAAATTTTTACACATTCATTGCAGCCATTTGGAGCATTTTCTCTTGCACAATTTGGTCATTAAAACAAGTTCATAATATCCACCAACCATAACCAGCAATCATTCCAAGATTAGGGAACCTACCTCAAGCGATTTGATGGCTTGGAGGGCGTTTGAGCAAATTTATATTAATTTTTTAGGGAGACCGCTTGACGGTTCGTGCACCTCGCCCAACGGGTCGCGCCCGTTGTATTTTCACACTGTGGAAAACCCTCTGACGGGTCGCGCGCACCTGATGGGTCGCGCACCTGGCCTGACGGGTCACGTTTTGCAGGAGGCTTTTGGAGGCCTTCCTGGTGTCAGAATCAGGTGAAGGATAGCTCGTTGCAAAGTTTTTTGAGTCTACTTTCCAACCCAACTGGAATTTTTCAATTTGGAGTTGCTTTGACCTGTCAAAAATCAAATCTCCCAAGACTGGTCAAAAAGTGCCAAATGAGGCTGCCTGAAGGAAGAGTGTTGTTGCAGTCAACTTTTGAATGCCTTCCTCAACCCCAAATTGAGCTCATGATAGCTCATTGGAAAGATATTTGTGTCTAGTTATCATGTTACCCATCAAGAAAATCATTTGGCCAACCCAGCTAGGAGAAAACTTGATTTTCCCAAGGTCACTTCAGAGGTGTCTTTGATTCTCCTGAGGCAACGATATTCTTGACATTTCTCTCAAACCATGACACTTGTGTAAAAAGTGAAGGATTTTTTTCTTCCTTGGCTTGTTGTGAGAACAAACCTCTCTCAGTTTTTCAAAATTCATCTCTGATTGCTCTGAAACATTGTTTGAGTGAAACTTATCTCGATGTGTGGAACAAGGAATTTTATCGAAATGGAGCGAAATGAAGGGGATAGGGGGCTTCTAAATTCTTGGGGAAATTTTGGGGAGTAGGGAGGGATGTTAGGAAGTAGGGGAAAGTGGAATCTCAGAGATTGAGTGAGGGGAAGGGGTCCAAAAGGGCAAAACACAAGCCCAACCTAGAAAATTGCCAGGTTGTAGCTAGAAACTAGGGTTTGTGAAAAAATGAGGAATTTGGGGGATATGAGTGTTGGGAAGTGTTCGATAAGGTACTTTAAGGATAGGGGAAGGTGTATGAACATCAGGATATGATTTTTGCCGATTATTTAGCCACCCAAGAGAAATTGCCTTCAAAACCCTAGGAGAGGGAATGAACCTTGCCTAGGCACAACTGAAGCATGAACACAGTGTAAAATGACCCATTAAACACTGACATGATGATGGAAACCCTCTGAATGATGATGCACTCAACTGAATAGTGACATAGACTTGACATTTGGGCAATTTTGAAAAGAGTGAAAGCAAACCCTAGAACTAATGCCTAGTGACCAAATTTTGCTTGAAGACTCACTGAAATGACAAAATTTGACCTTGACACTCTGAGACCACTTTGTAAGAGCATATTTGATCACTGGAGGAAGGCTGAAAAGACTGACACTAACATTGGCTCCAATGGGGATGGTAGCTCCTTGGAGGTGCCAAGAACCTCAGACCTCTGGGAGAGCAGACCAGTGCCTTTCAATCATTGGGCAATGGAGTCATTATTTGACAAACAATACAATACCTTGACTCATTTATTGACTGAAACTTTATTCAAACCGACTCAATTATGAAACCTACATGACTGAGAACTGACTCACAAATGACTCATGACTCAACTAAAAACTGACTCGATACTTAAACACAACCGACAAACTGAAAATGATGCTCAAAGGGGAGCTTATTCATCACAACCTACTCTAACAGTTTCATTCATCACCTGATCAAGTGAAATGAAACAACCAATGCAACCAAGTAAGTATCACGTCTGTTGGTTGAATTCTCCACAAGTGCTCACTTATAAACAACAAAAGATAACTACTGAAAGGAAACTCCCATGACAACTTAGAAACAGATCCGTTGAATGATATGAATTCTCTATCTGCCTCCAAAAACACTGCATAAGGATCTCGAAATTCAAGCACATTGGGACTTAGCTCATCCAATGGATTACTTCTCTTTCCCTCATACCATGACTGCAAACTTTGATCTGAGCCTTGTGACGAGACCTCTGTTGAAAATGAGAAAGAAATCGACTGTCGAATCAAATTCATATCAGCACTGTTTCAAGCTCACATGTAGTCAATGGAGAGAGACTTTGACTGCAAACCTCATCCAAAACATCAGCTATTGGATCATGAAAAAATTGAAAAGACTGTTGCAATATATCCATTGAAAATGTATGACATCCTTCTAGCTGTTCATCTTGTTCTTGAGAGATATTATGAGAATTCTGCCTTATAAACTGAAATGCTTCAAAACAAAAGGGTATAGAATCTTCCTGTATCATCAAATCATGTATTTCGGCTGCCACAGCTTCATCTGTAATCTGCCTTTCAATTGCATTTGGTAGCTGCAAATCTGATGCTACAGGCTGCTCAAGAATGTTGTCATCTGTCTCATCCTCAACATTTACACTGAGAGATTATTGATTTGTTATAGGTTGTTCATTTGAAGATTTACTATGCAATCTACCCTTCAAAAACTGAAATGATTTAAAACAGAATGGTATGGAGTCACCTTCTTGTATCATTTGATCAAATATGTCAGCTTCCATGCTTTCATCTGCAACTTGAAAACCAATGGCATTTGGGGGCTGCAAATCTGAATATGAGAAGTCTGGAACAAGGTTTTTATTGCCTCCAAGATGGTCTAGATCAAGACTTGTAGACAGCTGATTTCTAATTTCATGGAAGTTGTCTTTAATGAACTGACATGAATCAAAACAAAAAGGTAAATATCCTTCACTTACTTCAAAATTTGCTGCACTTTCCTCGTCACTGTCATAGCTGATATGTGATGGCTGAACATTGTATTCAAGCTGCTGAAAATGAACTTCCTCCACCCACAAACTAACTGCTAGTTTATCTACAAGATTAGCTTCTGTTTGGAGAATATAATCATTGTCATACTCATCAAAATGAGGCAAATCATCACTATAAAACACATCGTCAAGCATGCATGTCATATTAACAGATCTCTCTTCTCCAAGATGATCTACAAAACAATCATTATCAGATCTATGACAACTAGGATAAGAAACAAAATGTTTTGGATCAGCAACTTGTTCTTCTTCAATCAGTGAGCCATGGGCTTGAACATTATAAGCATTTCTTGCGTTGATCTTGTCCATCATCTTTTCTACTGCACTTACCAAAATGTCAAGCTTCACCTTTCGATTCGGCCGGATCTATGTTTTTCATCTCTTCTTCTTTCAACCTTGCCCTTCGGATCAACAGATGAGCTTCTACATTTACTGCACTGTTTTGCATCTCGTGAAGTGTTGCAATATCCCTTTCTCTCAGCTGAAACTCCTTCTCCGGATCAAAGGCACCCGGATAGTGCAAGAGAGCAGATCTAGGAGTAGGCCTTATATCAACTGGCATTGAATAATAAACTTGGTTAAATTTGGCTGAAAACTGTTGTACTGTCTCCCCTGGCATTCTTTTCAGCTGGTTATACTCTTCTACAATCAAGAAAAGGTTCTGCCCGATCATCCACCTGTCGAGAAAAGCTTTGACAAACTGCTGGAAATCTGAGATGCTCGCATCAGGCAGGGCTTTGAACCAACTCTTTGCTTTGGCTTGCAAAGAAAGAGCAAAAAGCCTAATACTAACATCTTCTTCATCAACTTCAAAAAGATCTAGAAAATTCTCAACATTCTGCACATGTTGCTCGGCATTGACATTCTTACTTTCACCATCAAACCTCGGCAAGTATAGATCATAGTTTTTGGGGAAAGCATGAAGAACAGAAGGTAAAACAAGAGGTTTATACCGATCTGGAATTTTACAAGGTATAGGGGTATGTACAGCAGGTATAGAATTAGTTTTGGTCACTTGGGGCTCATCAATTTGAAGATGGTCATCACAAAATTCGGAAAAAGGATCTTGATTAAGCTCAAAGGCATGCAAATCTTTGGTATTCACAATCTTCAAAGGGAAAGAATCAACTGCAAGTTGAGGATCTCTTCTCAAGCATAGTATACTTTGCAAAGCCTTCTTGACATTCTTGGGAAAAGAGAAGAAATAATTTATGACAAAGAACAAAATGTCTTGGATGAAATTCCAACTTGAATACCTGATATGTTCATATTGTCCTTTCATGTTTTCGCTGATCGGGATCATCCTCCAGTGGAGTCTTTGGAACTGATCTTGAAAATGATTTAGAGTCGCCAAGTGAATGATTTTAGCCTTGCAAGTGTTTGATCATTGTCCACTATCAACAATCAGATCTGAACTTGATACATGTACTGGGGTAAAATGCAAATGAAGTGTTGTATTCACAAGCTCACGGAGATTGACTGAAGCAGCGTTTATCTACTAACGTTGATGTAAAACAAGAGCGTTTTCGAAGGCTACCTGGCATAACTTCAGGCTCCGTCTAAGACTTATGAAACAAACACATCAATCCACAAACAAGTTTGTTCTCCCCAGTATGGTCGCCAGTATGTTAGCGCTTGAAATTTCACCTCAGGCTGAGAAAGGTAAACCTCAAGGCAACATCAAACCATTTAGCCTCATAGCTAGCCCTACGGGGCAGGAGAAGGCTCTCTCCGGTCTATCTTGGTAAAATATTCAATAGATGAGATGACCAATAAGGTAACACTGATATTAGGCTAGTAAACTGATCAAGGAGTTTGATTTGAGGTTTTTTGGGTTTTTGGTGGCAAATTGAGGAGAGGGCAATTTTGGGTGCGGGGATTGGACACAGTTTCTGCAGGGGGTTCCTTGGGGCGAGGTAGGAGACAGCGTTGATGCCTTTAACTGAGGTGGATAGATGGAAAAGACCGGTGAGGAGCTAAGGAGAGCAAATAATACTTTGAATTCTCCTTAAACAGTAGAAAACATAGAAATTAAACAAATTTAAAAGTAGAGCATGGCAGGCATGAATTCTTACTTTAACACTTCATTTGTTTAATATGCAGAAGGAAAGAGAGGATATGGTCACATAAACACACTTACAAGAACATTGAGAAACACACCATCAACACATGAGTCCACAAGAATCCCAAAGAGGACTGCAAAACCCTGGTCTTCCTTAGCCAAAAATTGCAGAGATACAGTGAAATAATACAATGATAGCTTCTCCCTCAAGAGTCCAACCATGAAAATGAGCAAGAAAGTACATAATATAGATGATCTAACCTCTTTCCCTACCTCCATGGGTCGAGCTCACTATCCTAGGAGCTGTTTCAACCACTTCTAAACTAAGCACTACAAACTAGGCAGTCAAAACAACTTGCCTCTATAAACTTGGAAACCAATTCATACGTTACATATTTACCCATTACATGAATGAATCTTCTAGAAGTGTTAAACAAGAGTAAAAGTGTCTTAGAGTTACAAAAATTACATCAAAGATAATCATCTTCAACCCCAAAAAGTCAAACTGAGTCAAATCTGCGTTTTCTGGGCTGTACAGTGCAATCTGGCAAAAAACTGCCTGACAGGTCGCGCCCCCTGCCTGACGGGTCGCGCCCCTTTGGAGCTCTGTTTGAGGCACTTGCAGGTGGCCAAATTGAGCAAAAGTGGGCTTGTTGGAAAGGTCTGTGAGTCTACTTTCGAACCCAACTAGAATTTTTGAATTTGGAGTTCATTTGCCCTGTCAAAAACCAATTCTCCCAAGACAGCTTTCTGCAGTTCAAAAAAGTGGCAGAAAGTCAAATTTTTCATGTATTTTGACCTTCTGGAGGCCCAAAACTCCATAAAAACTCAAGTCCATCCATGGGCATATGTAACTTTGCATAAAAAATCAGAAAATGCTGAGTTTTTGTGAAAAGGAGTTGCCATGACAAAGGGTCTCACCGGGGGTGAGACCCGTTAAAGAGCCAAAACCTGTAAATTACCAAAAACTGCCAAAATTACCCAAAATTCTCAAAAAAATTTGGGATTTGAGCTGTGGCTAGGCTATTGAGTGCCATGATCTTTGAGTGAAGCCTCAGCCAAGATACGGAGTGGATTGGTCTTCTTCTTCCCTGTTAGGGCCTTGGACAACCGCCTTTGAAACATCTTCATTTTGGCCTTGCACACATGCATTCTTGCCCAATAATGGTTTTTCATGTTCCTCAGCAACTTTTTATCTTGGTTGGCCTTAGCCAACAGCCTCTCCAAGTGTGCGTTCTGCTGGATGAGCATGGACTCTCGGTCAGCGGGCAATGGATCACCGGGTCTTCTTCGGTTCAAGACTTGGTCACTACAAATCCTCCATAACTCATCAAGTGCCTGCTCATCTTCCAACTGTTTGTTGCGCTGCTCAAGGTAGGTGGTGGTCCATTGTGCACTCTCTAGTCTCCTCTATACCTCAACCTCTGACACTGATGCTTGGTCATCACTCTGCTCATATGTTTCGGTTTCTGACATGTTTGAGGAGCAAAGTGGCCAAAATGTACTGTTGTTTCTGCCTTGCAAAATGCTGATCTATATGCTGTTTCAAGGGGACAAGGAGCACGAGGGGAATGTTAGGGGAGGGATACTTTTAAAGGGAAAATGAGAATAAATATATAAAACAGGGTTTTTAGGGAAAAAACATTGCAAAATCATTGCATATGCATCATTATATACATTTGTTTACATGGGTATAATGAGAGGTAGGGTTAGGGCTTGATTTTTTATTTCTTAGGGAAGAGGAGGGCTTTTCACCAATTTTGCAAGGGAAATTTACATAGGAAGACAAGGAAAAAGAAATGGGACATGGGGAGAATAATTACAAGGGAAAAAACCATGAAATAGCAAGAAACCCTAACAAATTTTTACACATTCATTGCAGCCATTTGGATCATTTTCTCTTGCACAATTTGGTCATTAAAACAAGTTCATAATATCCACCAACCATAACCAGCAATCATTCCAAGATTAGGGAACCTACCTCAAGCGATTTGATGGCTTGGAGGGCGTTTGAGCAAATTTATATTAAGTTTGTAGGAAGACCGCTTGACGGGTCGCGCACCTCGCCCAACGGGTCGCGCCCGTTGTATTTTCACACTGTGGAAAACCCTCTGACGGGTCGCGCGCACCTGACGGGTCGCGCACCTGGCCTGACGGGTCGCGTTTTGCAGGAGGATTTTGGAGGCCTTCCCGGTGTCAGAATTAGGTGCAGGATAGCTCGTTGGAAATTTTTTTGAGTCTACTTTCCAAAACAACTAGAATTTCTCAATTTGGAGTTTATTTGACCTGTCAAAAATCAAATCTCCCAAGACTGGTCAAAAAGTGCCAAATGAGGCTGCCTGAAGGAAGAGTGCTGTTGCAGTCAACTTTTGAATGCCTTCCTCAACCCCAAATTGAGCTCATGATAGCTTATTGGAAATATCTTTGTGTCTAGTTATCATTTTACCCATCAAGAAAATCGTTTGGCCAACCAAGCTAGGAGAAAACTTGATTTTCCCAAGGTCACTTCAGAGGTGTCTTTGATTCTCCTGAGGCAACGATATTCTTGACATTTCTCTCAAAACATGACACCTGTGTAAAAAGTGAAGGAGGTTGTTCTTCCTTGGCATGTTTTGAGCAAAACCCTCTCTCAGTTTTACAAAATTCATCTCTGATTGCTCTGAAACATTGTTTGAGTGAAACTTATCCCGATGTGTGGAACAAGGAATTTTATCGAAATGGAGCGAAATGAAGGGGATAGGGGGCTTCTAAATTCTTGGGGAAATTTTGGGGAGTAGGGAGGGATGTTAGGAAGTAGGGGAAAGTGGAATCTCAGAGATTGAGTGAGGGGAAGGGGTCCAAAAGGGCAAAACACAGGCCCAACCTAGAAAATTGCCAGGTTGTAGCTAGAAACTAGGGTTTGTGAAAAAATGAGGAATTTGGGGGATCTGAGTGTTGGGAAGTGTTCAATAAGGTACTTTAAGGATAGGGGAAGGTGTATGAACATCAGGATATGAGTTTTGCCGATTATTTAGCCGCCCAAGAGAAATTTCCTTCAAAACCCTAGGAGAGGGAATGAACCTTGCCTAGGCACAACTGAAGCATGAACACGATGTAAAATGACCCATTAAACACTGACATGATGATGGCAACCCTCTGAATGATGATGCACTCAGCTGAATAGTGACATAGACTTGACATTTGGGCAATTTTGAAAAGAGTGAAAGCAAACCCTAGACCTAATGCCTAGTGACCAAATTTTGCTTGAAGACTCACTGAAATGACAAAATTTGACCTTGACACTCTGAGACCAATTTGTAAGAGCATATTTGATCACTGGAGGAAGGCTGAAAAGACTGACACTAACAGAGGGGTTGCCTCTATCCGCGGAGGGAACACTTTCCTGCATCACACTCCCCAACTGTGCAATCTTTTTGTTCAGTCCAAGCCTAAACTGCGCATTTTGCAATCTCAAGGCTCAAGCTCGACCCTTAACTGCCTAAACTACGTAATTTCATAATCACTGAGACTCTCCCCCAGCCTGATTCCAAGTTCCATCTCATTCAGTGGATCATCATGCAACATCTTAGACTAGGGTTTATTGGAATGATGTTGTCTTGTCATGAGTGATTTACAGATGCAAGTACTCTATCATACAATGACATGATGATGAAGAAGGAGATGGAGAAGGGAAAAATGTTAGAAGACACATTTGTAGCTAAATATGAAAGTTGATCAATCAGGAGAATCCAAAGGGACACCAGCTTATGACTACAGCTCAAGAGTTGATATCACTGAAGACTCCTCAACTCTAAACCATATGGAGGTGGATGGAGGATCATTCCCAAGAAGAAACATAGCAAAAAGCAGAAAAATTACATATTAGGTTTACATCATAAAAATACCATGGACTCCCTAAAACAAATAAATATGGCCCCAAAACCATTGATCACTTACAAAATCATGCGTTTTACAAAAAGGAGGGCCTTTGACCCACCCCGAAGCCCTTACGACACCGCGCATTATATTTAATTCCTCAAAATGTGCTTCACCACATGCACCACTGCGCGCTCCACCCCACAAAATGCAAAGTCTTTACCAAAATCTAGTTCAAGTTGGGCTGCAGCCAACAGGCCCCCAACACTCACATGTGACTCGTCTCGATTCATTTAGCCAATTTGCCTCTGAGCTTCGATACAATGTTGTTGTAGGCGTTGTATCAGTTCAAAATTCCACGGTATATGTTCTTCACCCTTAAAATAGTTCTTCCTTTCAGTCAACCTTGATATCCACTCGTAAAGCTCAACAAGAAAAGAACCGAAGAAAATCTCATATTTATCTGTAAAAATATACTTCTATAACCAAGCTTTGGATGTCAGACGATGGTTTTTGTTTTCTTGATCCTCAAATTCTTGAAATTTCATGTCTATCCAGTCTTCAATCTCCTTCTTTGATAGGTACCACATCCACATATCTCTCAAACATATCCTCATCTCGGCAATGGAACCATTTGTTGGCCTGATTTGGGATAACCCAGGTTCAATCTATAGTGCGCACCAACAAAACCCTTGATCACAAGCCCTTTCGACAACGACCTGCAAGTAGATCTTAGTCTCACCCAAAGTGGCTGTGAGAGGATGCGCAACCAGCCTGTTTCTGCAGCCTTAAAGGACTAGGAGATGTGGTGTTATTATTTTATTCATAGAATTTATAAATCACTTCGCCACATTAGATTATTCACTTAAACATGCCATATAAAACCATAAACCATCACTGTGCTGAAGTAAAATGCAATTGTAATAACTGTTACTCTACAATAGATAATAAGCAAATATACACATCAAAACACCAAATTAACGTGGTTCACCCCAGTGTAGGGCTATGTCCACAAGAACTGTTGCTTAATATAATGAATCTTTGAACAACAGCCAGTTCTTGGCCTGCACACTAAGTTGCAGGTTGTCTGCACACTCAGTTGCATACTCTTCTCAAGGCCTCTGCGCACTCAGTTGTTGAGTCTCTCCTTTGCTACCAAACTGGATCAAACCTGATAATTCTCTTCTTATTATTTTACCTTTTATATACTATTACATTGTAGGGTTACATCATCAAAATAGAATGGTACAAATACCATGGAATCCCTAAAACAAGCAACTATGGCCCCAAAACCATTGATCCCTTACAAAATCATGCACTTTTACAAAAAGGAGGGGTTTCGACCCACCCCGAAGCCCTTACGACATTGTGCGATATATTTAATTCCTCAAAATGCGCTCCACTGCACACTCCACCCCACAAAATGCGGAATCTTTGCCAAAATCTAGGCCAAGTTAGGTTGCGCCCAAAAATTCGGCCTATAACTCATCGCTTTCCAAAGGCTATTGGATTTATCCCTAGAGTACATAATATTCCTTATTTTCCAAAGAAGAACCCAACCACTCCTACTGGGATAGTGATCTCTACAGCCAAATATTTGGTTCTCGCCACCCTTGAAGAGTTGGCAGAGACTGCAGAAAACGCAATGAAACCAAAGAAGCTTCCATTTTTTAACGGAGGTGACTGAGAAAATGTTGTACTCTCAAACAACACCTTCCATAGGTTAAGAATTCATGAAGAGGAGGAGAAATATCCCTTAGATTATGAAGAATAGGAGGAGGAAAAAGATGAATACATGGTGGACCAAGATCTGGATTGGATTTCTAAGGGCCCACTTTCTCTACCAAGTGTTTTACAGAAGATGTTGTGGCACCTAGAAAAGTTGCTAAAGAAGTATGACCTTGACAAAGTAGTCAAAGCAGAAGACCATTTGGACAACTTGTACATGCATCTACGAATTCTTAAGGTAAGTTATGATGATGTTGCATGTAGATTTTTCCCGTGTACCTTAGATGGCATATTCGTTGTATGGTACCATAGTATTCCTCCAAACTCAATCCAGAACTGGAATGGATTTAAAATTTTGTTCCTTGAAAAGTTTTCTGATGACAAAACCCCAGCCATGTTATTAAAAGAACTAGGAAATCTAAAGATGGAGCAAAAAGAAAAGGTTAAAGATTTTAATCAGAGGTTCAATCGCATACTGAATAGATTTCCTACACATACAAAACCTCATGACTCCATCTCCATTGATAATTACACTTCTGCCTTATCAACAAGCATCGCGCATTTTGTTAACATAAGTGTGAAAGGAAATTTGACCAAAAATTACGAAGAGGCCATTGCGGTTGCAAAGGACTTGCGCGCAATTGGAGTCATCGTGGATGATAATCATCACAGGACTCCAATCAGACAGGTAAAAGGTCTTAGGTCTCCTTCAGTAAGGCTAGGGATAAATAAGCTACCAATCTTGAAATCTTGACCCGTACCATTAAGTCTTTGTCCAATGAGCTGGCATAGTTAAAACAGAGGTCAAGTGGAACCACCATAAGAAGAAATTCCCCAAAATTCAATTTCTTGAGAAATGATGCCAACTCTAGCAATCAACCAACCAAGTCTTCACAAAGCTCGAACGTTGTGATAAATGTTGAGAGCATGTGCATGGATCAATATTATTCGTTTCATTCAGAAAATACATGCCCACAATGGAATCACAGCATGGATGCTCTAGTTGCGCATATCATTGACATTATACTTTCAGATGAGCAGACTGAGCCAGCGAAAGAAAAGGAAGAAACTGATGCATCTTACAAAATCGCAAGTGTTGGGAACAAATTCAATACGTTCAGTTGTGTATACGTAGCTGAAAAGAAAAATATTGAAGAACCACCACTGAGTGAGGACTCGACTCAAAAGCAGAATAGTTGATATAAGTTGAGAATCCAAGGGTTAGTTTTTAAACAAGAGTAAATGAGGTAGAAATTGAAAGAACAATTGTTAAGGAATATCACACCACCTATCAACACTCATAGCAAGTTTGGAAACACTGCTACACCAAAAAATACTTATGCCAATAGAAAAACCAAGCTTACAATTCTGGAAGTATCAGACAAGGTTACTCCTCCACACACTTTTTCAATGCCCCGCGCTTGATTATAACATAGTCAAAAACATGAATAATGATCATGCTAATATTTCACTCTTCGAACTTACAAGAATCGCGAGCCATCGGTTACTGCTTGTCTGCGCTCTTGAACATCCTACCTCAAGTAACAACGGTTCTTCTCACAATGAATCTGGTAAGTATTTTAGTCCCAAGGAATCTGTCCTTAATGCATTAACATTAGATGCTAACACAATCTACCCTCCATTTTTGTTAACATTTGAAATTTTTAATTACAATGTTCACAATTGCTTGGTTGATTCTAGTGGATTTGCAAACGTAATGCCACTATATGTAGCTAAGAAAATAAATGTGAAATGGGATAAGATAGATGCCCAAATCATTCAATTGGACATGACTCTTGTCCATTCTATTGGTGAACTTAGAAATGTGTTTATTCGTCTATCATCCGATCAACAAGTTCACTGGTTCATAAACATAGTAATTGTGTACATCCTGGAAGCACAGTGTATATCTAGGTAGAGACTGGTCTAGAAAATTGCAGGGGTATTTTTTTATCGATTGGTCACATTTATGGCTTATGTACAAGGGTAGAAACAATCAAATCCAGGTAAACTCAGAATCTTACATGAAGCATACTATCACACCCTTCGAGGGAAAGATTGAACCAGTTGCTTGTAGATCTTATCTTTGGTAATTGCTTCTTCGAGACTGACCTAGGGTGCTACCTTGCTTAGCCTTCCCGAGTCCCACACGACATAGTTGGAACTCTTTCCTAGTGTAACTAGCGCAAATGACCTTTATATAGTAGATACTAGTAGTAGTACTAGTGTAGATCGTAGCCCTTGTACATATGATGTTTGGACTTTGTTTTTTTACAGTTCAAAGACACAAGAGGGATCTGGAGATGGTTGTGTTTTAGTAGACCCACGATAGAGAAAACACCTGATCTCAAGCTGCTTGGAATACAAGTGCACTAATAACACAGTGAAATATGAGCACTCATCTTGGGCTTACAGAAGTCCATTGACCTCAATGTTGGAGCTCTTAACACATTAAGTGATTCGAAGACCGTCGTGCGGAAGGTATTAAATACTATACATTATGTGTCACCTAATTGGAAAAGCTATCAACAGGAGGTATGGCATTTAATTTCTCAATTTCAAGCTTTTAATATTATATTTGTTCCTAGAATGTGCAACGCATCCGCAAATGCATTGGCAAATGTTTTTACTAGGTTGTCACCGCCTAGGGACGGTTTTTCTTTCTAAATTCTTTATAAACCATTCGTCCCTAATAATATCACTAAGTTATGTTTTTTTAATGATGACTAGGAGATACTGCATTCCATGGAGAACATTGATGTATTTAAAGATGCAGCTATAGATGAAGACGGGCACGAAAAGGCGTTGCAAGATGTAGCTTGCACGAACAAGGAGAACCTCATGCTGAAGGGTGTGGTATCACTAAAAAAGTTGTATGACTTACAAAATCATTTTAGAGGGTCAGTCAATGCCAAAACCCATAGTTCAACATTGTCGCATGAACAAATTAATATTGGAATGGAGAAAGATCAAAATTTTGTTAATATCGGTACTTGTTGCACACCACAAGAGTGACAAGCCTTTATTTTCTTATTCAAGCAGTATCAATATGTTTTTTTCACTAACATACGATAAGCTCAAAACTTACGACATGTGAATAATCCATCACATTATCCCAATAAAGGAGGAGGCCAAGCCTTTTTAGTAAAAGTTGCAAAAGGTACATCCAACGGTTGAGCCCCTGATTCAAAAGGAGTTGAGGATGTTGTTGGATGCTCAAATCATTTAAAAGGGTAGACATTCAAACTGGGTGTCAAATCTGGTCCCAGTGATGAAGAAGTCCGGGAAAATACACTTGTGCGTAGATTTCTAAAATCTTAATCATGCCCTGGACAAAGACAACTACCCTGTGTCATTTATGGAACAAATATTGTAGAAAGTATCGGGGTCAAAAATGTTCTCTTTGCTTGATGGTTATTCTGTATAAAATCAAGTTGTGGTCTCGGAGCCTGACAGGCTTAAGACTACCTTTCGAACGAAGTGGGGAACATTCGCATTTAGAAGAATGCCTTTTGGGCTAGTTAATGTCAATGCGACCTTTAAATGTACGATGGAAATCATGTTTCACAGAATGATTAGTCAGAGCATAGTGGTGTATCTTGATGATGTCACGGTATATTCAAAGAAGAGATCTGACTACCTACGACACTTGAAACATTTTTTTATCAATGTCAAAAATACGGGATATCTCTTAAACCCAAGAAGAGTATTTTTGCAATGTCTGAGGAAAACTTATTGGGCCATATCATCATGAAGAGTGGGATTAAATTCTACCCTGAAAGGGTCATAGATGTTACGCAGATTCCCTTCCCAATGAATAAGAAATCCATGCACTCCTTCCTAGGGAAGATCAACTTTCTCTGCAAGTTCATCTTCGATTACGCTCAAATTGTCAAACCTATATAGGAGATGGTAAAGAAGGATGCAATATACAAGTGGGGAAAAAGGGAAACGGATGAATTTTCCTATATTAAGCAAGATAACATAGAAGCACCAGTCTTATACAGCCCAAATTTCAACAATACTTCCTTCTCTAGACCTTTTCTTATGATACTTTTCTTGGC
Organism: Pinus tabuliformis; assembly: GCA_031772625.1. Taxonomy (NCBI): domain Eukaryota; kingdom Viridiplantae; phylum Streptophyta; class Pinopsida; order Pinales; family Pinaceae; genus Pinus; species Pinus tabuliformis. The sequence continues at coordinate 1,045,111,204 of CM062818.1, read as the reverse complement.
ATTGTGCTTACACAAAAAAATGATCAAAACAATGAGCATCCTGATCCTAATTTAAACAAGAACGCAAAAAATTACAGATATAACCATAAATACAGAGATGCAGTAGAAATAACACTATCTTTCATTAATATCAAATAATGAAATATGCTTACAAACAAAATGGAAATGAGACTAGCCCGGGCAATGGTAACTTATCTCTGAGAAGAGATGTGGCGGCTACATGCCTCTGAACTTAGTTACATTGAGGCTCAAGGGCCTTTTTATTATTGAAAAATAAGAGAAAACCCTAAACAACCAAAACCCTAACCTGAGCAGATGTAACACCAAGATTTTATGGGCCCCGTTGAGGTTAGTTGGGCAGCCAACTTCCCAGGGTTGTAACTTGGTCATATTATCTTTGTTTGACACGCACGATACCTCATTGGAAAGATATCTCTGAGGACTACAACTGAAAATGTGATTTCAATGAAATTTCTTAGATGAATATTGCCAAAAAAACGTTGTTTAGGGCCTCAAAACGGCTCCAGAAGTTCAGGGCCCGAAAAACTGCCAAAAATAGTACATTGTGCTACAATTAAGGAAACTGAAAAAATTGAAAGAAATAATGTTGGGGGTCCACATGGAATAGGCGGGTGGCCACCAATACCCACTTAGATCATTCACCTCCCCTAGGAAGAAATCGTCTCCATTGCATTGATTTCCTCCATGAGATGAGGAAACTTCTGCTGAACTTGGTCCCTAGTGAGCCATTTTCCTTGGTGCAGGAGTTTTTCGGCTTTGACAACTTGATAGAATTGGATCTTCTGTTGGTGAGTGTTCTTGATATGTATGTCCATGATCTGATCAGTTTTAGGTTGTTCCATGCAGTCTAGATTTAACTTTGTTGGTGTGAGTTATTCTGCAATGTTGAATGTGCCTTGTAATGGTGGAAATTATGGCCGAAGGTAATCCACATTGAACACTGGGTACAGGCCAAGGAATGGGGGAACACTGAGCTCAAGATCATTATCTCCCATAGCCTTTGTGATGGTTTATGTACCATATCGAAGTGGGTGAATCTTGCGGTGGGGCCTAGCGAGGTGCTCCTTCTACAAATGTAGCCAAAATTTGTCGCCCACCTGGAACTTATGTGGCACCCAATGTTGATCATGTTTCCGCTTGTACTTAGCATTGGATTTTTCCAATATGTCATGGATCTATTAACAGATGTGTTGAATCTGCTCAATGAAGTTATTTTCCTTGTTGTCTTCGGACTGGACATGAGCCGAATCTGCCTGAGACGCTACAAATGGTGTGGCCACATCAATGGGACATAGTAGCTGGAATCACAAGCCCACCAAAAAAGGGTTGTGGCCAGTTGAGCTATAGAGAGCCCAGTTGTAGCTGTGTTGAACATAGGGGAGGCTCTCATCCCATGTGCGTGGATGCTTTGAATTGTACATGCGCAGAATGTGTACGATCATCATGTTGACGACCTCTGTCTGGCCATCAGTTTGGGGATGGAAAGTCGTGGACTTAGTGAGCTTGGTGTCCAGCATAGACCAGACACTGGACCAAAATGTACTAAGGAACCTGATGTCCCAATCTGAGATGATAGAATGTGGGATCCCAAAGTGTACCCAAACTCGTTCAAAGAAAATTTTAGCGGTGGCTTCTACTGTGATACTCTTCTTGCAGGCCGCCATAATGGCCATCTTCGAGAATCTGTCGATGACCACAAAAACACAGTCGTTGCCATGCTTAGTAGAAGGAAGGCCTGACATGTAATCCATGGAGATGGATTCCCAAGGTCGACTAGGGCTAGGCAGCGGAGACTAGAGACCTTGCTTCTTGATGGTCGGTTTGGCAATGGCGCATCAGTGCAGGATCTGATGTACTTCCCGACATCCTGTCAAAGATTCAGCCAATAGAAATACTTCTACAGTACTGCCATCGTTTTCTCGATGAAATGCCAACTGCCCAACTGTAGTGTGCTTCCCAAATCATCTTCGAACTCTCTCTTGAAGGAACAAAAAGGTGTCCCAGGTGGCATAACGGAGCATCCTGGAGGTGAAAATATGGAACTTGCTGACCCTCCAATAGTGTATGGTATGTGTGGCTAAATTTTGGGTCACATTTGTAGAGAAGTGTCCAATCAGAAGTTTCGTGCCCACAAGAGTTGAGCACAGTGGTTAACTCCATGATCGATGGTTGGCTAAGGTAGTCTGTAACATTATTTGTGCTGCCCTTCTTGCACTTGATATTCAAATGGACTTTTTGCAAGCATGTGGACCACTTATGATGGCAATCATTCTGCAACTTCCCTTGCATCTGTATGAACTGTAGGGGTTGATGGTTTGTGTGGATGACTATTTTCTTCCCCAAAATGTAATGCTTCCATTCTCGACGGGCCTGCACAATGGAATACATATCTTTGTCATAAGTGGGATACTTCCGGACTGTGTCTGAAAGTTTCTCACTGTGATATGCCACTGGATGCCCCTATTAAGTAAGGACTACCCCAATAGCATAGTCAGAGGCATCTGTCTCGATCTCAAACGGTTGTTGCAAGTCTGGTAATGTGAGCACTGGTGCAGAGCAGAGGCAATGTTTCAACTCTGTGAATGCCTTCTGTTGAGATTTAGACCAAAAAAAAAATTGCTTTTTCTCCTCCTTTGGTGACTTGAATCAAGGGCCAAGTGATATGAGAGAACCCCAACACAAACCTGCGGTAGAAATTGGCAAGACCCAGAAAGCTGCGGAGCTCCGTCAGTGTGGTTGGGGCTAGCCAATCCCAAATGACTTGGATCTTGGCTGGATCCACATGCACCCCCCGTTCATAAATAATGTATCCCAGATACTGAACGTGGGTCATGTCAAAAGTGCATTTCTCCCAACTCTGGCTGAAGATCAGGATGTCATCCAAGTATACCACTACAAATGAGTTGGTGAATGCCCGCAAAATGTCATCCATAATCCTCATGAAGGTTGCAAGAGCATTCTTCACCCCAAAAGGCATAACCAACCATTCGAAAAGGCCCTCCTTGGCTTTGAAGGCAGTGTTCCACAAATCGGAGGATTCAATTGGTACCTGGTGATATCTTGACTTCAATTCGATCTTGATAAAATGTTTTTCCCCCTTGAGTTGGTACAGAAGGTCATCAATCCACGGGATCAGGTACCTATTCTAGTCAGTGATCTTATTCAACGCCCGATAGTCAATACAGAGTCTCCAAGTCCCACCCTTCTTTTGTACCAACACGATCGGAATCCACAAGGTGATGAACTCGACCGAATGTGACCTTTATGCAGTAGCTCCTGAATTTGCCTCTTGATTTCATCATTCTCCATAACAGAATGCCGATAGATTGGTCCATTGGGTAACGGCGCACCTAGGGTCAGATCGATGTATTTCTTGAATTGACAGTGTAGAGGCACCCCTGTGGGGGAGGTGAAGATGTCCTCATACTCCTCCATGACCTTGTCCATCTATTGTTGTTGTGCGGAGGGGCCCTGTCTGGAGGTCATGGCCACCGTATTCTTCTTTCATTGAGGGAGTATCATTAGGAAAACAAATTTCCTGGTTTTTGAAATGAGTTTACTGCATTGTTTGCAGTAACCAGAGAGATGATGGTAGGAGGTGCTACCTCTCGTATCATGTACAGCTTATTTCCCAATGTAATAATAACAGCACGAGGCCTTGACTGATACATAGCATTTCTCTTCCACAAGTATGGTTGGCCTAATAATACAACACAAACATCAAGGGGACAAACCTCACATAATACCTCATCTTTGAAGGGCTTGATGTTGTATGGAAGGAAAAATTGATGGCTCACACGCAGATCTTGTCCTTGGTGAAGCCACTGATGGTGTATAGTTGTGGGTGTGTTGTGGTCGATAAGCCCAGCTGCTTCATGACCTCTGCTACAATGAGTTTCTTTTGGCTCTCGCTATCGACAATGAACTGTAGCGGGGAACCCTTTACCCACATCTGGGAGTGGAAAAGATGCTCCTCCTCTTCTGGACCTTTGGTTTCTTCCTTCTAGATCTTTATGTTGGTTACGGTGGCATTGGGCTCCACATCAATAGTCTACTTCCCTTTGTCACTCCCCTTGTCGGGTTCTGACTCAGAGTCACAAAATACATCTGATTTTGAAGCCTTCAAGTCGGCCACCAGTGACTGCTTGGCCCGACACTCACTTGTGTTGTGGGTGGAACTCTTATGGAACTCACACCACTTTCCCATGTCCTTCTTTGGCTTCGCAGTGTTGTCCTTTGCTTGTGGCCTTGGTGGGTTGTATTGGGTCGTCCTGCGTTAGCTTTTTCCTGTGTTCTGCGGTTTGGGGGCACCTTTCCCTTGCTTCGAATTCGCAGATCCAAAGTTTCGCTTCTTTTGTTTAAACTTCTTCTCGATCTTGATGGCGTATCAGTACACCGTGCCGAGCAAGGAGATGTCTAGGAACTCCATCTTGTCCTGGATGTATCTATGTATGCATCTACGTACTTGAGTACCAAATGTTTCTCAGAATCCTTGATACCCAACTTCGTGCGAAGGGTATGAAAAACATTGGTAAACTTTGGCACATCTTGGTCCCTTCCCTGCCGTAGCATGGTCCACTTTATGTATTTGTCCTTATAGCTCCCGACAGGGTAGTACTGCTCCTTGATGGCATCCCAGAATGAATTCCAAGTGGGAGCGGCTGAAAACAGTGAGGTCGTACTTTCATCCTTCTGCTCACAATAGGTTTCCCACCAGTCCTTGACATGGGGGGCAGCTTTGAGAAGAGCAAAAGTAATCTTTTCTCGGCTGGAAAAATCATGAACATAAAAATATCCTTCTAGTAGATTCAACCATTTATCTATTGTGTCTGCATCTATTTTCCCCTCAATTATGGAAATGTCAAAGTTTACTTGTACCTTAAAATGTGTGGAGCCTCCAGAGTGGCTGTTGGATGTGGATGCACCGTCGGTGGGCAACCATTGAAGGATCTGGGCAAAGTTATCCATCATCGCATTCCTTTGTTTCTCGAGGGCCTCCTCAAGCAATATTTTGATAGGATCTCCTACTCCCTCATGTTTATTTTCTTCCCCCATGGGAGGCCGTCGGGATTTCCGAGGCTGGTATTGCAAAGGTTCGACCAATTTGAGCCCTAACTCCTTATAGCCCGACCTCATTGGGGACACGCAAAGAAAAATAGAGAAAGAGTAGATCGCTCTGATACCACTAATCTGAATTTAAACAGGAATGCAACAAATTATAGATATGACCACAAATATAGAGATGCAGTAAAAATAACATTATCTTTCATTAATATCAAATAATGAAATATGCTTACAAACAGAATGGAAATGAGACTAGCTTGGGCGATGGTAACTTATCTCTAAGAAGATATGTGGCAGCTACATGCCTCTGAACCAAGTTACAATGAGGCTCAAGGGCCTTTTTATTATTGAACAATAAGAGAAAACCCTAAGCAACCAAAACCCTAACCCGAGGAGATGTAACACCAAGAGTTTATGGGCCCCGTCGGGGTTAGTTGGGCAGCCAACTTCCTGGGGTTGTAACTTGGTCATACTATCTCTGTTTGACACACACAATACCTCGTTGGAAAAATCTCTTCGAGGAATACAACTAAAAACATGATCCCCATAAATCACTTGCATGAACATTACCAAAAAAATGTCGTTTAGGGCCTCAAAACGGCTCTGGAAGTTCAAGAGCCGAAAAACTGCCAAAAATAGTAAATTGTGCTACAATTAAGGAAACTGAAAAACTGAAAGACACAATGGTGGGGGTCCACGTGGAATAGGAAGGTGACCACCAATATCCACCTGGATCACATCCAATATATTTTATGAGTGTCATCCTACAAGGACCCGAACTTAACTATCCCGTCATTGATAAACAAGCATATGCAGTTTATAAGGTGGTAAAGCACTTCTAGCCCTATCTCTTAAAGAATCATTGCATTATCTTTGTTCCACACCCAACAGTTAAATCATTGTTTGTCCAACAAGAGTTAGGTGAGATAAGAGTGAACTCGATGACCGGTTAACAAGAGTATGATCTAGAATTCAAACTAGTTCACATTATCAAGGGCCACGGTATATGTCGGCTTGCAACAGAAGCGGTGTATGCAACAAAGGATGATCCAAATCGGGTGGGAATATGAAATCAAGATGTACAATGTTAACAGAGCTTCCCCCACTACTATCTCAAACTCTTGGTACGCAGATGTGTGCCAGTATCTTGAGCATGGAACTTTTCCCTCTCACTTATCCACACGGAAAAAGAGGACAGTCAGATTAAAAGAATTATCTTACCAACTGGTGCATGGGTTGCTTTACTTCACTTGTTTTTTACAATGAAACGTACTTTACATCGTTAATATTATATGATTTTTCATTGGAAAATGGTATTGTATTGAAACATTCTATTAATTACTATCCACAAGAAAATTGTCTTATTGATTCCACAAATAAGAATCATATCTACATTATTAAGAATATTGTTTTCTCTTAATAGAGGAACTGACACTCCACTTTGGTGACTTCCCTAGGGGTTGACCGAGTCATGCTAAAAACTTCTTTGAAAACGTCTCCTTACTTCTTGGTGTAGGTAAAAGAAGTCATCCTACCCCCGAACATCTATTTTCCTATATTTCAACTTTCACAAGAATCTCAAGGTAAGCCTTGCTTATTGGTTCAGAGTAGGATAGACACCCTCTGCAAGCTGCAGGAAGAATGAGAGAAATCAAAAAAAATTCTCTTCACCAGAGTCGTAACAATAGGTGGTTCGACAAGAATTCTGCAGGGAAAAATGAATTTAGTGTGGGTGACCTAGTCTTGAAGTGGGACAAAGCCCACGAGGACAAAGGAAAACATACTAAGTTCCAATCCCTATGGATCAAACCATTCACTGTACATGAGAAGTTTGGACAACACACATATTGTCTCCAATATCCAAATGGGAAGTTTGACTCTCTTCCTGTTAATGGCCAAGATTTAGAACACTATTTTCAATGATGGTCTAGGGTTGTGCCCAACCCTATATACATATTTTTTTTCTTGTTTCTTTGTTTGTTTGGTCTTGTGTTTTTTTTTCATTCATGTTAATAAGCATCATGTGTGAACGTGTTTTCTGGCTTCTTTGTGTGTGGTTGAGTTGAAAAGAGTCTTGTGAAACTACAACAATTTTCTAACCTGCAATCCTGCTTCTTTGTTTTGGTTATGTCTTTTGGTCGATGTTGTTTTGACGAAAAATATGATCCTTCTGTAAGGAGATTTTTTTGTTGAACCATGATACCTGTGTCTATTCTGGAAACTTTATGCCCATTCTTGGTTCTTATGTTTCGGTGTTTTAACACGTATCCAATCAAGTAGAAGAGGAAAAGGGGAAAAATCTAAACGAGCAAATCTAAACCAAAGGTCTTTATATGTTTCTGTGAAGGAACAACCTCTCCTTCTCTCAATAAGTCAGGGTCCCTCCTTTGCCCATGAAATAAATAAGTGTCTATGCACAGTCCTATACAAATAACTAAATAAATAAAGACAAAAGAACATAAAGGCTTCCTGCATAGGGAGGTGAAGTAAGCAACTCCATCGAGGTACTATCTAGGTTCGCTGACAACGGAGAAATATTTGTGTTCCTGTAATGACTCTGTCGGGGTACTGTCCAAGCCTACTAGCAACAGAGCATTATCAGAGATGAAAAACCATACTCTTAAAATCTAAAGCTCGGGAACCATACTACCCTTTCCTGATTCAAAACACTGCGATATTTTTTATCTTATGTTTGTGCTCAACTAAGAAGGGACAAAGGGTACTATGTTTATTCACGGGGTAAGTGGGCAAATCAAAGTGATATGCATGATGAATCAATTCTCCCCGAAGAACTAGACCTTGCATAAAAGAATCAACTTAGACAGAGAAGCTGGAATTCTACCAGTTTGTCGCCAAGTGTTGTTGTTGCTACAACACCCTCCAAAATTTTGGCCTACACCTAAATTTCGGAGCCTACCTTGATCTTGTATATTGTCATTGTAAACATTAAGACTTATCGCATGTGTTTTCTCTACATTTTTTGGTCCCATTTGCAAGAAAATAAAAGTGTATTATTTTCGCATGTTAAATGTTGCACGATGTACATAAGCTTGTTTTGGTGATTTCAAGGGGTAATATTTGTGTAAATGAGTTGGTATTACCATGTAAACATTTGTCGCACTCAATTCCAAAGTTTTAAGCATTCTCGCACAAGTGTCGTCACATCTTCGTCGTAAAGTATATCTTTGGTGTCGCACTTGTCATAAGTTCTCACAAAGTTATCACACTGATGGAAGTATGTTGTTCATGTGTTTTGGATTATCTATATTGTTTCATTAATTTTTTTGAGTGTGTGATAACAATTACGTCTTATCATTGTTCACATCGGATTCATCGATCCCACACTTAGCCAAATTTGGAAAACTTCCCTACTGAGAAACATAGCCTCATCCAACCCTCTTGAACTATGCATTGTGCAGTCTCAACCCTCAAGATAAACCCTACCTCTTGGCATTGTGCAATGTGAAATTCTTGCCTCCCTAATCTCCCCAACTATGTAATCATAGTGCCCAAGATCAGCCTATGACCTCCAAAACTACACAATTTCTCTTTCTTGCCGAGTCAAAACTGCGCATCGCATAGTATCAAGGCTCAGGCCTCAACCCTAATCTTCTGAACTGCACAATTGCACAATCACCTAGCCTCCTCTACCTTATAAAACTGCACAGTAGGCAGAATCAATGCTCAATCCCTCAACCAAGCTCCTTGAGCTCCCCAACTGCGCAATTTTCTGCTCAGTCCAAGCCTGAACTATGCATTGTGCAATCTCAAGGCTCAAGCCCAACCCTTAACTGCTTGAACTGCGCAATTGTATAGTCACTGAGCCTCTCCCTTAGCCTACCACCTCGTTCCGGCTCACTCAGTGGATCATCATGCAACATTTTATACTAGGTGTTTGCCAGACTAATGTCGTCTTGTCATGAGTGAATTACAGATGTAAGTACTCTATCATACTATGACAAGATGATGAAGAAGGGGGTGGAGAAGGGAAATATGATAGAATACACTTCTATAAATGACTATGCAAGTCTATCAATCAGGAGAATGTAAAGGGACACTAGTTTGTGACTGCAGCTCAAGACCTGATATCATTAAACAATCCTCATCTCTAAGCCATATGGAGATGGACGGAGGATCATTCCCAAGAATACACAGAGTAAGAAGTAGAAAAATGACCTGACATTGCCATGTCAACATGCATTCCATTTCATCTGTTTCATGTCATGCCATGTCATGAGTCATCATATGCCACATCATTCTTATGGATTATTTAAATTCTTATTCAAAAATGTATTGTAAAGTGGAAGTCCAAAGGACATGTACAAAATATGAACAGTTATGTAAAGTTGAAAAGTCATAGGAAGTCAAACAGTCATGAGGGTATTCAAAGAGTCACAAGGAAGGTGAAGCATCGCCCCATTAGTTATATATACACCCTCATTGTATGAGAAAAGGAATTTTCACCTTGGCTCCTCCCATAAGGAATCAGAGGGACAAGCTAGTTCTTTTGGGGATTAAGTAGTGGTTTTAATGCTCCACTATTGGAGCTAGTGGCATTCGTTGTATACATGTTTCTTGGGACTTTTAATTGATATATTAAGCCTGATGGCCAACACGTTCTTCATACATGGATTATGAATGTTTATAAGATTGTTCTATGAATGTTTATGATTCATGTTTGTTTTCACATGTACTAAAGTAGTTGAAATATTTCGGTTATTTTAGTGCTCATCATATTGGACTATTCTGGTGGATGTTACATGGATATTTTCTATTTGTGTTGGTTAATGTGACCATTTCCTCTTTGTGGAATATTCCGCTGGATGTTAGATGGATCTTTCTTGTTTGTGTGTGTCTATACTAGGGTGGTACTATTACCTCTCTCTTAGGGGCTCACCTATTTTTCCCCTTCGCGGTAGAAGAACCTCAACACCCCTACAGTTGAACACTCACCAAGCTCTATCACTTGCTTTTTGAAGGCACATATGTGATCCTTTCTCTTGTTGACAGCCAAAGCCAAGGAAAACCAATAAGAAAATGGTAACCAGGTCGTATTCCAGATGGGGCTCCTATCCCAAATGGTGTGAGGTCTAATTGGGACCACATATCAGGGAGACCCTTTGAATGTTGGCAGGTCTAGTACTATCAACATGTCCCTATAAGGTTTTGAATGGGATTAGAAGTACGGTTGACTAATTGGAATTTCTTATTTTTTCATGTGTATATCCAATATTTAATGCTTCTTTCATAAATAAGGTAATCATGACAAGATCCCATCCCAAACTATTTTAGCAACAATTAGTGAATAAATCAACATGGGAAAAATAGTCAACCGTACTTCTATTATCTAAAATAAGTAATTATACATTAATAAATCAACATGGGAAAATTTTGTTTTCTTCATTATATGTTTATGTAGTTTATGCTCAATGATTTGTGTCCATTCTATATGTTTCCATTCATGTGTTACATTTATCAACATGTACAATTCTTCACATGGCCATGATGTTGCATCTTCTCACCCAAAAATTATGCATAATAGTTGGGTGTGTCCTCCTTGATTTCCCAATATCAATTCATGTGTCATATACAAGCCTACTTACTCTTTTTTATTTATATATTTCTAGTTTTCTTTCTACCCAAATTGTACAAACCTTGATTTTTCCTTAATATAACTTTTTTTATCCATAATAATGTATCCCTAGCAATTTCAAACACTTTCCTAATTGTTTTAACTCCCATGCAGATTTTTGTTCCCACATTTGGTTCCCTTATCACTTTTTTTCCTTTGGGTTGTTACATTTGGTTCTATATATACTATGTTGGGGAGAATGGTAGCTTTAGGTATGATTATAGCCTATTATATATTTTGGAAGAGCATTGAATCCTACTATGCCTAACATTTGCAATAAAAAATAAACTCAAGAATTATTGTCTACAATTAGGAAGATTGCATCCACTAATGTGTAAAATGTGATACATTTTTCTTTCGGATTTCGAAAATTAGAAATAATTCCTCAACTCTAGCTAGTAGAACCCTTATTTAAGGAAAATTTGAATGCTAAATTATTTTCTCTAGTAATACTTGGGATTGATGGGCCCAAGATATGCAGGAGGCTACTTTAATTATCAACCTAACAACATAGTATTTTTTAAAACATTGGTATTGTACATCTAATCATAATGATTTACCAAACCATAGATGGTAAATTGATTGATGTTGGTGAGTTAATGATTCCTTAATGTGACAATTATAGTGGATGACAGATAAATTAATTCAGGTAAGGATTCCTAGTCAACTCTATCAAATATAACCCTAAGTACCTTTACCTTCATTGTGTTGTTGTAGCAAGATGGAAGTAAATACACACATGGAAATATGACCACTAATTAATTCAAGTGATGCAGATAAACCACCCTACAACAATATCTAAGCCCCACAACAAACCCTAAACTTGCACACTTTGGATCATTAGCTTACCATATCATTGACCTAAGCGATGTAGATGAATCACCATGCAATAAACTCTAACCCATCCACCAAACTCTAAGCTTGCATACCTAAGGTCATCGATTGACTGCATCACTAAATAAAACTTTAAATACAATTCAATATGGATAATGTGAGGCCTACCATTGTTTATATTATAGAACTACTCTAGAGGTACTAATTAGCCTTTCTATTCTTAAAACAATTTTGTTAAAGATAACTCGACGGGATACCACTCTTGGCATCATAGCACAATTTCATAACCAATGATTATTGAAAGTAAATTATAGGAAACTGTACAAGATAAATCCCATTGTACAAGGTCCCATGTTCAAATCCTCTAGTTGGCTAACTTGTGGCCACTTGTTCGGGGCAGGGCAAACACACCTAGGGGTTATAGATGTAGCGGTTAGAATCAACCCTGTGTCACATGAGTACGAAACTAACCCAGATGCCAATTCCTCTAACGTTAAAAAATAATAATGATAATAATAAGAGTAAGAATAAGAATAAGGATGTTGGTTCATGGCGGATAGGTACTGCTAGGGTTTCGCGCCGCCAGGCCCCTCCCCAAGCTGCCCTCGATCCACAGACGTTGTAGATCCCACTGACACCACCATGGAGCCGCATTCCAGAGGGGTGGGCTCATCACCCTCTCCCCCCCCCCAATACAAACCCTAACAAGTCCAACATCGCAGAGCAAAACGACAGAGCAAGACACTGTTCCAAGAACCAATGTTGTAGGCGACTTCGTAACCAACCCATCGACAGATAATGACAAAGGTACTGACCAGAAAATTTCTGTGGCAAGACCCAAAGCATCCTCTGCAACATGCATACCAAAAATGGCAGAACGAATCAAAATAGATCTCCCTAGTCAGCTCATCAACAGTGAGATTCAATACATGAGGGATCACACCCTCATAGGAAAGTTTCTAGGTTTCTGGCCTACTGAAAAAGCACTGCAAGGCTGGATTGCCTCCAAATGGAAGCCAAAAGGTCAAGTTACATTGCACCTGGGACCAAAGGGCTTCTTCACCACTACCTTCAACTGCCTGGAGGACAAAACGGGCATATTTGAGGGTGGCCCATACTTCTTCAATGCTGCTGACTTGTACCTACATGATTGGGTTGAGAGGTTCAATCCAGACAAAGAATACTTTAACTGGGCTCCAGTGTGGATCAGAATGTACTCTCTCCCATTGGAATACTGGAAGGAGGAAATCTTGAAGAACATAGGTGATAGCCTAAGGGCCTTCATCAAAGTCACAGAGGAAACAAAAAGCCGAAAGTACACCTCATATGTCAGGATTTGTGTCCACATGCATCTAGCCAAAGCTCTGACTGACTCGGTAAGCTTATTTCATGATGATTATGAATGGGTTCATACCATAGATTACGAGCATATTCCCTTTCATTGTAGGAAATGCCATGAACATGGCCATCTCTTCAGAGACTGTCCTCTGAATCTGCAGTCCAAAACACCTGTTACGAAAGCAAGCAAAGATGCTGAGGGTTTCACAAAAGTCCCAAATAGAAGGAGGCATGCTAAGAAAACCCCAATGGTTCCTGAGAATCTTAAGAAACCCTTAACCAGAAATAGTTTTGAAGTCTTGAATACATCGGATAACATAGATGATATCCCCTCGCTTCCCCTCTCAGATCCTTATCCCTCATCGCCATCTCATTCGCCCAAATCCTCTAATATACCTCAGTCCTCCAAAGCCACCATCGCCCCCGCCTCCACATCCTATGTTTCTCCAGACAAAGACTCAGCTCGACCTTCATCCAACATGGAGTTAGACAAAGCTCTGGCACTGAGCATGCAACAGCCTTCAAGAGAGGAAGATCAAAGTACACCGAGCCATATGGAGGAGGAACCAGAGAGTGTGGATTTGGTAGGTCTGGACATACTAAAGCTGGAAGCAACATGTAGACAGAAGGAATACAGTAAAATACATACTCGGGAGATAGAAAAATTATAAGAAGTGTTAACCAGAGCTCAGCATCACAAATATTTAGGCATACAAGCAGGTAGTCCTTGGGATGGAAGGAAAATCTTGAAGGAGACAAAGAAACGTGGGCGAAAAACAAATTTGCAGCGGACTATCATCCTCGGAGAATTGCTGGTGGACTCTGGTAGATTCCCCAAGCTTACCAAGTTCTACAAAACTCTTCTCCACTGTTCCCCATGAAGGTCGTTTCATGGAATGTGCGAGGGCTCAACAGCCCTGCAAAACACAGGATGATCAAAAAAATGATTCAGCAGGATAGACCATCTATAATTTTCCTTCAAGAAACAAAATGTAGCAGTACAGTTATAGAAAAAATTCTCAATAAAGCATGGCCAGGGTGCAGGTCAGTCTCAGTGGATGCCACTGGTGCTTCTGGAGGGCTCGCAATTTTATGGAATCCTCAAGAACTTCACCTTCAGGACTTTCATGCCTCCCATTTCTTTATACAATCCACCTTCCACCTCATTGGAACAAACAGCCATGGTCATATTTCCAACGTGTATTTTCCGCAAGATCTTCAGAGAAAAATGGATCTGCTTGAAACTCTCTCGGAACTCAACGCAAACAAATGCTTTCCCTTCTGGATATGCGGGGGTGATTTTAATATCATTACCTCTCCAGAGGAAAAGACAGGGGGACGTCAGAGGTTGGATGAAGACAGCTATAGCCTCAAAGACTTCATACACCGGAATCAATTAATGGATCTTCAGACATCCAATGGCACTTTCACGTGGTCCAATAAAAGAAGAGGTTCACAGCAAATAGCATCCAGATTAGACTTATTTCTCATGACAGATAATGCCATCCACATGGGGGGATACTTTCATGCCTCCATCGTGCCTCAAGCCGGTTCCGATCACTGGCCCATAATGTTACAATGGTTGCGTCCGGGTGTCAGGAGAAATAGACCCTTTCGCTTCGAAGAATTCTGGTTCTCACATACCAACTTCAAAGATGTGGTAATCGATGCCTGGAAATCTTACAATCCCCCAAAAGGAGCCAAAATGTACCAATTCCAGCAAAAGCTCAAATTTCTCAAACAGGTGATCAAATCCTGGAATCGTACCCAGTTTGGAAATATTTTTAATCATCAGAAGATGCTGGAGAAGCAAATGAACACCCTACAACAGCGCATCATCCATGAGGGAAGAACTTAATACTATGAGCAACAGGAGAAATCGCTCCTTACCAAGATTGAAACTCGTAGGAAGCAAGAAGAAACGCTATGGCGCCAAAAGTCAAGGGTCAGATGGCTCAAGGATGGTGAGAAAAACACCAAGTTCTTTCATAGATCCACAGTTCAAAGGAGAATGCATAACCACATTGCCTTTATCAATAACAAACACGGAGAACGTCTAGAAAAGCATGAAGAAATAGAATAGGCTTTCAAAGAGCACTTTCAGGACATTTTGAAAGAACCCCTAGGAAGCAGAACATAGGCAATACAAGCCATCACGCAGAACATCCCCAAGATCATTACGGAGGACCACAACCAAACGTTGCTTCGACCAATTTCGATGCAGGAAATGGAGGAGGCATTATCTCAATTAAAAGACGGCAAAGCGCCAAGACCAGATGGCTTCACAGCAAATTTTTTCCACGCTTTTTGGGAGCACATCAAACAGAGGTATGGGATCTTGTGGAAGAAGCAAGAGTGATGCACTGGATCCTCCCCTCTCTCAACTCCACATTCATAGTGCTTGTGCCTAAGGAGGAAGATTCTAGCACTCCTGATAAGTTCAGGCCCATCGCTCTCTGTAACGTAATCTACAAACTTATCTCCAAAATATTGGCAAACAGGCTCAAACCTCTCCTCCCTCTTCTCATCTCTCCTGAGCAGACAGGGTATGTTGAAGGGCGCCAGATACCGGACGGCATCTTTCTTTCCCATGAAGTTATTCATTCTCTCAAGGTGCTAAAAAAACCAGGTATGATTCTTAAGTTTGATCTTTCCAAAGCATTCGATAAACTCAGTTGGGCCTACATTAATCAAATGCTTTTAGCTTTTGGCTTCAGCGCTACTTGGACGGGTTGGCTCATGAATCTAATCACCTCTCCCATTTATTCCATACTTTTGAATGGGTCCCCCTCCTCGCCTTTCCGTCCCTCTAGGGGCCTCCGCCAAGGCGATCCTATTTCTCCATCCCTTTTCGTGCTTATGGCAGAAGGTCTCAGCCATCTCCTCCACTCTGCTATTTCTAATCAATCTCTCAAGGGCATCTCTAACTATGGTTTTTCCCCCATCTCGCACCAACAGTTTGTTGATGACACCATGCTCTTTGGCCATCCATCGGTTCAGGAAGCTTCTGCTCTCCTTGACTTGCTTAATCTTTTCTCTAAAGCCTCAGGCACCTCCATCAATGCTACCAAATCTCAGCTCTTCTTCTTCAATACTCCCAGTCTCACTCAAAAGAATATCTCTAGAATCTTGGGATTCCCTCTAGCCACGCTCCCCTCGAAATACCTTGGTGCTCCCCTTATAATCTCAGCCAACAAGCATGCCTCCTGGAGAACACTCCTTGACAAAATAGAATCAAGACTTTCCTCCTAGACCTTTCGCTCTCTCAACATCGCCAGCAGGCTTATTCTTATCAAATCAGTTCTTCAAGCCATGCCCTTGTATTTATTCTCCACATTGGCAGCTCCCAAATGGGTTCTGAAGAAAATCCGCAATCTTCAGAGGATTTTTTTATGGGGTTCCACAGGTCTCAATAGAAAATGGGCTCTTGTCAAATGGACGGAGGCTTGCTTACCAAAGTCAGTTGGCAGAATTGGTCTAAGGGACCCCCTCCACAGCAACAACACCATGGGTGCCAGAATCTGGTGGAAATGGGTTTCCAATCCGCACTCTCCCTAGGCTCGCATATGACAGGCCAAGTATACTCCATGGAGGCCCCTGGAAGAGCTAATTCGCATAAGCAGCACCAACCCGGGCTCGTTAATCTGGAACGCTGCCAGAAAACATAGTGGTTTCATTCAGGTGCACAGCTTTTGGGAAATACACTCCGGTACCACAGCAAGATTTTGGGAGGACTCTTAGTAGCAGCTCCCCAAACTCGCAGCTCTCTTCCACAAACTCAATTGGCAAGCCACCATGCAACACAGTGACCAAAACCAGGTGTATCAATTCTGGCAGCAGCACCCCCTTCAAGGCTATCAACAATGGAGATTAGCAGATACATGGCAACCCAACTGGCAACAGGAAACCTATGAAGAGATCAATCAAGAGCTTGCACTAAGAAAAATCAAACTCTCGAATCAAAGGGACAAAATCCGTTGGGGATACACAACAAAAGGAACTTTCACCACCAAGAAGGCATACCAAATTCTCTATCATCCAGCACAGCTAGCAAAAGATCAGCTTTGGGACAGGATCTGGCATCCAAGTATATGGCCAAAAGTTTCTATATTTCTATGGCTTTTGAGTAAACAGTGAGTCCTCACCTGGGATAATCTCCAAAAGAGAGGTTTCATTTGTCCTTCCAGATGCCCCAATTGTAACCTCCATCCAGAAACCATTATGCATCTCTTAGATACATGTCCGTTAGCTACTGTTCTTTGGGAGAGGATCGCCCTATGCAACAGAAGATCAGGAAAACAAGTAGGCAACATTTCTAATACTATCAGAAATTGGCCTCAGCAACCCTTCTAGAGCCCGGTCCTCAACTCCCTATGGATCCTCATCCCAGGCTTTGTCTATTGGATCCTTTGCAAGGAGCGGAACTATAGGATCTTTAAAAATCTCTATTCTCCCCTGGACTCCCTTTGGCTTCTTCTTAAACAGAACATTCAGGAAACGCTGGCGCTAAAACTCTGGCATAACTCGGACATGCCATCCACTCCTCAGGAATGCCAAGTTTGGGATAATTGGAATCTGAATATCACCTTCTCTGCTCATTCCACCCATACTCCCTCCATCCATGCTGAATCCCCCCATCACTGGTCTCCTCCTGTCTCCCAGACAATAAAATTAAATTTCGATGGTGCTGCCAAGGGTAATCCAGGGTCGACTGGATATGGAGGCATCTTCAGAACAGCTGAGGACTCGGCTCTCTACATCTATCATGGTTCGATAGGAAGAGATACCAACAATGCAGCTGAGTTGGAAGGATTATGGAAGGGTATCGGCATAGCTACATCTGAAAATTTCTTCCCACTGGTGATAGAAGGGGATTCACAGATCCTTATTGAAATGGTTTCTCAGATCCAATTAGGCACCTCTGCTGGAAAAATCACCTCTAGTTGGTGTCTCCTAAGCAGACTAGAGCAAATTGAAGATTGGCTCAGGTCTCCCCGCAGTGTCACCTTCCAGCATGTTCGAAGATCTGCCAACAAAGTAGCTGACAGACTGGCTAACCAGGGGGCTGATCAGTAGCTCCCATTCTTCTCTGGGCCTCTCAATCGATCTAATGATGAGCAACTCAAACAAGAGTGCACTCTACTGGTGCAACAAGATCTATCCCTCCCGGATGCGGGTGCACAAGACAGATGATCGGAGGATGGCGGCGGAAGCAGTCGGCACGTGGAGTACGCCTCGTGCCACCTTGTTCCACCTGCAGATGGCATTCAATTCTCTGCCAAGTTCATTCAAAGCTGAGCTCTCTTGATTTGACATTCCCCACAGGTTCTCTAGCATTAAACCGATGGCGCATAGCCATCCCAGATTTGTTCCCTCCTCTCGCATTTTCAGTTTCCACGCAGATGTAGAGCTCTGTCGGTGGAGGTTTCAGGTATCCAAGGTATACATGCTCGTGATATTCCTTCTGTTAAGATTCTACTAGAATGCCTCTGCCCGTTCAGCATTCTCCTCCCCTGTAAGCTCTCCTAATTCTCTGATATTCAAGTCAATTCTCCCCCTTCTCATTGATCCTGTTCAGCCCAGTTCTATTGTTTGCTCTATTCTCCATCCTCTGGGCATAATGACCATCCTGAGACAGAGAATGGGTTGCCGCAGAGGAGGCATTCATGGTCGGCCCCTGCGCCATGCCTCTGCCTCCTCCGAGGATACCACTACTGAAAGTCCGCCTGTTCGTGGTCGTGGTCGTGGTCGTGGCCGTGGCAGGGGACAACGGGCTGCAATTTCGAATCCTCATCACTCTCATGAGCACTCGGCCCGCTTTCAAATCCCTTGCAGGCTTAGCAACCACTCCTTCATCGCTACTGTCACGATTCAGCTCAGTGAAGGCGTCGCAGATGTGGCTGCTGCTACTACGCATGAAACTTCAGAGCAGAAGACGAATGATATGCCAAGCACACCTCAGAATCATCGCCTGCAATCTCAGGTACCTGAAAATTCTTCTCTCCTGGCTCAGCCGGCTATGGCGCACTCAAATCCTCCGGATGCTGGGCATCAGCCATATGATAAAGGCCTTTCATTTGACGAGGATGACCTCTCCAGTTATGGTTGCTGAATTGTGGAAGAATCGCCCTCCTATGCTCACGATACCTGATCTGGATGTCGTCATCCTTTGGAATCATAGTGTCTGGTCAAAGAACATGCTTACTGGTTTTCTGTCTCTGTTTAATGGTCCACTGTCTATGTAAACAATTCGCGTCAATAGTTTTACTTATGTTCAGCAGTTTTGGCACCTTAGCCAGTATGCGTTTTGTAATGACAGTTTGGGTTTAGTCTCAGGCAGTCTGGTTTTTAGTTTTTCAAATCCTTCAGGCGAGATAACCAATATCCTAGCTAGACCTCAAGAGGTTGCCGCCCCTATGTAAAATTTTTGTATCATTAATAGAAATAGTCTGATTCAAAAAAAAAAAATTAATAATAATAATAATAATTGTACAAGATAAATCTAGCTACTCATACAACAAGAAACAAATTGTAGGAAATAAATCTAGCTAATCACCAAAAAAAAAACTGCAAAACGGAATGTTAAGATAAAGAAACACATTAACAGCGAGCAATAAAGTTGGAAGACACACAAATGTGTAATTCAAGAGTGAATTATTTTTGTAAAGCTAACTAGTGTGCACCCAATTTAATCATGACTTACATAAAATACAAAAAAGAAAGCCACAAGCATGGAAAAAAACAAGAAGAAAATGCATTCTTGAAAAGAGGGGATTCAACAAACAATTGCACCTTTGGAGCCTTAGCTCTAAAGGAAGCAAGGGTTGAATTCCTCAAACTCACAAACAACTCAACAAACACAAATATGAAAGAACTATCTAATTTTTTATTAAAAAGTGAAGTGAAGTAGTGAACCCTCAAATGGACAAAAACCTAAATAAAAATTAGTTTGGTTTGTTAGCTAAAACCCTAACAATTTTTACCCTAATTATTTCTTGAAGTACGATATATCCAAGAAGTGACCAACAAACAACTTATTGAAATATAAAATAGAAATTTTACCTCCTACAAAATGGTTCTTTGGCAGGAAATGTTTAGGAGTAATAATTTGTCTTCATGGTTCCACTACACATGGATGAATTTGCTCATTTTCTTCAAAATCCATCTTTTGTAGCATGTTGTAAAGGAACTCATAAGCACACTATAGATAAAATTTAAAACACCTAGAAATCTTAGAAGCAATTCGTTAACATAATACATAGGAATTATTTGGACCAATAAGACTTCTAAAATGTCATGCTTATAGGCTTTAACTTTGTACAGATAATTGTTGCAAATATATTCTTAATAAAATGGAAAAGATGCAATGGAAAAAAAACATATTAACAGAGATATTTTACCCTAGAAACCTAAATTGGGAAAACCATATTTTTTTTCAATATATTCATCTTTATAGTATTACAATAAAATTCAGTACAATATATCCAATAAATTAGTAATCCATTTACCCTAGATTAGAATGCAATTGTATTTCCTTAATTAAAACTACAAAGCATCGCTAAACCACCATGTGCCATAAAACCACTAAGGTGAAAATTATGTTCCAAAACCCGCTATAAATTGATGCAAAAAACCACCAAAAAAACAATCAAGGGAACTTCCCTCAAACTCCCATGTAGGTGGCTTTCAACCCCTTGCAACCCCCATGTAGGTGGCTTTCACCCCCCTACGAACCCCCAAGTAGAGGAGGATTCACCCCCCTCACTACATCTTCATAATGTACAGTGTGTGGACGTTGTTGTGCAAAGAATATAACACATACCCAATATTCTCCCACTTATTGGTTTCTTTCTCTATATGAAGGGAACTTCTCGATACTCACAATTGTTTTTAAGAATCTAAAACATTCTTCAAAGAGTCCATCTTCACCAATAACACCTTCTTTTTTAAATAATATCTCTCATAAAGTTATATTGAACATCAATATGCTCTGTCTTAGAATGATATGTTGGGTGCTTCACTAGGAAGATTGCACTTTGACTGTCACAATCCTCGTAAGTCATTGTACCAACCCAATATCTAAACATAGTCTCTATAACCATACTACCTCATTTCTTACATGAGTGATTTCCATGTATTCAAGTTCTATAGTTGAGAATGCCGTTACAGATTGTCTCTTGCTCATCCAACTAATTTCTCCTCCAAATAGGTTAAACAAATAACCACTTATAGATATCTTTTCATCCAAATATCTACATCAACAAATTCATTTATGTTTAACACTCTATCCAATATTGACCTTTCTTGGTAGCACAATCCATAACTAGTAGTGCCACCCAAATACCTAAAAACCCTCTTTTGTCGTCCATTGTTCTTTCCCTAGTTTTGACATATACGTGCTTAATATTGCCACTACATATGAAATGTTTGGTCTAGTATAGACCATTGCACACTTCAAACATACAACCACAGTGGTATATGAAACATGGGACATGTCCTCTTCCTCTTCCTATGCCTTGGGACATTATTCTATAGATAGCTTTACACCTACAAGCATAGGGACCTTTACCAATTTGGATTCCTATACATTAAACCTCTATAATATTATCTCAACATAATTCCTCTAATTTAACCAAAGTTTCTTATTTTTCCAATCTCTTTTAATTTGCATGCTCAAAGTGAAATTTGCATCACAATGATCCTTCATGTCAAATTTAGAGGACAATTGAGTTTTCACTTCATGGATGATTTCCTTGTCATTTCCAATTAGTAGCATATCATCCACATACAAGAGAAAATAAATAAGATGACCACCAACTAATTTGAAATCCACACAATCATTTGCTTTCTCCATATGAAGCCAAGTTCAAATATATAAGTGTCAAATTTTTGATACCACATCCTTGGTGATTTCTTTAATCCATATAACAACTTTTTTACTATGCATGCCAACTCTTTCTTTCCCTTCACTGCAAAGCCTTATGGATGCTTCATGTAGATTGATTCTTCAATAGCATATGTAAGAATATTGTCTTCATTTCCATCTATTCTACTTCAAAATCAAAATCAGTAGTAATACATAAAATAAATTTAATAGAAGCTAACTTGGAAACAATAGAAAATATCTCACCAAAGTCAATTACCTCTACATGGGAATCGTCTTTTGCTACTAATTAAGCTTTGTATTTCTCCACTTTTCCTTTTGCATTAAACTTATGCTTAAACACCCATTTGCTTCCAATGAATTTCTTCCAACCAGTAACTCCAAAAGATATCAAACATCATTTTTGTCTAAGGTTTCCATTTCTTCAACCATCAACTTTTTCTAGAGTTTTCCATCATATATATCCACTACCTCCCTAATAGTTCTAGGATAATCATCGGTAATAAACAAATCAAAGTTTGAATAGAATTTAGGTGGATACATTTCAGGATTCCTTATTTCCCAAACTAATCTCCTCAATACTAGAATATGTGGTTCTTCTTCTTCTTCTTCTTCTTCTGTAAAGTCTAGTTCATCTTCCTTCAATTCAAACTCTATCTTCTCTTATTATTTATCCCTTCATAGGAATTCCTCTTTGAAAACATATTTGATTTCTCTAAATATCACACCTAGACTATACACAAACTTCTTAGTTTTTGGGTTCCAAAGTTTATAACCTTTTAAACCATTGTTATATCCAAAAAAGATAAACATTTTAGCTTTCTTATCTAGCTTACTCCTATTCTCCTATGGGATGTGAACATAACAATCAAAATAAAATACCTTGAGATTTTTAAGAGAGGGTTTCTTACTATTCCATACCTCATGTGGATTCTTGTCATGCAATGTTGATCAGGGTGATCTATTTACCAAGTAACACATAGTGTCCACTAACTCTACCCATAGTTCATGTCCTAATGCGCCACCACTAAGAATGCTTATTTCTTTCTCCATGAGCATCCATATTCGTCCTTTTTGTACTTTGTTATGTTGAGGTGTATATGTTTACTCTTCTACCTTGTTATACCGCACTTTTTAAAAAATTATTTGAATTCTGCATAATTCTCTACCATTATATGTCCTCAACACCTTAAGTTTCATCTTTGTTTGATTTTCTGCAAGAGCCTTAAACTCTTTGAATTTTTCAAAGAGTTCAAATTTCTTCCTAAGGAAATAAATCCATGTATTCCTCTAGAAGTAATCTCTAAATGAGACATAGTACACAGGTTTACCCAGTGATGAAACAGACACATGTCCAAACAAATAATTCTACACCAAGTATAATATTCCCTTCGCCCCTGTAACACCATAGGATAATCTTACTCGATTATGTTTCCCATATAAAAAATGTTCACATAAATAAAAATCCAAAGATAAATTAAACATTCCTTCTACCATACCATTATTGTGTAGTACTCGAAGGCCCTTTTTTCTAATATACCCTAGTCTTTGATGCCACAACATAGTCTTTTCTCTAGAGACTGTGGAATTTTTTCATTCTTTAGCTCCACTCACATGAACAGCTAAAAAGTTACACCCACCACTAATAGTGTTTCCCAACAACTTATATATAGTTCCAAAGGCTTGCAACAATACTCCTTTATAATCCTCAATCTTTTACTCAATCACGCAATATTAAAATTTGTTTTGAAAGAAAATATAATTTTCAATTCAAGGAAACCAAAGATGTATATAAACAGTGATCACTTTGTACATATAAAATATAAAATAAAGAAGAAATCTCAAAGATATTCACCAACAAATAAAGCTACAACAATCCATAATTTTCACATGAAAGGAATGGTGCACATGAAAATAATGGTGCACAAGTCAAGGAATAGGGTCCCTCCAAGCCTCGACTTACACATTAAAAACATATATCCATTGTATAAACTCAATATCGTTGCATATATTCATGAAAAGAAACTTGGTACAAAGCTTAAACAAAAAATTTCTATGTATGGGGAACTTAATCCCCAAGCTTCACTTTTATGTGCTTTATACAAGAAAAATGAAACTTAAATGTTGATAAATCTTGACCCAACCAATTGATATCTACTTTTATAATTAATATAGGTTAGTTTCAACCTCTAAAGTGGCCCCAAATCATGCCAAAATAGTAACCTCTTAATGGTACAAATTCATTGGCAAAATCTACATTTTTCTCAGCTAACTAGCCACGTTGACTGCACATTAACTGGACCTATGCAATGGATTTTTTGAGTATCCATGAGGACATGATCCATTTCGAGAAACCATGAAAAAAACCCATATCTTCATTTTTTCCCAACACATCTACATATATCTAAACAAAAGAGAAATGACCTAAACATGATATTTCTTGTCAAATATGGTGATTTTATAATGTATAAAATTTGCCAAAAAAATAAAATAAAATCATAAAAATACCTTTTGAATGGTTTTATTGGTCAAAATGAAGATAAAATACAAAAACAATTGTGGGTGATAGGTTTATTATGGGTGAAATAAGGTTTATTAAGATGGCCATATTTCATCAAAAATTAGGACTAACATCTCCCCCAAGTAGAAGTTGTTGCATGTCTTCATGCAACAAATTGTATTGTTGTGACTTTCAAATTGCCCCTTGTTACACAGTAATTTATCACTGCCTTCCTGTCAGTCACCCTGCTGTGTCCAAGAAGTCACAATCACTAAATGTTTGCTCCCTGAACTGGCTAAAAACCCATTTTTCCAAAGTTTTGTGCATCAGCGCGTCTGTTCCTAAAATAACCGCGATGACCAGCGCCCCACAGTCTATTTCGTGCGCTGCCATCGCGGAAGAACATCACTTTTCCGCGATGACGCACAGCGCGGCTTTCACGTGTCCTTCCGCGCTGACATGGCTTGTTCAGTTGTTGTCATGTGCTGACAGCGCGGCAGTCTCCATATAATCCGCGCTGATCCAGTTTGGGCGAATTTGTTCAAACAACCAGCCTTCCAGATCTCTCCAGGCTTGGTTGTTAGCTTTGTGAATGTCGACTCCCTTCTATGGCATGTCTGTTCGACCTTTTGCAACTACTCCCCTTGAAGATAAGCTCATCCTTCCACCTTTTTAGGAGACTCCTTCTCCTATATAAACTTCCACCATTACCATGAGCAGCGGGTTAGAAAATAGCTAGACTTAGCTTGGATTATACAAGAGCTTGTAGTGCTCAGATTGCTGCTATAGGTGTGGTGTGTTAGGAGTGGAAGTGATTGATTGCTTTGGGAAGTTTGTTTGTGACATTTGTGTGAGAGAGAGAGACTAGTTTGTCTTGGGAGAACCATCCTCAAAGGTGAATGCTTGAGATACATGCTGACTGATCCCTCCTGAGAAGTTTATCGACGTCAGAACATTTGGTTGTACTCTTCTCTATTCTGATTAATAATAGATGACTGCTATTATTGTTCCATTCTCGTTTGTTTATGCAATGGATAAATGTGAATTATGTCTTTTCTGACTGGCATATAGTTACTTTTACTAGATTTCACGCTTGCGTTTGCTTTCCCTTCGTGTGTGCAGGTGTCCGTTCGCGGGGATCGCGGAAGACTATGACCAGCTGAAGCGAAGGAGCAAGGGAAACATCCCCTCGACAAACGACAGCGCAGGAATCCAAGTAGGTGCTCTTTACTTCTTGTCTAATTGTAACTAGGAACATGCGTGGCAGCATTGTGTGATTGTTGCTAGACCCCTGTTGGGCTAGTAGGGATCGCCTCTATCCGTAGAGGGGATTTACCTTCTCAACAATTTGGCGACTCCGCTGGGGAGCAGCCTTTTTGTCTCTTGAGTCCATCTTTGTGTTTGAATTTGATTGCTCTCTTTTTGAAATTGGGGATTAATTATCAGTCGTTTGCGTTTCCTGGGTTGATCTGGGAGATGCCCCTGTTTGATTGAAAGATTGGCTGTTTTGATTTGGGAGTTTTGATTTGCCTGTCACTATTTTTGAGCTCCATCGCGGATTTAATTTTAACAGTCGCGCTGAAAATCGGATCATCGCGGAAAAGACGTGTATATCCGCGATGTCAGCGCAACTTTCTAGCTTAATTCCGCGCTGACTGTGTTTTTCTAGCTTAATTCCGCGCTGACTCTGTTTTTCTGAGATCATCTCGGTTTTTGGGGCAAAAGTCGCGCTGACAGCTCGGGTGGTCTGTGTAAAAGTTGCGCTGACCCTTGATCATCTCGGGTGCTCAGTGTAAAACTTGCGCTGATTCCTAAAAGTTGTTTTTATAACTTTATCTCCTGAATTCATCAATCTTTCTTATCCCCTGTGGTTTCTTGTCCCTCATTAGCTTGTTTTGATTGCTTTTGGTTAAGGGACGCTCTCTCTTTGGTTTCATTCGACTGAGTCTTGTGACCATGTGACCTAGCCCTTTAGAAGTTTCATCGAGAAACCATTTGCTTGGGTTACTTGTCTATTCAAGGTTCATCCACAACCCTCTTATTGATTTGCTTGAGGCTTTTCCACTGCTTATTGCTGGTTGATTTTTAGTGTCGATTATTGAACCACCTTTTTATGTTGATTCGATTTCTTCACTACCAAGCATAGATTACGATTGTTTGGATCGATCAGTTCACATTCGCTTCCTCCTTGTTACAATCCTTGCTTGTCTTGACAAGCTTAGATTACATAGCTCGTGCAGACCTTTGTTTTCCTTTGATTTGGAAGCTTTGGTTGAATGTTTTGGGAACTTTGTGTGCTTTCATTAGGCAATTGCATTTTGCTTGGTGTTCCGGTTCCTCCAAATTATTTTAGATGCTTTGTGTCACTGAAAGAAAATCAAACTAGTGGCTTTGCTTTTAAAAAATCGAAAAGGAAAAGAATGTTTCATTGATTTGCATTTTCAAAAGAAAAGTTTCCTTTCCTCGCTTAAGGTTGCATTAAGTTGCTTGTTTGCTTGTACTTGTTTTGTTTGATAGAAAATTTCTTGCCCTTTCGTAGCTAGAATTCATCGAACAAAATGGTATTCTTTGGCATGTAGTTTGCATCTAGGTAATTGTGAGAGAACATACGATAGGACCTGAAATCGAAACTTAATCTCAAGATCAACTCTAAAATGAACCAAATGAATCTAAAAACGCATTGGAACTAAACGCAAATATTTAGAGGTCTAGCTTAGAGACGTGTTCCGGCGTCTTAAAACATAGTCACTGTTGTTTCACATTAGGTTGGGTGATTCCTCCTTCTGTGACTCGATAGTGGTCTAATACGGATTGCGCTCCCACGTACCGTCGAGTATATAGGGAGACCCCACTAGGCTTTTATCCTTTATCCATAGGAAGCCGAGTCGGCCGCCCTACGATTCGCAATGCAGTGAACACAGCATTCACGAAGATTGACCACCCGTACCCTAAAAAGTATTCTGTGGTTTTGCGAAGAGTTTGGCACACCCTCTACCTAGAGTTCCAGAGCAGTCGCTTTTGATCCTTTTCGGACTCCCTAAACGAAAAGGTGCCTGTGAGCGTCTTGTCACTTCGTGCTCATTAAACATTCGAAGGAGACTGGAGTCATCTTTGTCCTTTTCTCGACTCCTGAAATATGAAAAGGTCAAGTTTGGTCCTTGCGTCTTAAAATTAATTTGGCCACGATAACATTACCCAGTTAGATCTTGTGAAGCGTTAGCTTGAGTAGGTTTCGTTTTCGTTTGCTATGGCAACTTTTCCGGGATTCACTAACCCAGGTTCCCCCTCTGATGGGAATCCAGGACAATTCCCTCCTCTTGGGAATGTTGGTGCTCCGTATATGGCGACGTTGTCCCTACCAGGGTTGACTGTCGGGTTGCCTGTGTGGTTGTTTTCCACCTCTTTGGTCTCTACCGTATCGGCTGTTAGTCCATCAGTCCCTCCACCTGAACGACATCATGTTGATCCTAAGGTGGATCTCTCCCCCTCGACGCCTACTTCTACGTCGTCCTCTTGTACTTCGCCTGGTGAAATTCTCGATGGGAGTAACCAGGTGGCTAAGAAGAAGAAGAGGAAGACCAAGAAGAAGAAGTCCCCTAAGGGAGAGCCTACACACACAGTCCCCCTCTCAAGTCCAGCTATCCACTCCAGTACACCTGAAGTCGGGTCGCCTTCTGCTCCTCCGCGGAAGGTCAAGTTTCCTTGTCGATTATGCAAGGCGGACCATCTGCTTCGTGATTGTCCTGGCATCCCCAGGATACTAGAAGTATGGTCTCATGATCCGACCCACCCCTCATCGTCCACTGAAGCTCATGGCGATGCTACCTTATCAGTCGGGAATGGTAAGGGAAAAGGGAAGTTTCGAATCCCCTGTAAACTTTGTGAAGGCAATCATCCCCTTCACCTTTGTCCGCTCATGGATAAAGCCTCCAGTGTCTTGGAAAGTCTTACAGCTCCCTCACCCCAATTCCCCGTTGGATATCAACGTCTCTCTTCAACTGCAGATCATCCGCCTCCCGACAATGAGATTGATTCACATTCTTCTCTTGTCCCAGCCCCTCTTCCCGAACCCGGCTATGTCCAGCCTGTTCCAGACCCGTCGTTGGTCGGAAAGGGTGTTGATTCAAGTTCACCTCCTCTCAAGCACTCTGTTTCGGAAGAGGAAAATTCTCATGTTCTTCTCGTCTCCTCAGATTCTCCTGCGCTTGATAAAGGTTCTCCTGAAACCTCTCCGGAGAATTTAGATTCGGTTCTTTCCGAGCAGGGGGGCAACCATATGGTTCCCCCACCAAGTAGTTCCGTCATCTCCTTTGATTGGAGTCGTTTGACTGCCCCTCCCCTTCCATCCCATGTGCCTTTCTGGGTCACCGCCTATGCTTGCAATAGGGCGCTGCCCGGCACTGTGTTAGACGAAGGAGCATCGGTTAGTCTTATGCCCGTTACTACTTGGCGAGCTTTGGGTTCCCCATCGCTTGTACCTGTCGCGCCGCATCTCACCGCGTTTGATGGAGGAACGAGTCAGCCATTAGGGATCCTCCCGAAGTTTCCTATTACTTTGGGAGGCAAGACCGTCTATATAGACGTCTCGGTTACCCAAGGTTCTTTAGACTTCAGTCTTCTCCTTGGTCGTGATTATGTGTATGCCATGGGAGCCCTTGTTTCTTCACTTTTCCGTGTGGTTTGTTTTCCACACGATGGAAGAATCGTGACGTTCGATCAATTATCGTTCGTTCGTCCACAAGCCCCTCCGGCGCACTCGTCCTTCCCTCCTGGCTTTCATCCACAAGTTGCATCTGCCTCGCCGCAAATCAACTACGTGGCCACCTCCCCCGTGCCCGTACCCAGTGATGACACCATCGTGCATAGTGTCCTGGGGGCATTAGGTCCTGATTTCCAAGATGTCGGCCTTCCCTCCGGAGCCACTTTCTTGGGGGCCTCCACTTTCCGTTCATTATGATGAGGTCTGGATGGAGCATAGTTCTTTTCCGGTGTCAAGCTCCTTAAAAAATGAAACTAGGTCTGGTCGGAGCATAGTTCCTTTCCGGTGTCAAGCTCCTTAAAAAATGAAACTGGGTCTGGATGGAGCATAGTTCTTTTCCGGTGTCAAGCTCCTTAAAAAATGAAACTAGGTCTGGTTGGAGCATAGTTCCTTTCCGGTGTCAAGCTCCTTAAAAAATGAAACCAGGTCTGGTGGAGCATAGTTCTTTTCCTGTGTCAAGCTCCTTAAAAAATGAAACTAGATCTGGTTGGAGCATAGTTCCTTTCCGGTGTCAAGCTCCTTAAAAAATGAAACTCGGTTTGGCCGAGGATAGTTTTGATCTTGTGGCGACCTCGTTAAAAAATGCAACAAGGGTTATGAGGATAGTTCTTTTACTGTGTCAACCTCATTAAAAAAAAAATGAAACAACTCCCTTTTCAGATCGAGTCTTTGATTAAGATCTCGTAAAATCCCAGTCGAGTCTTTCCAAGATCTCGAAAGTGAACCTTCATTCCATCCACTTTGTCGAATGCAATGAAGCTTGGGGGGCATGTACCTTACCTCGATTTGCATTATTATGCTGGGGGCATGCGAACTTATAACAAGCATAGTTTTTCGTTTCAAGCTTGTGTAAACATGAAACCGAATCCAAGCAGAGTTCTCCATGGTTCAAGCTTGTGTAAAAATGAACCCATACCCGATTTACATCTCGTGATTGCCATTTTTATCCGCTAAATTCTGCTAGATGAGCCTTGGTTGTTTTCATTCCATCGCCACCATCTCTTTGGCCGATCATATGCTTTCACTTGGTTGTTTTACCTTTCCTGAGGGACCGCAGTTATGAGTGGTTTTGTTAGCCAGCCTCTTGACCATTACATGTTTTGAGCAGTTCCACCATTACCGGAACCAGTTGCTATCCTTTATACCACTCGTTCCTCTAGGACGAGTCACCTTTAAGCTCTTTTCTGACTCGTAAAATGTGAAAAGATTGCCGAGTATTTTTCCCTTTTGACTCGTTAAAGAGAATAAAAATGGAGGTCTGCTTTCAGCTCTTTTCTGACCGTTTAAAGATGAAAAGATTGCCGAGTCCCCCTCTCGACTCGTTAATGGAACGAGAGGCGGTCACCTTTAAAGCTCTTTTTTCGACCGTTTAAACTCAAAAAGATTGCCGGGTTTTTGTCGTTTCGAACTCGTTATTGGCTCCAAAACGACGTACTTCCGACCGCTTTTTTACTTTTTCGGGTCGAAGTTACTATTTACGAAAAGTACTCCTCGATCGAAATGGTCGGGCGGTTCTTTCGGGCATTGTTTTATACTTTTTTCGGGCTCGAGAGACACAACTTTACGAAAAAGGACCCCCCCTGGAGTCTCCTTTTCCGCTGTCTTTTCAGACTCTCTAAATAAGAAAAGACGCCGAGTTTTTCCTTTGTCAGGCTCGTTAAACACTTGATGACATCGGACACCGTCGAAATGACACTCTTCAAGCATATGCTATCCCCGTCAAGCTTGTCACCCAAAAATAATCGGGGTACCTGCCAGAAATGGTGGGGAAAATGGAACTGTAATAATCGTCGTGTCGGCAGTATGTCGCTCTTGAACATGGCACTAGTCTGCATTCGTGTCTGGGTGGGGATATCTCATCTCGTTTCACATTAGCCTCCGTGGGTTTGGGTTACCCTATTTTGACCTCTCATCTGCTCATTGCCCTGTCACCATGACCTCTGCTCATTTGATGTCAAATACTGCCAAATCCACCGTCGTGCCGCCAATATGTTCAAGAGAAGTTGACCTCTGCATTAGTACAACCTTCCCTTATATCTCACACAAATCATTTTTCCTCTGTCTCGTGTCGATGATGTGGGAATCATCATGGCCCACCTTCGATCAAGGCCACTTCTCGTCGACTTCAACTCATTATCCGAGAAAGTGACTTAGAGACTCCTTCCAGGTGCCTTGGAGCCTGCATGCCTCAATGGCAGGTTCCTCGTGTTCGACGCAAGGTTTACATCATTGACCTACGATCGAATGATTCCGTGGGTGTTCGACACCAGCTCATTGATTCACACGCTACGGATTGTACCTATAGTACCTTGAGGGCCATTGTCATTATTGGTGGTACCTCTCGCGTCTGTTAACGGTTCTCATCATTGGCCGGTAATCAGACGATGTTCATGCATGTTCGACTCCAACTCCTGTATTCACATGTATGGATTTGTACTCTGTTCGGGTCGAGATGGAGCGCAAGACCCTGGATCCTTGCTCACTGTGGTCCAGGTTGCGATTTTGTGGATAATCATTACATGACTCATTGATGGATGGCTGCGCCCATACCTGAGTCTTCATGGATGGCTGCGACCATACCTTGTCATTATTATGGTCTCTTTAGCTGGGTGGCTGCGTCCATACCATAGACCAGTCTCGCATGTCTTTTGGATGGATGCGCCCATGCCTAGACTGCATGTATATGATTGTCAGAGATTTTTCGGTACTTCCTGGTGGTGTTCCAGTTCGGCGTGTGTTGTAAAGCATTTCACCCCTCCCACTCTCTCGGTCTTCATGCTTTAGGGGGCATCTGTTACACAGTAATTTATCACTGCCTTCCTGTCAGTCACCCTGCTGTGTCCAAGAAGTCACAATCACTAAATGTTTGCTCCCTGAACTGGCTAAAAACCCATTTTTCCAAAGTTTTGTGCATCAGCGCGTCTGTTCCTAAAATAACCGCGATGACCAGCGCCCCACAGTCTATTTCGTGCGCTGCCATCGCGGAAGAACATCACTTTTCCGCGATGACGCACAGCGCGGCTTTCACGTGTCCTTCCGCGCTGACATGGCTTGTTCAGTTGTTGTCATGTGCTGACAGCGCGGCAGTCTCCATATAATCCGCGCTGATCCAGTTTGGGCGAATTTGTTCAAACAACCAGCCTTCCAGATCTCTCCAGGCTTGGTTGTTAGCTTTGTGAATGTCGACTCCCTTCTATGGCATGTCTGTTCGACCTTTTGCAACTACTCCCCTTGAAGATAAGCTCATCCTTCCACCTTTTTAGGAGACTCCTTCTCCTATATAAACTTCCACCATTACCATGAGCAACGGGTTAGAAAATAGCTAGACTTAGCTTGGATTATACAAGAGCTTGTAGTGCTCAGATTGCTGCTATAGGTGTGGTGTGTTAGGAGTGGAAGTGATTGATTGCTTTGGGAAGTTTGTTTGTGACATTTGTGTGAGAGAGAGAGACTAGTTTGTCTTGGGAGAACCATCCTCAAAGGTGAATGCTTGAGATACATGCTGACTGATCCCTCCTGAGAAGTTTATCGACGTCAGAACATTTGGTTGTACTCTTCTCTATTCTGATTAATAATAGATGACTGCTATTATTGTTCCATTCTCGTTTGTTTATGCAATGGATAAATGTGAATTATGTCTTTTCTGACTGGCATATAGTTACTTTTACTAGATTTCACGCTTGCGTTTGCTTTCCCTTCGTGTGTGCAGGTGTCCGTTCGCGGGGATCGCGGAAGACTATGACCAGCTGAAGCGAAGGAGCAAGGGAAACATCCCCTCGACAAACGACAGCGCAGGAATCCAAGTAGGTGCTCTTTACTTCTTGTCTAATTGTAACTAGGAACATGCGTGGCAGCATTGTGTGATTGTTGCTAGACCCCTGTTGGGCTAGTAGGGATCGCCTCTATCCGTAGAGGGGATTTACCTTCTCAACACCCCTAATACATTCAAAAGCACATCTAAATTGGATGTATATTTCCTATGTATTGATTATCTTGGCCTTTCCATGAGGACCCTTACCTTCAAGCTTTTTCTTTTGGCTTTTAGTGTTTTCTTCTATTGGAACCATTGATAAATCCTATTTTGAAATTATTATATTTTCTTCTTATAACCTCTTGTCCTCTTCTTTAAGTATATCATTTTTTTCAATAATATTCATATTTTGGCTTGAGTGTAATTCATTTTGGATTTTTATGTATCTATCTAAAACTTTCATCTCCTCTACTTCTCTCTCTAATTTTTTTTATTTTCCTCTTCTTTCTCCTCATATTTTCCTTTGCAAATTGAACGGGAGGCTCCCCTTTTTCCTCTTGATAAGTACTCTTTGGAATGATGACTAAATGTGGTTATTGTTGGTTGCATAGCCAGACATCATAAAAATCAATCGATGACTTTTTTCAATGCTTAACAGTTCCTCTTCTATTATTATATATAGTTCTTTATTTCTCTGGTTAATCATGGTCAACTTTTGATGTAGAAACTTTTTTCTAGTCCTTCTGGTAATTTTCACAAAATTTGTTCCTTTTGATAATTTATTTCTTTGCCCTATCTAGTCATGGCCCTGGTTACTCTTCTCTGGTATGTGACATTTCCTTTCTTTGCCCTATCTAGTCATGGCCCTGGTTACTCTTCTCTGGTATGTGACATTTCCTTTCTTTTCCCTATCTAGTCATGGCCTTGGTTACTCTTCTCTGGTATGTGACATTTCCTTTCTTTGCCCTATCTAGTCATGGCCCTGGTTACTCTTCTCTAGTATGTGACATTTCCTTTCTTTTCCCTATCGAGTCATGGCCCTAGTTACTCTTCTCTAGTATGTGACATTTCCTTTCGTTGCTTTCTGTGGTGGCTATTTGGGTTGTGGTGAAGGTGGAATAATTTCAAAAATTTCATCTCCAACTATTATTTCATCATCACTAAATAATATCTTATACAAGCTCATTCTCAAGAAGAAATTATTCCCAAGCCTAATCATCTTTTTGTAATTTATATTCCAATATACACTTGATAGGTCTGTGATGATATAAACTTTCATTCTAATTCTTTGGTTGTCTTTGTATGATTTTAGCCATCCTTGTAAGGTTATTCAATAGGTAGTAGGCCATGTTCACAAATTTCTCTTTCTTAAGATGTTGTAACAGTCTAATGTGATATAGAAATATTACAATGTATCTACCCTCACAAGTGATATATTTTTTAATTAGAAAAACCAACTTCTTCCATGGATGCTTAAGCCAACTTCTTGGTATCCCACTGGTCCAATTTTATTTTGGCCTAGACTTGTTTCAGAATGATTTCCAAGCCTTTTCTTCTATTTACCTATTCTTAAACCATCTTTCTCCATGTTGAGATAACTTTATGACTTGTGCAAGTGTAATTCGTATGGTTAAATTACCAACAATTTCACTTTCTCCATCAAATGTATGGCAAAAATCCCCTGCCACCTCTATATTATATCCATGAAATTTAGTAAAGAACTTGTTGAAAGCGTTGGAAACTACCAACACAGTAATTTCCCTGAAATGAAGTCCCAACTAGACCTCACATTGTTTGGAATTTGAGCCCCATATGGGGATAGGTCTGGCTACCATTATTATATTCTTAAAGATTTTCCTTGGCTGCAATTTACAACATAAGAGAGCATACATATACTTTTGAGATAAACAAGTAAGTAAGATTTTGTGAAACAAACAGTTGCAATGTGTACAAGGTACTTTCACGAAGGGGAAAAGAAAGAGTGATCCTTTAGAAGAAAAGTAATAGTACTATCCTAATAAAGACACACACATATATGTAGAAAGAATCATTAATTAACCTACAAAATAGTTCACAAAGAAACAACAATCATGAAAGAAAAATGGACGCACAATTCAAAGATGTGTACCAAATCCAACAAAATAGTTAATTTTCTTTAGCACATATAAAACACAAACATACATCACAAACATGAAAGAATAGTCTTACAACATTCACAATACATGCATGAAAGTGTGTCAGCTCTGAGAGCTTCAAATCATTAAGTGAAAGTTCTAAGATACACAATTACAATGTTGCATTACTAGTTGCAATAGTGGTACATTAAGCCACCACTTGCTCCTCAAAAGAATGATCTTCTCTCATATTCCTAGCTTGATAATCCAAGGTGAAAATTCCTTAGCTTGAGCTATGAGGGTTTGTTTCTAACAAATGAGGTGACTCTTCACCTCCCATGTGAGTCTTCACTTCCCTCGTGACTCTTGAGCTCCCATGTGACTTTTGAGCTACTACATGACTCTTGGACTTCCCAGTGACTCTACACATTCCATGTGTAACCTTTGGCTTCCACACATTTTACATTCTCCAATTTTCGAAATTACATAATTATTTTCCACCAATAATATGGCAAAAATACATGAGACAAGACAACACTCTTGTGTTAATACTTTGGAGAGTTATAATTTGGCGACTATGACATGACACTTCATTGTAATGTATCAATGCGAGGTTCTTATCTTTGCTACTATGTCTCTTTGTCCTTCATGGAAGATCTTTCTTGTACTTCATAGTCACACTCAAAAATGGTTTGGTTATAGTATTAGAGTCTTCTATGTCATCTTAGCCTTCATCCATCTATCGTAGTTCATAGTTCCTTTATCTCCTTGTTTGATGGTCTCTTTGTGTCTCACCTCCACAAGTGTTGTAGTGGCCAATCTAGGGTGCTAGATTAGACTAGATTTAATATCAACCAAGGTAGGTAAACTTAGAGGCACGTGTCTAAAGTCTATAGACCTAAAAGGATCTCATCTACCTAACTAAGTGTTTACTGTGACAGGCTACAACACTCCTTTACAGGAGATTGAAATATGTTTCCTCTCACACTTTAGCACTCAGATCATCTAATTTAATTAACTATTCTAAAGAAACAACATGTTACTAGTCTGAGTTTTCAACCCTCTTACAAGGATATCATTCACAAAAGCTCTTTCTAGCTAACACACTAAGCATTCATGAAAATCAAAAACTCTTTTAAGCACATTAAAACTCAGATGCATGAAAACAAAGTCCACAGAGATACTTCAAAATTCAATGGTCGATCAAATCTTTTACAAGATATTGTTCAATAATCTAGCAATCAAATTCTCAAACTATCACCATGAATAATACTTGCAAGAACTTCTAATCGAATCAATAAACTCACAGGCAAGAAAATAGCATTAAACGCTATTCAACACTATTCAGATTCAAAAACGCTATGGAAATGAAAATAAAAGTATACCAATCTCCACGTAGGGCCCGTCCACGCTTCAATGGCACACTTAGGAAACTTCAAGTGATGAAAATGTTAACGCATAAGCACTATAATGGTAAAACGATGCCTGTAATTAAGTTCTGGAAACCAAATCACATGCAAGAGCAATGTTCTGGAAACAATACACAAGAACGACAACGTTCTGGACAACACAATACGCAGTCCTTTTATCTGCTTGTCTCCTATCCTCGTCCACTAACTTTCCCTTCTAGTCTATAATCGGATGTACATACATTATCATGCAGATGTTTCTGCTTTTACAAGAAAGGTGATTTTTGTCTTTTCTAATCTTAACTGATTTCCAAAGCAAAATGAAATCAGTTTAAGCAACTCTGGCTTTTTGTTGTTTTTGTGACCAAAAAGGATGGGTTTGACCAGCATTGACCATGTATCCAGGAGCTTTAGATTCATTTTTGAATAGATCTTTCACCATGTATGTACATTCGAGATCATGTTCCTATCCTTTGTTTTGATTTTCCTACCATGCCACGTGTCACATCATAAACCATTTACAAGAAGTCATGACATCCTGTAATTTTGTTGAAAATTTATAATTTTAACATAAAAATTCACAAATTAAATTTAATGTAAAATAACAACTATAATGCTTTGATTAATCAATTTCAATGGACTATGAGGGGTTTATGGGAGAAAAAGATAGACAAATGATGGATTTATAGAAGAAAAGGATGGCAATGAAATGGTACCAACATCTCCCCCAAGCTCAATGATTTAGCATGTCCTCATGCTAATCCTGATGTGCTCCCTTTATACTCTGTTCCTGCTTGTGCCTCTGCCGCTTGTAGCAATGCATCTATATTCTTTTGAGCTTGGGCATTCTTCTGGACGTGGAGCTCATGTTTCATATTCTTGTATTTTTCTTTGAGACCTTTCTTTTGAGTATACCATTTGGTTGCCCATTTGTAAATGTCGGTTTGTTCAGTCTTAAGTTCTTTGATTTGCTCCTTCAGCTTCTCATTTTTCTGCTGAGTCTTCTTGCTTTGAGCTCTCAACATTTCATTTTCCTTCTTGATGACCTTCTCTAGCATGTTTGCCTCCATCAATTCCTCTTTTAGCTTTTCAATTTGTTTTTCTAACCTCCTTTGTTTCTTGTTTTCAGGTGTTGGCTCTTTCCCTTGTCCATTGTTACTCTCGACTTCCATTTCTGCTTCCGGTCCTGGCTGTGAATGAGCACCGCTCTCAATGTCCATTGGTGCATCTGCATTTGACTCTGGTTGATCATCTCGTGTTTGGGTCTTTTGTATTCTCCTTGATATTCTTGTATATGTAGTGAAGATTTTGTGTTGCTCAATTTTCTGGGCAGCTTCTTGCCTCATCCTTCTTGTCTTTACACTACTGTTGTATGGAGGAACATTTCTTGACTTGCGCTCATGGATTTCCTCATCAATATCAAGCATAAACTCTGAGCACTCTTGTTGTTCCTGTTCATCTTCTCCATCTTTGATTTGATTAGCAACCAAAAATTCTTTCCATGTTTTTCCCCTCCTCTGCACTTCAAATTCAATTAGAATTTTAATCAACCCAAAATGATACAAACTTTTATCTTCATTACCCTTTTGTTTCTGAATAGTTTTTGACATCTTAGTCAAACTCTGTAAGAGGAAATAGGGTAGACTGATGGTGCATTGCCCTTTTAAGTGCAACAGGAGTTTGATGTGATATAGATATACTATGCTGTAACGACCTTCACACGTAACAAATTTCTGAATAATGTACACCATTTCATCCCATGGGTGCATCAGCCAGCTTCTAGGGACACCCTTTTTCCAGTTGACAGAGGAAACCCTCGACCTAGACATAAACTGAGTCCATGATTTTTCCTTAAATTGTTTTGTTTTGAAATATTTTTCCCCTTCTGGACTGATTCCCAAGGTTTGTGCTATGGTATCCTCTGAAATCCTAAAAGAGAAGTTGCATATCAATGCTTTCTCTCCATTAAATTTGAATGCAAACTGCTTAGTCACTTCTTCATTGTTCCCATTAAATTTCTCTAGGAAGGATAACCATTGCTTTTCCCTTAAAATCATAAACAGTCATCATGATATTGGGAACTATCAAATGTCTCAGGCTCTGCTCTATTGGTCATTTTGAAAAAGAAACTCATGTTCTAACCCTTTTTGTTTATGCTCAACAATTCAACAAGGGTCTCTCGATTTGTTACCTCTGTTCTGGGCTCCACTTAACCGACCTGGTAGCGCCCTCGGTTCTCGGGGTCTCCTTCTTCAATTGCTTGGGCAGCGACCGGATTCACGTCCTCGGATTATGGGCGGAGGTAGAAACTCGTGGTGAGCCTATTTACTATTCTCTCCCTTTGTAGCACCTATTGTCTCGGCCTTCTTTGAAATCACAGAGTTTGAATCACTAATATGGTAACGCCCTTTACGAACTAAGAGTTTTATGAAATGAAACTTAACAACCGACCTTACCCAAATTACTATAATGATAATGCAGAGCGCATTCACATCATAAAGACAGAGGAGTTGTACTGGTTTGCATAGATACGATCATGAGAACGCCATATACATGTAAGGAGTGTTGGAGTGATGATAATGGATAGATGTTGCATGAGTCGACTTGGGTCAAACAATCGTTTTATAACTTGGCCGATTCAAAAATGAATGAAATCATTGAACACTTGTCCTTCCAATGATTCACCACTTGTCCATTACTTGTTGGTGCTTGGCCGATTGGAAAGATGATGGATCAATGACAAGGTTTGATGGCCGATTCAAAAATGAGGAGTTAATGACAAGGTTTGAAGGGTGGTGTAGGAAAAAGATTTAAAAATCGTAGGAGGAATATGGTAATAAGCTAAAGTGTGTTGGGAAATGATAACAGAGTTGAGTAGTTAAGAATGTTACAAGGGTGATGGGTATAGGGTTGTGTGAAATTGATAACAAGCAATCATAATCATCATATTTAACACTAAAATAATTCAAGAATTTTAAATGTTAAAAATAAAAATTACAACAATACATTACACTTGTTGGTTGACCAAAAGTTGAGTTGGCATGCACAGGTAGGACTGATCTTCATTACAGGTAGGACTGATCTTCACTGTCCATAACAGGTCCCTTTTGAGATGAAATTGGATATAACAGGTCCCTCTGAAATCTGAAGAATGTTTGTGCAGCTTCCTTGATCCTTGGTGTTGATGTAGCCTTGATGATGAGCAACCTTTGAAACTCTGTTGAAACTTTGTTGAAGTAGCCTGATGTATCTTGAATGCAGTCTTTAACAGGTCCCTTTGATGTTTGTTGAACAGGTCCCTCTAATATTGGTACTGGTAACATAGTCTTCTGAACAGGTCCCACTGCATATTGCTTGAACAGGTCCCTCTGATTAGAACAAAAACAAAAACAACTCCTTTATTGAAATACTGAAGTGCTGAAACAAATTCTTTGAAGATTTACAAATGAGGAGATGAGATAAGGAAAACAAAATGTTGATGCTTCTCCCCCACTAAAGCTGTGACTTGTCCTCAAGTCATTATTGAAGCGATGAACCAAACAGTAAACAAACAGAACAAGGAATTCTTACCAGCCAAAGGATTGGTTTTCAAGTAAGAATTCTGGGTTAGAGTGTGCCAGAGTCTGGTTTTCACATCTAAACCATTATTATTTATTTTATTTTATTTTTTATTTTTTTTTTAGTAAAAATGAAATGAAATGAACTAAGGTAGAGAAATCACAGCTGAAGGCTGCAATATCTCAACCTCCCTTTGCTGAGATACAGTTTGAAGAAAATCCTCCTTGCTGATGGGCTTATGATAGAGTTTCAACCTATGGCCATTGACAAGAAAGGGGTTGCCTTCTCCATCAATGGTAGTAAGCTTGACTGATCCATTTTCATAAACTTGAACTATTTCATATGTGCCCATCCAATGTGTGGTAAATTTGGCTTTATGATCTCTGAATTTAGAGTCAAAGAGTAAAGCCCAGTCTCCTTCTTTGAACTGTTTCTTTTTTATGTGTGCATCATGCCACTGCTTCCTTTGTTTCTGCATTAGGAGTGTTGTCTCCTCTACTTGCTGCCTCATTTAATCTAGCTGGTTCAATTGTTGAATCCTCTCTTGTTGGGCTTCATTGAGATCAATTCCTAAATCTGCAGCCATCTTATAAGTTTGTTTTTGAAATTCAATAGGAAGCATTACCTCTTTGCCATACACCAACTGATATGGTGTAAATCCTGTAGTGTTCTTCCACGTGATTTTGTAAGCCCAAAGTGCATCTTTGAGCTTCTCTTCCCAATTCTTTCTATTCATTGCTACTGTCTTAGTGATAATTCCTTCCAATGTTTTATTGGTAGATTCCACCTGGCCATTGGCCTGTGGATGATAAGGTGTACTTTTCCTGTGCTTTATTTTATATTTTTCTGTGATGTCTTTGACCAGCTTTGAGGTAAACTGAGTACCTCGATCGGTCACTATCTCCCTTGGTACTCCATACCTTACAAAAATTTCTTCAAAAAGGAAGTTTACCACTGTCTGTTCAGTTGCCCGGACTAGTGCTTTGGCTTCAACCCATTTTGTCACGTAATCAGTACATACTAAGATGTACTTTTTACCTTTAGAAGTTGGACTGATGGGTCCTATGAAGTCTAGAGCCCATTTTTCAAATGGCTCTAAGTGTACTTGAGGCTGAAGTGGCATTTCATATGTAGCTGTTGGCCTCCCCATTCTTTGACAGCTATCACAACTCTTCACATACTTCTTGGAATCCTTAAAAATAGATGGCCAGTAGTATCCAAGACTAAGAATCTTGAATGTTGTTCTTTTAGCTGCAAAATTCCCACCACACGGTTCATCATGGCAAGATTTTAAAATATCAATTATTTCATCATTTCTTACACATCATCTAATAATCATATCATAACCAGTGTAAAATAAATCTCCATTACCCATGAGTATCTAACACTTTGTTTGATCAGCCTCTTCTTTTCCTTTGGAGAAAAATATGGAGGTGTTCTTCCTGTGGACAAATTGTTGGCCAAGTCAGAATACCAAGGATTCACTATTGAAATTGAAAATAAAGTTTCATCTGGAAAAGAATCTTC
This sequence comes from Pinus tabuliformis, assembly GCA_031772625.1. Taxonomy (NCBI): domain Eukaryota; kingdom Viridiplantae; phylum Streptophyta; class Pinopsida; order Pinales; family Pinaceae; genus Pinus; species Pinus tabuliformis. The sequence goes on along the minus strand of CM062818.1, from coordinate 1,045,069,813 downwards.
AACCGGAACAACCTCACCTGGATTTTGCAGTCTAGAAAGAAAATCTGCCACCTGATTCTCCTTACCTGGTCTATCTAACATTGTGATATTAAATTCCTGTAATAATAATAGCCATCTAGTAACTCTGCCATTAGTTACTGGTTTATTCATTAAATACTTAATGGCAGAATGGTCAGTATGCACAAAAACCTCATAACCAATTATATAATGTCGGAATTTATTCACAGCATGTATGATTGCAAGCATTTCTTTTTCAGTGACTGTGTAGTTTAATTCTGCAGGTGTTAGATTTTTACTAATGAAATAGATGGCATAATGGAAAGACTCTTCTTTTTGGCCTAATGAGGCACCTACTGCAGTATCAGATGCATCTGTAAAGATGTGAAATGGTAGGGTCCAGTTAGGTCCTTTTAAGACTGGTGTGGTTGATAATTTTTCCTTGAGTGTTTCAAAAGCTTGCTGACAATTCTCATTCCAGTTGAAAGGTGTATCTTTTGCTAGAAGCTTAAACAGAGGCAAAGCTATTTTACTAAAATGTTCAATAAACCTTATGTAATAGCTTGCATACCCAAGAAAACTTCTTACCTCTTTTTGAGTCTTCGGAATTGGCAAATTGACAATAATCTGGATTTTTGATGGATCAACTTTAATGCCTTGAGAAGAAATATAGTGGCCTGATACTATCCGTTCATTTACCATCATAAAGCACTTTTCATTGCTCAGGGACAGATTAGCTTCAATACATCTCTTAAAAACTTTTTCAAGATTCTCTAATGCATGCTCAAATGAATTACCATACACTGAAAAATCGTCCATATAAACTTCAACACAGTCATGAACTAAATCAGCAAAAATAGCTAATACAGCTCTCTGAAATGTAGCTGGAGCATTGCAAAGTCCAAATGGTAAAACATTATAGGCATAAGTGCCCCAGGGACAAGTAAAAGTGGTTTTGTCCTGGTCCTCTAAGGTTATCCTGATCTGATTATAGCCACTGAAACCATCAAGAAAAGAGAATGATGATTTCCCAGCTAAAGTTTCTAGCACTTGGTCGATAAATGGTAGTGGGAAATAATCTTTGAGGGTTGCTTTCTTCAATTGTCGGTAATCAACACAAATCCGCCACTTGCATTTTTCTTGGGCACTACTACCAATGGGGATACCCACTAACTGTCAGAGATAGGATAAATAAAGTTGACTTTCAATAGTTTTTGTAATTCATCTCTAACAATATCCTGAAGCATGGGATTCATTCGTCTCTGCGGTTGCCTCACTGGTTTGATATTACTATCCATATAAATATGGTGAGTACATGTTTCAGGGTGAATTCCATGCATATCGGTGTAGTCCCAAGCAAATGTGTTCTGATATTTTCTCAATAATTGGATCAATTTTTCCTCCTGAGATGAGTCTAGGTGAGTGCTAATATTCAAAGTTTTTCCTGGACTAATTTCTATGGTCTTGCTCTATGTGTTTGTGATAGATTGAATGGGAGAAATGTTATGAAATGTTGTTTGCAAAGATTGAATGTGCATGTTTCCTGAAAATTCTGTGCCAAAAGTTCATCTGCAACATGGTATTGTTCATTTCTTAATTCTTCATAAATATCAAGTTGAGAAAGGAACAATTCTACCAAATCATCATTATTATGTTCTTGAAAATCATAGATTTGATTGATGTTGAAAATAGATTGAACTTCTTCCTTGTCATTGTATTTATCATCAAGCCATAAATTGTGTGCTACTGCTGGTGATTGTGCTGATGGGTAAAGAGTGAGTTGTTTTCTTTCAGTTCCTCGTGCAATAATCCTATTACCCGATCTACATCCTATGAATGCATCAGTAGTTGCTAACCATGGTCTACCAAGGATGATGGGGTGTCCTCCTAAATTAGATTTTGGCTGAAGAACTAAAAAGTCCACTGGATACTCCCAAGAGTCCAATGAAACAATTATGTCCTCCAAAATCCCTTCAGGAATCACTTTAGACCTGTCAGCTAGTTCTAGAACAATTGTTGTGTGCTGCAAGTTTGTGAGCTGCAATGTTTTCATTGTTTCAAGAGTCATCACATTTATTGCAACCCCAAGATCAATTAAGGTGTTTGGAATATGTATGTTGTTAATGATTGTAGTGACTCTGGGAATACCAGGATCAACATACTTTTCCATTGAAATGGTGTTTGTCATAAGGCCAGCTAAATGTCCAATAACATGAATAGTTTGTGGATCAATTCTTTTCCTAGTAGGCTTCTTGAGGCACAGTTCTTTGATTGCTTTAGTATATATGGGAATGTCTTTTATGGCTTGCAATAGTGGAATTTTTATATAGACATTCTTTAGCTCATCTAAAACATCAAACTGTGGTATAGACATGGGAAGTTTTTCTTGGACCAATCGTTCTGGAAAAGGTGGTGGATGCAACGGTTGCATTTGTTTATTTTTGATGTCATCATTTTGTTTCTTTTGAGTTGGAGTTTCATTTTCCTTTTCTTCGTTTTCTTCTTGTTTTTCAGCTATTGGAGGCTCTTTTTGAAGTACCTTACCAGACCTCAGATTGATATTTTGTAAAGGTAATGTGGGATATGATGGTCCCTCATCTACATTATAAGCTGGTCTCTCTACTCTGTTATTTGGATTTGGTACAGGCTGAGCAAGAATCTGAGTGGGTCTAGGAGGTTGTTGGTTAGATGGGAGTTGTAAGTGGGGTGGATTTATTGGTGGAGGAGCAGGCAATGCTTGTTGAGTGTTTTGGGGTTGATAAACAACTTGTTGTTGAGTATATTGCTGATATGTTTGAGGATATTGCGAATGTGGCTAATGATACTGTTGATATGGCTGAGAATATTGTTGGTATGGTTGAGGATATGGTTGATATTGTTGAGAGTACTGCTAAAATTGTCTCCATTGTTGCTGTGGGTAATTTTGACGTTGACATGGCATGGGCACATTCCAAGAATTCTGAGCATACATCTGATCTTGTGTAGGAAATTGCAAATTTTGGTCTGGAAACATACCTGGAGGTGGAGGTCTAGGTTGCCACAGTGTCTTAGCACCCATGAAATACACATTCTCCATATCTGTATTAGTTGCTTCCACATTACAATTCTGCAAAATCTTGACTTTAGAGCAATGAAATATATCATGATTTTTAGTACAAAAGGCACAAACTTGAATGTTTTCTAATGGGCAGTCTTTCAAGGCATGTTTCTTTCGGCACTTTGGACAAATGACAGCCATTATTTGATCTTCCTCTTCTTGTCTTTTCCTGGCTTTCAGAGTGTCAATTTGAGTTCCTAAGGTACTTAATAGATCTATTTTGAATTCTTCTAACATGTTTCCTATTTCAGCCCTTGTGACACTTACTAAAGCAGATTTTGTGGCTTTAGATGATAGAACTCTTTTTCCATTTCTGGCTTTGCTCCTTGAATACTTTTCACATGACTCAGAAATTTCTTCGAAAGGCAAGGTGGGAATATCACCTTTGCCCATCAAATTAATATCATCTAAGTATTCCTCTCGAATGCCCTTCAAAAATATTGTTCGAATCAGATCAAGAGACATGGTTCTGTGTTTTGATTTTTGTAAATTGTAAACAAACCGCTCCAAGTACTCCTCTAAATTTTCATCCTCTTGTTGATTCATCCTAAATATATCATCTTTGGAATCTTTTGATCTACAATAAGGTTGGTATTTCTTTAGGAATATTCTTCTCATGCCATCCCAATCAGTTATTGCATGTTCACCAAGTCCCGTGAACCATCTTAATGCTGATGCTTTTAATGTTACTGGGAAGAGTCTAAGCATATGGGCATCATCTGTGTAACCATATGTTCGACATACTATGTCAAACTCAAACAAGAATGAATCTGGGTCTTCTAAAGCCATGCCATAAAAGTTTGGTAGCACAGATGGAGGTATGCTTTTCATTTTTATTTCGTCATCTTCTTCTGGTTCTTGAATAGGAAATTTAAAGGTTGACTCTTCCTCCTCTCTTCGACCTTGATTTGGTGGTCCTCTTGCTGATCCATCTCCTTCCTCAACCATTTTGATAGGTTCCTCTGTTGATTTAATTTCTTGTTCAGTGTCACTTGTTTCAAAGAGAAGTTCAAGGAGAGATTGTTGAGTTACTGTGCTACTTTCTCTTTTTATAGAGGATTCAGGGAGATGTTTCTTCTGTGATTTGTGTGCTAATAGAATTTGCCTCTCAATGAGTGTGAGTCTTTGCCCTGATTTCTATTTATCCTCTAATGTTTTTATGGTAACTTTCCCAGCTGGTGTTGTGTGTTCAACTTTTCCTAAAGGGTCTGCTCCTAGTGGTAAATTAGTTTTTGGATGCGGGGTTTTTATGAATCTACCTTTATCATCTCTAGATCTAGACATAAGTAAACATGACTTCTAAAATGATGAATTAAAATTAAATCTATGTTTTTGCTTGTTTTTGTTTATTTTATTTTTTTATTAGAAATCCTCTAGCTGCGCCTCCCTGGCAACGGCGCCAAAATGTAGTGGCCAATCTAGGGTGCTAGATTAGACTAGATTTAATATCAACCAAGGTAGGTAAACTTAGAGGCACGTGTCTAAAGTTTATAGACCTAAAAGGATCTCATCTACCTAACTAAGTGTTTACTGTGACAGGCTACAACACTCGTTTACAGGAGATTGAAATATGTTTCCTCTCACACTTTAGCACTCAGATCATCTAATTTAATTACCTGTTCTCAAGAAACAGCGTGTTACTAGTCTGAGTTTTCAACCCTCTTACAAGGATATCATTCACAAAAGCTCTTTCCAGCTAACACACTAAGCATTCATGAAAATCAAAAACTCTTTTAAGCACATTAAAACTCAGATGCATGAAAACAGAGTCCACAGAGATACTTCGAAATTCAATGGTCGATCAAATCTTTTACAAGATATTGTTCAATAATCTAGCAATCGAATTCTCAAACTATCACCATGAATAATACTTGCAAGAACTTCTAATCGAATCAATAAACTCACAGGCAAGAAAATAACATTAAATGCTATTCAACACTATTCAAATTCGAAAACGCTATGGAAATGAAAATAAAAGTATACCAATCTCCACGCAGGGCCCGTCCATGCTTCAATGGCACACTTAGGAAACTTCAAGTGATGAAAACGTTAATGCATAAGCACTGTAATGGTAAAACGATGCCTATTATTAAGTTCTGGAAATCAAATCACATGCAAGAGCAATTTTCTGGAAACAATACACAAGAACGACAACGTTCTGGACAATACAATACGCAGTCCTTTTATTTGCTTGTCTATTATCCTCGTTGACTAACTTTCCCTTCTAGTCTATAATCGGATGTACATACATTATCATGCAGATGTTTCTGCTTTTACAAGAAAGGTGATTTTTGTCTTTTCTAATCTTAACTGATTTCCAAAGCAAAACAAAATCAGTTTAGGCAACTCTGGCTTTTTGTTGCTTTTGTGACCAAAAAGGCTAGGTTTGACCAGCATTGACCATGTATCAGGAGCTTTAGATTTGTTGTTGAATAGACCTTTCACCATGTATGTACATTCAAGATCATGTTCCTATCCTTTGTTTTGATTTTCCTTCCATGCCACGTGTCACATCATAAACCATTTACAGGAAGTCATGACATCCTGTAATTTTGTTGAAAATTTCTAATTTTTAACATAAAAATTCACAAATTAAATTTAATGTAAAATAACAACTATAATGCTTTGATTAATCAATTTCAATGGACTATGAGGGGTTTATGGGAGAAAAAGATAGACAAATGATGGATTTCTAGGAGAAAAGGATGGCAATGAAATGGTACCAACAAGTGTCTTCTCACAACTTCTCCTTGATGACCTCCTTGAGCATCATCTGCCATGTTGGGATGGTAGCACCTGCAAATGAACTTCACTCATGGAAATACAATATCAGTCCTGAAATCACCTAGTCTACCTGATTCTCTCATGTAACAATTTGACTATGATGGGACAGTGTGTTAGGGTTGAGAGAGAGACCTTTTTTGGCATAGTGCACAAGGTCAAGAGGAAAGGATGACAGGTTTGGGCACTTAAAATGCATAGTGGCAAGAGAGAAAGAGGCAAGGTCAGTGGGAAATTCCAAGAGACAAGGATGACAAGCTTGGGATCTGTGACTACGCATTTCATAGTGATGAAAGAGGAGGCTCAAGAAATTGCACTAGTTATCACTACAGGTGTCCATAAATGTCCCTATTGTCTATTGAGAATGTTCAATGCACAATTCAAGGCAAGCTTGGTCCAAGCTTGCACAGTGAGCAAGTGTAAGTAGCATGGTTGAGGGAATATGCTTTGAGGTTGCTCAATGCACTGTAAAAGAGGTTACCCTCTAGATGGGTGCAGTGCATAGGTCCAGGAGGTAAGGGTGTCATCACAGAGGCTTAGGAATGTGAAAATTGAATGTGATTATGAGTTGTGCATGTTGTGATGATAAGGAAGAACTCCAAAATTGACTAAGTGTGAGATAAATAAGACAAGAGAGTAAGAGCATGTAACAGGCCTTGAACATGATCACACACACATATACAACCAATCACGTGAAAGAATATGCACAGTACCCAAAACCAACATGCATATAGTGAAACGATAATAAAACGACACTTATCTCCAAGTGTGACACTTAGGGTATATATCTTTATGACACAAGTGTCAACTGCAATCAAAAGGTGTGTTATGCCATGAGAATGTGTCCAACACATGTTCTAATAACAAATAGGATCAACCAATGTAAGAGAGTGTGCTAGAGCTGCCTCTTAAAGATGTGCCAAAGTTTCCTCTAATAAAATACAACACTTTGGGCTTCTTTAGAAAGGAACTAGAACACCTATAAAAACTAAGAAAACATGCATGGAAAAACTTCAATGACTCAAAACGATAGTTCACACGATCAATGGGAGGCTCCAAAATTTGAATGTAGGAAAAATTTGGAGGGTGTTGTAGGAGTGAAAAAACTTGGTGATTTATCGAAAGAACCCTAGCTTTTTTGTTTAGGTCTAAATTTTGCACAATTTCTAGCCCTTTAGGAAGTATTGATTTGTCGTGTAGATTACCCTAGATTCCATGCTTATCATAGTTATTGTTGTAGTCTCCTCTATTCTCTTTCTCAGTTGAAGCACATTAACAAAACTTTCCATACCCAGCTATTTCGATTTAGGAGAAGAATAATATATACTCACAGGTTTAGGATGATCAGAGTTTTAGTGTCATATTCGGTGTTGCTCCACTTCCAGTAGACCTATTAAGTACCCTAGCAAAGTCACTTCAAAGAATCACAAGCATTGCTTCACTACCAACAGACTTGTTAAGTACCACAAAGAAGTTTCTTTCTTCACCTCTCTGTGTAGGAATCCTTTCTCTTCTTTCACCCTTTCTTTATTTTAAATATGATCTCAACATTTATTAGAAATTTTATTTATCCAGGGTGGAAGAGGGATCTCAACTTATTTTATGAGCAAGAGAGGTCTTTCCTTGTTTTACAGAGACCCTTATATATACCACTAAGATTAATTTTCTTGCTTTGGTTTTCTCCTTTCCCTTCTCTGCTCGATGGGATCGACAAGTTACTACACCATTTAATTACAATGTTGAGTCAAGGAATGAAGATCCTAAAATAGATACGGGTATCGTAGTCTGCTAAATTTTTTATTCGAAATGAGTCATATTTTCCATGCGGACATCATTGATATTAAGGATATTTAGGCCGAAGCTAAGAAGAGGGACTAAAAGTTAGCCAAGAATTGTTGGATGTCACAATGCCCTTTTAAAACTTTCACCACATTTTCTTAGAACAAGACAAAACACTTACACACAAGACATGACATAAAAGACAACAACAATAAAAGACAAGCAAGGATAGCAGTGTGTACATAGGTAGAAACACGGCCCTGAGGCTACCACTGAAAATAATTTTTCAAATCTTGGCTATTAATGGGAAGAGGGTCAATCCTCTCATCTAAAGATTGATGACGAAAAGTATTATGGCTAGACTTATCATGAATAGTAAAGGATTTGATCCACAATGATTGAAATTTGGCATGTTTACCTTTCTCTTCATGGGCCTTGTCCCATTTCAATACTAGGTCTCCCAAATTGAATTCCCTATTCCCCGCATATTTCTTGTCAAACCAGTGTTTAATATTATTCTAGTGCACAACAAATTTTTCCTTTAGCTTATGCCTTTATTTCTCAATTTTAAGTAGGGTGTTTATCCTTCTTTGAATAATAAAACATGATTTGCCTTGGGATTCTTAGGAAATTTGTAAGGCTAGGAGGTATAAGTTTGGGGGAGGGATGGCTTCTTTTCCATACACAAGGAAGGAAGGTGAGGTCTTCAGAGAGGGGTTGGGGGTAACACGGTCAACCCGCAAGGTATTCACTAATGCATTATACCAGTTCCTTTTCTCAAACTAAACATTTTTCTTTATGATGCGAATTAAGTTATTATTTGTCGATTCAGCTAAATTGTTTCCCTAAGGGTAATAGTTAGATGAATGCTTTAAAACAATACCATCTTCCAACACAAAATCATAAAGTTTTAATGACTAAAAGTAAGTTGCATTGTCAAAAACAAGTGATGTAGGAATTCCAAACTTGGTTATGATATTATGTTTTATGAAGTGAATGACTTCCCACTCATTTACTTGCCTTAATGGAACCGCTTCCTCCCACCAAGTAAAGTAATATGTGGTGGTTAAAATACATTGATGTTGCTTTGATGAGTGCAAAAAGATATCTCCAATAACATCTAATCCCCATTATTGAAATGGTTCTTTGATGGCAATAGGTTGCAATGGGGCAACTGATTTCTTATCGCGACCAACACATCTTTGACATAAAGGACACTTACATGCATAAGCATGTGCATCTTTAAGTAGTGTGGGCCAATAGTATTTGTCTCGCATCACTTTGTGAGTTGTAGTATCACTCGCATAATGTCCACCAGTTGATTCGTCATGAAGGTCCTTTAACACCCTTTTTGAATCCATTAATTCCAAGAATTTGAGTAAGACACCATTGTGGTGCTTTCGAAAAATCACATTGTGAACAAGATGATAAGATAAAGCTTTAAGATGAATCACCTTCTTCTGTTTTTGTGATAAGTGAGAGGTGAAGATGTCTTTCTCTAGATATTGATCTCCACATCAGTGTACCAATATGTGGTTGTATTTATAGGTTGAACTTGATCGATGATGTACATATCAATTTCTTGTTCCTAACTATAAGGATCCTCCTTTGGTGATTTGACTGCTTCTATTACAATTTGGCAGAGACTGTGGCCTTTAATTGTATGAACGAGCTTAAATTCCAAAACATATTCTTGAAGACTTATCATCCAGTTTTCCCCCCTCTCACCCAACTCTTGGGTAATAAAGTTTGATATAACCATTGGATTAAGCATAAAGATGTGTTGGCTTGTTGGGTCCTGACCTAGGTTCAGAGTTAATTAGCCAAACAAATCCCTGCACTACTGGACCTTTCAGCAACAATCCATGGAGCGCGGACTGAGGTCTCACCTGAAGTAGTATGGGGGGGGGGGGGGGGGGGGGGGTGTTGGAACTAGGTTTCCGCACCCTTGAGATGTCTGAGAGGTTGAACTAGTCCACCAGTTAGTCCCTTCGCGCAGGTTTCTTCGCATACTTCCCAGGCCTTCGCACCCTGATATACTTGCCTTCGTGCAGCCCTAACCAGGGGATGTGGAGCTTCCGCGTTGCTAGAGCAGCGCTTTGCGCTATTCCCCTAAGTCGCACTTGAGATCTTACTTATCTTCCTATGCCTAGTCAATTATCTTCGAGTAAATGAATGTCTTACGTTATATTTATTTATACAACACATTCATAAGAGGTCGCGCGGCAAAATAAACAATACACTTGCAATTTAAACCCAATCATACATTAAAACAGGAAAAGATACACAGTAATATGGTAAACTTCTCTTTATTAATTCTTCAACGGTTACAAACTCGACCTCCCCTATGCACTCAGCTACAGGGGTCTGCGCACTCAGCTGCGGACTACTAGGCCTCTGCGCACTCAGTTGCAGAGCCTTCTCCTACTCTACGACCCAAAGACACACTTTACACTTCGACTTCATCTCTTATACTTAGCATGCTTCCGTCTTATCTTAGCTTCGCTATCCTCCCTCTACACTTAGAGCCTCGCTCTATTTATACAATCCCATGGTCTGCGGACCATGGGTAGGTCTATCAAGCTGACATTACATTACAAAAACGAGGGCAGAGAACTCTGTGATGCTATTATAACTTCGCGTTCCGTGCCCATAATTCACGGAGCTTTTACAAAAGACTTGGTCAAAACTTGGGCTTTAAGCCCTAAAACATTCCTTGGGGGTGATTCCATGCCCAACAAGCCCCCAACACAAACATCGTGACTCGCCCTTGAGTCACTCTATTGGCACGGAGATCTATGCGTGGAGTCCCTCCAACTCTGTCTGAACTATTGTAAGGTCGGCAGCGCACTGAGCAACTGCATGTTGGATCTCCTGGACGCGTTGTTCCGAGACCATGGTGTCGAAACTACTTCCCTGCATTTGTTTATAGTCCCGCACCTTCGTCCGGATTCTTGGAGCGCGAAGACTATACTTCTACTGACTAGTCAGGTAGCCAGGCCACCCATGTAGGGCTTCAATCGACTGCCATTCTCTTTGCCTGGGAAAGGCTCTCCATTTAGCTTGACTAGCTGTATTGCGCTTCTGTTTGTAACCTCCTTAACAACGTATGGTCCCATCCAATGCATTCTGAACTTTCCCGGGAATTTACCAAACTTACTGTCATACAGCAACACTAAATCATTTGCCTTGAAAGTGTGCAACTTAATATGGCGATCGTGCCAGGCCTTCTCGTGCTACTTTTGTACCTGCTGATGAAAGCCAGCCAGGAACCATTCTTCCTCAAGTTCTTCCAACTACACGAGCCTCTCTTCCTAGGCTTTGCGGTCCGTCATACCTATGAGCGTTGTTATGCGCAAACTAGGTACAATATACTCCATTGGCATGACAGCTTCCACACCATAAACCAACTGGAAAGGTGTCTGTCCTGTCAGTTTCTTGCGTTGTCCTATAAGCCCATAGTACTGCAGGTACACGCAGGTCCCAATCACTTCGTTGTGCGTTGCATACTTTGGTCAGCGCAGTCTCTAGTATTTTATTGAATGCTTCTACTATCCCATTGGCTTGTGGGTGATACAGTGTGCTTTTCCGATGACACACCTGAAACTCTTCTGTTAGCACGTTGATGGTCTGTTCAGGAAGTGTACCACGATCACTCATCAAGATTTTTGGACATCCAAATCGAGTCAACATGTGTTCAAACAAAAACTTTGCAGTCGTGGTGGTCGTGCAGTCTTTGACCGGTTGCGCTTCTTCCCAACGAGTCAGGTACTCTGTCACGATGATAATGTATCTTGTGCCCATCTTTCCCTGAGGTTTGATAGGTCCTACAAAGTCAATTGCCCACTTTTCGAAGGGTTGTAGTGTTATTTGTGGATTCAAAAGCATCTCATTCCTGCATGATGATTTACCTGTCCTTTGACATATATCACAGGCCTTACAGTGTGCTTTTGAATCCTGATGAAGGATTGGCCACCATAACCCTGCGCGGAGAATCTTTTGCACAGTCTGTCGTCCTACATATTGTCCTCCCGTAGCGCCCCCATTCGCTTCCGCGAGGATCTGACTTCGTTCAAATTCAGGTACATATCTTCACAGTATCTCATCATTGCCCATCTTTTATAGGTGCCATGCGATGATGGAAAAATCAGTCGTGCGCACCACTAGTTCCTTCTTTTGTTGGATGGAGTATTCCTTCGGCGTAGTCCCTATTGTCAGAAAGTGGATTATATCTTCAAAGTGTCCGTCCACGACGTGCATAGAAAAGAGTTGTGCATCAGGTAATCCTTCCTCCAAATTAGTAGGCTCCTCGCCTGTCTCAATTCCCAACAAGTGAGCTGGTCGTGCATTCAGGCGTCCAAGCTTCACAATGACCTCAAAATCATATTCTTGGAACAATAAGAGCAACCTGCATATGCGCCCCCCCCCCAACACAAGCTTATTAACCAAGTATTTTAGCATGGAATGGTCTGTATACATCTTGAAATGTCCCCCTAGCAAATAGTGTCGGTATTTTTGGAGCGCATACACCATAGCCAACCCCTCGCATTCAGTTGTGGAATAGTTCTTTTCCACTTTAGACAACCTGCGACTTGCGAATGCGATAGGGTGATCCAAGCCCTCTCCACCCTCCTATGTGAGTACTTCTCCCAGTGCTATACATGACACGTCAACATGGACATGAAACTCCACATCCCATTTTGGGAAGACTAGGATTGGCACGGAGGCCAATTTCTCTTTTAGTACATCCAGGCTCTTCATGCAATCATCATTCCAGTAGAACGTGACATCCTTTTTCAACAATTTCTCCATTGGCGTGGTGATCTAAGCATAGCTTTTGATGAACTTCCTGTAGTACCCCATATGTCCCAAGGTAGCTCGCAGCTGTTTAACACTTTGCGGTGCTTCCAAATTAAGAATTACTACAATCTTTGCGAGGTCTACCATTAGTCCCTATTTGCAGACCACATGTCCCAACAGGTTCCCAAAGGGAATGAGGAACGTACACTTCTTGAGGTTCAGCATGATTTGGTGGTGTCAACAAGTATCTAGCATCAAGCGTAAGCTCGCTACATCGTGCTTAACCAATCCAAATACAGTGCAATCATCTAGATAGACCTCCAAGAATTTGTGGATATATTCTTTTAATGTTGCAACAACTATGAACGAAAAGATGGTCGGCGCGTTCTTCAACCTAAACGGCATAACGGTGTATTGAAAGCAGCCCCACTTAGTCGCGAACGTGGTCTTGCTCCTGTCTTCCGGCGTGATTTTGATCTGGTGGTACCCTAAGAACCCATTAGTAAAAGAATATGCTTCTTGCCCGCTGACATTTTCCAATACTTCATCTATGAACGAAGTTGGGAATGGGTTGTGCGCACATGCACCATTCAATTTCTTGAGGTCCACACATATTCTTATCTCGCCCTTCTGCTTCTTTTCCAGCACTACCATAGGGCTTACCCAGTCGGATTCTTCCACTGGCTCAATGATTCCAGCTGCGAGCATTTTTTCTAGTTCTACGTGGACCTTTTCCTTGTACTTCAGATTCAAGCGGTAAGGCCTCTATTTAACCGGCTTTGCGTCAAGTTTTAAGGTGATCTTCATCATCCCGAAATCGCCAATGATCCCCTTTAAGTCTGTGATCTTGGTCGGGAATAAGTCTTGGTACTCACGAAGAAACTCAACCACCTTATCCACTGTCGCATCATCCCATTAGTCGTCGAGCATTGCATACTTCAGTTCTACCCCCGTACCAATGTTTACCTACTTCATCTTTATCGGCGTGGCTATGTCAGGGTATTCAATTAATGGCCCCTACACCTCGTGATAGCCTTCAATTTATGGAATGTTAACTTTTCGCAGATCTTTGTTGTCTTCTTCAATATTCACATTGTAACACTCTAGCGCGTAGCTCAGCTGGGTCACCCATTCAGGTTGAAGCACTTTTATTAGCTCCTGGGGTATTTTAAAGATAGTTTATTTTACTGCTTGTAGCATCATCAACAATATCCCACCACCGATCCTCAAATGTGAAGGTTAATAGGAATCCTTCGTGCAAGATATCCCATTTGTTCGTTCCATGGAGGAGCTCCATCTCTATATACCAATTCATGGGTATAATATCCAGGGTATGATAGAACAGGTGCACCCACTCAGGTTGTGGCTCTTCCCCATATACCTTTGTCCATTTTGCAAGCTGCAAGCGTGAAACATCTCATCTATCATACTTGTCTTTTAACCGCTTCTGAGGCTTCCCAAACCGCATGCACATAATTCTTCTGTATTCACGCCAATCCTCAAAACTTCTTTGGTGTGTACCCCACCACCTTGTGTGTGTAGCACACAGTACCCATTCCAAAGCTTCAAAATGTTGTTGTTCCAGCACTTCTCTTTCAAATCTGTTCAAGAAGTCATCTACTTCACTTAACCCATCATACATACGCAGATCCCTCACCTCCATCGATACACAGCGCAGCAATCTTGTCATCATGTTACAGTTCAGTGTGGTTACCTCGTGTAACTAATTCTGCCATCGTTCTATTTCCTCATCCGAATCTGATGTGCATGAGCTTTCGCGTTCCCATGAGATTCGTTCATCCGCAGTCAGATTCATCCAGTGTTGCTCTCGAGCAGTTATCTTGTAGATGCAGTCCAATTCATCGTAATTCTCGTAGTTGCACACCGGCTTCGTGTAGCGTGACCCTTCTACAGGGTCTAAAGGTACAACCACGCGCAGAGACTTTTTCTCAAAATCATCTTGCGCTTCTTCAGATTGATCACCCCATTCATGTCATTGGCCCGATCTATTCCTAATAGCACAGTGTAGGGATTGATGTCATCGACAATCTCTATCACTTCGAAATCTGCTACCACTCTTGCTCCTTCGATATCTACTGTGATTCCCTGCAATCTCCCCATAGGTAGGATATTTTGTTGGTTCCCCATTTGTAATTAGATAGGAGACCATTACAATGTAGGCCTTCCCATGTGCTCCCATGTCTACTTCGGCAGGACATTCGCGTCCGATCCTAGATCCAGAATCACTTGGTCCATCTCATATCCTCCAATCTGCATGGTCAATCTCATCTCCCTTCCCGTTGGCGTTGTGCGCTTTCTGAGTTTCTGGACTACGCGCATTCCTAGCGCATCTATTTATGAGTTCCTACAACCCTTTTACAGCCTTGCTGTCACGCAGCAGCTTCATGCATGTTTCTAGGAATGTGGTGAGCATCAATGGGTGCATTTTTAGCTCCAGTCTATCTTTACTTCCTGAAGTGGAGGCATCAGCAAAGCTCCTCTTGGCTTCCATGAAGGTCTCCTTAGCGCGCTCCAAATCAAACTCAGGTTCCTTCGTTGGAGCCTTGCGAACCCAAGTATTGTCTTCAGGCTACTTGCCTTTGTCATCCCCTGTCATAATTCCACTTCGGAGCACAAAATTTACATTAGGGTCTTCCTCGCGTGGCTCAGACCTCATCATTTGCAGGTTTTAAGTCGGGGGAGGTTGGAGTGCTCCTTTATCGCACAACCGTGCTATCAGCGTGGGACAATTCTTTATCTCGTGATCAAACAATGTACAATACAAACATGATTGTCGTGTTGGATTTGTACAAACTCGTGCATAATGTCCTGGCCCTCTGCAATTGTAACATATCAGTTATCTGCAACCTCTTCCTAGACCTCCTCCACCTCGGCCTAGTCTGCCCCCCTAAAATTTGGTTCGCACCATCCCTGCATTCTGGTCAAGGGGATGCGTTTCGGCCTGAACTCTGTAGGTAGGAATCTGATCCATCATCAGCTCATAACTTCTACAAGTGCGCTCATCATGGCCCACTAATCTAGAGAAATTACAGGACAATTGTTGTGAATTTTGTGTGTACTTTTGCAATAAATGGCAGTTATTTGTAGCATGCTTTCCTCCTATCTGACAAATCGTGCACCATAATGCAGGCGTCGCGCTCGGTGTTGCTTGTGCCTCTGGTCTTAATGGTATTGGTCCTCCTCCCGCGAGGTAATTCATGAACACAGGGCAGTGGTCCTTGTCATGTCCCTAACCCTTACACTTTACGCACCATTCCTCATCGCGCACTTCTGGGCGAGTTGTCCTTTCTTGTTTCAAGATCTGCATCTCAAGGCACAAGTTTTTCAACTGCGTGTGAATCTGCTAAACTCCCAGGTTGGGATCCTGTATTGGGGTTTCGTGCAATCTCATCACAACCTCCAAGGCCTCGACCTGAGTGGTTAGCCTCTGTTGTGACAGCGCGTTCCTTAGATGCGGCGTTAACGATGCTACAAACCATTTGCGGTGTTGTCCATCTGTCAACGTCATGTTAGCTTCATGAATCATGTACTTTAGTCTCTAATCCAACTCCCAAGGGGTCTCACCTGGTAGCATTGTGATTTCCTTGAACCCAATGATCGATTGCACCTCTAATTTTGGCCTGCTAATTTATTTGTTTAACGCAACTTGGATATCTGCAATCCCCACATTCGGATTGTCATTGGAATGCTTAATGTATCAGGTCAGTATGTGATCCTGCAGAGTGCTTACCAGCGTTGACTTCTTTATATTGTCATCCGTGACTCCCTGCGCTTCCCATATAGCTTTTATCATGAACCAAAATTGGTCTGTATCTTCATTCCTACTCCCTTGAACATTGGCAACTTTATTGCGCTCGCCATATTGCTTCGCAATGGTGGCGAAGGTGGTATGGGCGAATAGGGGGTGAAGATGATGAAATTGGCGGCAGAGTGGGTGGGGGTGGTATGTGTGGAATCCTCTGCCTTATCAAATTGATCGCACTTCTTGTTGATACCTTCGTGAGCTCTTCCTCGTCCCCTCGTGGAGGTGAAATCAAGGGCCTAGTTTCTAGTTCTGTACTACCTTCGTTTCTGTAGATTCTCCCACTTTGCGTAGCCCCAAACATCAATTTATTCACATAACCTGTTTTTCACATAGTATAATTTTATTCCAAGTGTCCAAATATTTAACGTACTTACCTTGCGGCCCTTTGAGGAAGCGTCGTTCTGCCTTGCTATAGCTGGCTGAAGTATCTACCGCGAACTCAGTGATGAATCCTCCTATGATTCGATCAAGCCAGTGATCAACAACGTGCGTGATCTTATCCTCTGATCCTTCCAATCTGTGCACCAATTCTGGAGTCCACACAATAGGTCTATCGAGCTTACACCTTCCCTAGTTGTCTGCTAGCTTCGCAATCCACTCGTATAGCTCAGTGGGGAAAGATGCGAAGAAAATTTCATGGATCTCTGTATATAAGTAACATTCTAACCACTCTTCCTTTGATAGTCACAGATTCCTGTTTTCCTACGCCGCGAACTCATGAATCTTTCTGTCCAACCAATCTTCAATTCCTTTCTTTGTCAGATTCCAATGATACGACGTCAGAAATCTCTATGCAGATCTCGGTCCAGGCAACGGAACCATTTGTTGGTTTGTTGGGGCCTGACCTAGGTTCTGAGTTAATTAGCTAAATAAATCCCTGTACCACTGGCCCTTTCAGCAACAGTCCGCGGAGCGCAGACTGAGATCTCACTCGAAGTAGTATGGGGGGGTGTTGGAACCAGGTTTCCGCACCCTTGAGATGTCTGAGAGGTTGAACTGGTCCACCGGTTAGTCCCTTCACGTAGGTTGCTTTGCGTACTTCCCAGGCCTTTGTGCAACCCTAACCAGGGGTTGTGGAGCTTCCGCGCTGCTAAAGTAGTGCTCTACGTTATTCCCCTAAGTCGCACCTAAGATCTTACTTATCTTATTATGCCTAGTCAATTATATTCGCGTAAATGGATATCTTATGTTATATTTATTTATACAACACATTCATAAGAGGTTGCACAGCGAAATAAATAGTACACTTGCAATTTAAACCCAATCACACATTAAAACAAGAAAAGATACACAGTAATATGGTAAACTTCTCTTTATTAATTCTTCAACGTTTATAGACTCGACTTTCCCTGCACACTCAGCTGCAAGGGTCCGCGCACTCAGCTGCAGACTACTAGACCTCTATGCACTCAACTGCGGAGCCTTCTCCTACTCTACGACCCATAGACACACTTTACATTTCGACTCCATCTCTTAGACTTATCATACTTCCTTCTTATCTTAGCCTCGCTCTATTTATACAATCCCATGGTCTGCGGACCATGGGTAGGTCTATCAAACCAACATTACATTACAAAAACGAGGGCGGACAACCCTGTGACTCTATTATAACTTCGCGCTCCCCACCCATAATTCGTGGAGCTTTTACAAAAGACTTGGTCATAACTTGGGCTTTAAGCCCCAAAACATGCCTTGGGGGGGATTTCATGCCCAACAAGATGATAACATGACTTTTCAAGAGGTAAGGCCTAAAATGTTTCACTTCTTTGTAGACCGCATACACTTATATATCTATGCCAGGGTAATTTAATTTCGATCCAAATAGGCCAGCACTCATAAACAAAATAGGTCGTCCATTTCCCTGATTGTCCTTCTGAGTCAAAACGACTGTTATAGGTGTATCAAAAGAAAAGGTATACAACAAGAAATCTCTATTAAACACTAGACTATATAATTTTGGGGCATTGATTATCGCTTATTTGATTTGAGCAAAAGAATATTTCTCCCTCTAGTCCCATTTGTATATCACATCCTTCTTGATCATCTCTTGAAAAGGTTTAACAGTTTGTGCATAATCAAAGATAAACTTCCGGAGAAAATAATTTTCACCAAGAAGGATTTCATGGCTTTCTTGTTCTTTAGCATCTTTAGATTTTTATTTATTTCAATCAAGATTCCTTGCTTTCAAATGAAATAGTGGTTGGGGGGTTCTTACAAAACCTCTAATTGAAATAGTTGGAATAGTGTAAAGTACTATATCTATCCTTTCAAGAAACCTACTCCTATTATCTAATTAATCTATGTAAATAGTACAAATAGGAAAAAGTCTTGTGAAGACTCACTAAAGTGATTGCGCAAATTCTTATCTCTTGTCCTACCACCTTCACTCCTCCTTGTCTTAAATGTTTGCATTAAATGTAAGAACTCAAGAAAAACTGTTAGATCTAAATATAACACTTGTTGCACTTCTTCGGCAACGACACCAAAATAATGATCTAATTTATTTGCATAAATTAAGACATTAAATTATTAACCCCAAGAGTCTATAAAATTAGAATGAGATCACTACATGTGAAGAATTAGACTTGGATTTTCCTTATTGTCACTTAAGGAAAAAGAATGAAATGCTTGTAACAAATTCTAAATGAAATCCAAATTTATGGCTATCATTAATTAACAAAATGAAATGAAATTTAAACTAAATGAAAATGTTGATTGACTAAGCCGTAATTTAAATGGAAATAATGAAAATTCTAACTTGCAAAGCAAAATAAGATTCTAGTTTTTCAACTCAATAGGAAAGGAACTAATCTTCTTTGATCTAGGCTACAAATTCTTACACATGTATAAATTCAAGTTGTGGGAGTTTATTCCTTAAGAGAGCCCCACACAACAATGATTTCCCCACTTATTTAAATTGTTGAATAAAGAAGAAATTGTAATCACACATGCTTGAATGAAAAGACATTTGAAAGAAAGTTAAAAAAACATAATTGATTCAAGTTAAATCGATAGATCAAGTAATGCAAGAAAATCCACTTTCCTGTATCTTCAACTTTTCCCCTTCTGGAATGTCAATGTACTACTGACATCAAGGTGGCCATACACATTTAACCACTTCTTAATTTAGTTATTTAATCCTGCAATAAAACAAACACACAAAATATCTATGCATGTACCGAATTCTTTGCTTACTCAATTGCCTCAAATTCCATAACAGCACTTGCTTCCTGTTGGGTGTGGAGCCTGATTATCTTCTTTATTAAAAGGTATCGTTGTGTTGGACCCTAATGGGGTGGCAATGCCACCCATCGTTTAATCATCTTTAGGGGGGGTGACAATGATTTTATGAACCCCCCCTCGCGATGGTTCAGGGACAGCGCCCTCGAAGCTAAAAATAAATGTAAAATTGCCTTGTAAAATATTGTAATTTCGTAGTCAATCTAAGTCATTCATTAGGTGGATGATCTGAAGGTATAAGTTATGTTTAATTTAATGTCTTTTTCCCTAGAAGGCAACCCCTCACTATATATGAGGGGATTGTATTGCGGCTGGAGAAATGTGTATTCTGTATCAGAAAGAGAGAGAAGGTTGTGTGAGAGTGAAGAGGAAATTACAGTGGATCTGTTGTAGGTTGTATCTCTTCCTTTTGCTGGATAATATAAAAATAAGGACTAGATGTTTCTCCATGGATGTAGCCCAAATTGGGTGAACCACGTATATCTGTGTCTCTCTTGCTTTATGTTATTTATGTGTTTGTGTTTCTGCAATATTTTATGTGTTCCATTGCTTTGTAATATATAATTTTCTAACAACTAGTATTAGAGTTGAAGGTCTATTTAGTTGATAAACTTGCAAGAGAGGAGGGTTCCTAGTTCGAGTGGGATAAATGGTGGAAGATGGCAGGTTTAGGGTCGAAAAAATTAACAGCCAAAAGTACCAGTTGTGGAAGATGCAGATGGAAGATTATCTGTATCAGAAAGATATGTACCTACCATTGAGTAGAAAGAGAAAGAAGTCGACGAGTATGACAGGCACAAAATGGGATATTCTTGACAGAAAGGCACTTGGAACAATACGATTGTGCCTAGCAGCATCGGTAGCCTTTGATTTTTCAAAGGAAACAACAACAGAGGGTTTAATGACTGAATTGTCCAAATTATATGAAAAACCCTCGGCCTCAAATAAGTTATTTCTTATGAAGCATTTATTTAATATGAAGATTTCAGAAGGTGGTTCTGTTGCTGATCATTTAAATGAATTTAATACGGTTACCTGTCAGTTAAGTTCTGTACGGGTCACTTTTGATGATGAAGTTAGGGATCTGTTATTTATGTGCTCATTACTAGAAAGTTGGAATGGTTTAGTTATGGCCATTAGTAACTCTATCTCTAGATCTATTACTTTAAAGTTTGATGATGTTTTCAATGCAATTCATGGCAAGGAAATGCGACGGAAAAGCTCTGGTGAGACATCAGGTAATGCTTTGACTACATTGACTAGGGGAAGAAAAATGGAAAGAGGAAAGAGCCCAAGATATCGCTATAAGTCAAGGAAAGGCAGATCCAAGTCCAGAGCGGGGACAGTGTGCTAGAAATGTGGGAAGAAAGGACACCTGAATAAAGAATGTAAGTCTCAAAAGGGAAAAGAAGGAGACACGCAACAAGAAAACAATTATGAAGTGAATGTTACAGGGGATCTGTTGCAAGATGCTTTGATTCTTTCTTTAGAAAATATTATTGATGCCTAGGTGTTAGATCGAGGGGCCTCATTCCATGCCACACCTGATAGGAAACATTTTCATGATTATGTTCAAGGAGATTTTGGACAGGCTCGTTTGGGTGATGATAAACCCTGTAAAATCATTGGAATGGAAAAAGTTTTCATAAAAAAGTTGAATGGAAACCAATGGCTATTGAAGGAGGTAAGGCATGTACCAGATCTGAAGAAAAATCTAATTTCAACAAGGCAGTTGGGAGGTGAAGGTTGTGTAACTACTTTTACAGATAAAACCTGGAAGGTCACTAAAGGAGCCCTAGTAATAGCAAAAGGAGAAAAGGTTGGTACATTGTATTTATCCAATGGTATTTCTAATTTTTTTAATGCTTTAAACTTTACAGAAGCAGATATAGCATTGTGGCATCATAGGTTCGAGCACATGAGTGAGAAGGGGATTCAGATTCTTCACTAAAGAAATTTGTTGCCAAATTTGAAACATGTAGATTTAGAATTATGTGAGAATTGTTTTTATGGAAAATAGAAGAGAGTTAGATTCCTTAGAGTTGGGAAATAAAAGAAGAGTGAAAAAGTAGAGCTTTTTCATACAGATGTATGTGGACCTTATCAAGTATCATCTCTCGATAGCTCTCACTATTATGTTACTTTTATTGATGATGCAACCAGAAAAAACTAGATTTATTGTATTTGAAATAAATTTGATGTATTTGATACTTTCCAGAAATGGAAAGATTTGGCTGAGAATGACACGAGAAAAAGGTTGAAGTGTCTCAGATTAGACAATGGAGGAGAATATTGCAGCATAGAGTTTGATAAGTATTGTTCATAGCATGGAATTTGCAGAGAGAAGATAGTTCCAGGAACACCACAAGAAAATGGTGTGTCATAAAGGATGAACAGGACAATCATGGAGCGTGCAAGGTGCATGAGATTTCACGCAGGATTGCTTTTACAATTTTGGGAAGATGTTGTAGATACTGTTGTTTATCTAATAAACAGAGAGCCTTAAAGTTCCTTGGATGCTAGTATTCTAGAGGAGGCATGGACAAGAAAAAAGGTAAATTGCTCATTTTTAAAGACTTTTAGTTGTGAAGCCTTTGTCCACATTAATAAAGAAAATAGAAAAAAGATTGAGGCAAAATCAAATAAATGTACCCTTATTGGATATGGTGTTAATGATTTTGGTTATCGCTTTTATGATTATCAAAAACACAAAATAATTAGGAGCAGAGATGTCATATTCAATGAAAAGGTTTTGTATAAGGATCAGATGCAGGAAAAGAAACAGGGCAAAGAAAACAGAGAATACAGAGTGCTTGATCAAATCACAGAAAAAGTAAAGGTGCCTAAAAATCATAATGATCAACAACCAGAACAACAACAGTGACCACAATAGCAACAGGCACCTCAAACACCTGAAAGTGGTGTTAGAAGATCTACCAGGATAAGTAGATGCCCTAAATGATACTCTCCTTCATTATATTATGTATTATTAACTGATTCTGGTGAACCAAAATGTTATGAAGAAGCAGTGCAGGTAGAAACCAAGAAGAAGTGGGAGCTAGCCATGAAAGAAGAAATTGACTCCTTGGTACATACCCAAACTTGGGACTTATTCAGGTTTCCTGTAGGTAAAATGACATTTCATAATAAATGGGTTTATAGGTTGAAGGAAGAAGATGGAGGTAAAAAAAGGTATAAATCTAGACTTGTGGTGAAGGGGTTTGCACAGAAAAAAGGTATTGAATTTGATGAGATGTTTTCTCCTATTGTTAAAATGACTTCAATCAGAACTATTTTAATTATAGTAGCAGCAGAAGATTTTCATCTTGAGCAGTGAGATGTAAATATGGCCTTTCTCAATGTTGATTTGGAGGAAGCGGTATATATGAAACAACCACAAGGATATGAGGTCAAAGTGAAGGAGAAAATAATATGCAGGTTGAAGAAGAGCTTGTATGGCTTAAAATAGGCCCCAAGGCAGTGGTATCTAAAATTTGACAGTTTTATGTCTGAACAAGGTTATGCTGGATGTCACTTTAATCATTGTGTTTATCTCAAAAGGAAAAATGATGGCAGCTATATTATATTGTTATTTTATGTAGATGACATGCATGTTGCAGGTTCGAACATGCAGGGAATAAATGTGCTCAAAGGAAAATTGGCAAATTCATTTACAATGAAGGATTTGGGTGCTACAAAACAAATCATTGGTATGAGAATAACTAGAGACACGAAAAATAGCAAATTAACATTGTTTAAGAGTGAGTACATACAAAAGGTGTTGAAAACATTTAATATGCATAATGCAAAACCAGTTACTACACCTTTGGCTAGTCATTTCAAACTAATTAAGGAGATGTGTCCCAAGACTTAGAAAGAGATGGCTTATATGTCTAAAGTTCCATATGCATCAGCAGCTGGAAGCTTAATGTATGCAATGGTCTGCACAAGGCTTGATATTGCACATGCAGTGGGACTTATAAGAAGGTACATGAACAATCCAGGAAAATAACATTAGATGGCAGTGAAGTGGATTCTCAGGTATTTGAGAGGTACCACAAATCAAGCATTATGATTTGGTGGTTCAAACATTGCTATACAGGGATATGTTGATGAAAATAAGGTAGGCGATAGATATAATAGGAGGAGCACCACAGGGTATGTGTTTACTGTAGGTGGAACATTAGTCAGTTGGGTTTCAAACTTGCAAAGTGTTATTTCACTCTCAACAATGGAAATAGAGTATGTTGCTGCTACAGAGGCTAGTAAAGAAATGATTTGGTTACAAATGTTTTTGTATGAATTGGGTAAGAAGCGGGAGTTGGGAAAGTTATACAGTGACAACCAAAGTGCCATTCATCTTACAAATAACTCTACATTTCATTCCAAGACTAAACATATACATCTCAAGTACCATTTCATAGGGTCTGTGTTGGAAGATGGACAATTGAAGCTAGAAAAGATACACACTAGCCATAATCATGCAAATATGTTAACAAAAGTTGTAACCAGGGAGAAACTGAGATTTTTCTCAGTTTCAATTGGTCTTCAAGTATGATGATGAATATGAGAAATATCCAAGTCCAAAGTGGAGTCATTGTCCAACAAATGAAGCAATGGTGTGGTTGCTATAATCAGTCTCCAAGTGAGAGATTGTTCGGTGTGGAGCCTGATTATCTTCTTTATTCATAGGTATTGTCACATTGGACCCCAATTCGTAATAGGGCAGCAACGTCACCCATCGTTTAATCATCGTTAGGGGGGTCCAGGGGGGGTGACGACAATTTTATGAGCCCTCCATGGTGGGGGGCTTAGGGGCAGCGCCCCCGAAGCTAAAAATACATGTAAAATTGCCTTGTAAAATATTGTAACTTCGTAGTCAATCTGAGTCGTTCATTAGGTGGATGATCTGACAGTAGAAGTTATGTTTAATTTAGGGTTTTTAGCCCTAGAAGCAAAACCCTTCACTATATATGATGGGATTGTATTGCGGCTGGAGAAATGTATATTTTGTATCAGAAAGAGAGAGGAGATTGTGTGAGAGCGAAGAGGAACTTACAGCGAATCTATTGTAGGTTGTATCTCTTCATTTTTCTGGATAATATAAAAGGAAGGAATGGTTGTTTCTCCATGGACAAAGCCCAAATTGGATGAACCGCATATATTTGTGTCTCTCTTATTTTATGTTATTTCTGTGTTTGTGTTTCTATAATATTTTGTGTTCCATTACTCTGTAATATATAATTTTCTAACACTTCCTTCATATGAGAGATTTCCACTATCTACCATTCATTCCAAATTACTACATTGAAATTGGAATTACACAATTGTGCAGAGATGATTATAGAATGATAACTTCATTTCATTAACATGATTTGTACATACATCTACTCAAAATCTCTCCTTCCTCTCTATGACCTAATTTCACATTCATTTGGCCATTATCTCTTTTCCTCACACTTACTCTATTTTTTATTGTTTGTAGGCTTACAATAGATAGAATTTAGAAACATCACATTTTTTTCTAGATCCTAAAATCACTCCATAAATCAAAATTTTATAAATCCTTAAATCACATCATAAATCAGATTTTTCCAAATCCTAAAGTTGCACAATCTATCCCTAAAATCTTTGATGCTTTACATGGAAAATTTTCTTTTAGCATATTAACAAAATCTTACCTATCCAAAAAACTTCTAGACTCGTGACTCATTCACCTAGATTTCCTAGAATAAATCAACTCAATATAATATTTACATAGAAGAATATAGATTCTTCTCGAAATGTAGAGACCCCCTTTTAGAACTTTGTCCTCCAAATGCTTAATGGTTTAAAAGCTCTAATGCTCCTGCACCAGACTTACATAGTAGAAATATTTATGACCTCCTGGTCATAATCCTTTACTGTAACAATCCTCCTGGATCAAAAAGTTTGTGCCATAGCTAATCATCCATTTATTTGCATTGTTGTTCTTCTCCTACTATAGTTGTCCTCAATTCTCCAGGCCTCCAAATTCTATGCTAGATTTATCCACTTGACTTGTTGATGCACTCTTATACATTCACTTTATTTATACTATTGAATGCCCTTTTCACATCAGTATTCATTCTCTTGGGCATCCTCCTCATCAACATCCATAACCTATCAATTTCATTGTCTAGCTCTATTCTTGGCTGAAACTTATTGTCCATTTTTGCTTGTTGCATATCCTCCTATGATATAAGAGTTACAATAATCTTACTAAATTCTAATTTAAATATCTCCTTTATGATTTGTTGATCATGTTTTGCATCTTCCTTCTTACTATTGTCTTTCAAGACAATTTCTTCCTTTGGTACCTGTTAGAGTCGGTCTAGTAGCCCT
This sequence comes from Pinus tabuliformis, assembly GCA_031772625.1. Lineage (NCBI taxonomy): Eukaryota > Viridiplantae > Streptophyta > Pinopsida > Pinales > Pinaceae > Pinus > Pinus tabuliformis. Next base: position 1,045,043,930 of record CM062818.1, on the reverse strand, counting down.
CCATCAGCGATCAAAGCTCTTTGCATTTGCATAAGTAGGTGTCTCATCAGTGTCTTGCATTCCATTAGGCATGCCATAACCCTGATGGAGGAGCTGGTGTCTTTATTCCCCTCTTGGCACTGCTGGATCAAGTTGTTTCAGTCAATAAACTATATCAAAGTTGTTTGTCTTGTCTTGAGGTCAAAAGTCTTAGGTCTAGGGTTTTTGGTCAAGTTTGTCTTCAAGCTCATGTCTCTGAAGGTCAATAAGTGCCCAGCAAGCCAGAGGGATGATTTTCAAGGTGTTTCTTCGAAAATTTCTATCTTGTACAGTTAATTTTCACCTTGGATTTAAAAACCCTGTTTTTAAAGCCAAGCTCATTTTTCAAAATTTTGTAAAAAATGGTAAATTTTCAAAAGGCTTCAAAGGACAGCATGTAACCCTGGCTCCCTTGCCAATATCCCTCAGATGTTATCCCTGCAAAAAGTATCGAGCAAAAGCATCAAATTAGTCAATTTCAGGATAAAAGGAAACCAAAAACATCAAGTTTATAAAGTGTCAAAGAAAAACATTATAAAGTGGGTTTGGGCATGAAATTAATTCAAATCAAGGTTATAAAAGCCCAATCTCCCTCCATCGAGCCTCATTGTGCATCTAAGTCACTTGTAAGAAAGATTGGGTGAGAAATTGGAGCAAAATTGTGAGCAGACCAGGCGCGCGACCCATCAGACCAGGCGCGTGACCCGTCAGAGGCGCGCGACCCGTCAAGCGCCTTCCAGCAGTGTTATTTTCTAACGGGCGCAACCCGTCAGTGGCGCGCGACCCGTTGGGTGAGGCTCGCAACCCGTCAGCATCCTCCTTACCAAATCACCTGCAAATTCATCCAAGGAGCCAACAAAATTGCTAAATTGCCTAAGGTAGGCCCTCCAACTATAAATTGCTGCTTGTTATGGTTAAAGACATCATGAATACATGTTTTAAAGATCTCATTGTGCAAGAGAAAAAACTCTATATGGCTGTGGTTTAAAATTGTAAAATATGCCTAGGATTTTATGTTGTTTTAAGGTTTTTTCCTTGTAAATCATTTTTCCCATTTCCCATGTCATTTTCCTTGTCTTTCTATATAAATTTCCCTTTTAAATTTGTAAAGAAAACCTAAACCCTACCCCTTTTCCCTAAAAAATGAAAAAACAAGCCCTAACCCTACCTCTCATTATACCCATGTAAACAATGTATATCATGATGCATATGCAATGATTTTTGCAATGTTTTTCCCTTAAATCCCTGTTTTTATATTTATTCCCATTTTCCCTTTAAAGTGTCCCTCCCCTAACATTCCCCTCATGCTCCTTGTCCCCTTGAAACAGCATATAGATCAGCATTTTGCAAGGCAGAAACAGTAGTACATTTTGGCCACTCTGCTCCTTAAACAATGTCAGAAACCAAAACCTATGAGCAGAGTGATGACCAGGCATCAGCTTCAGAGATTGAGGTACAGAGGAGGCCTCATAAGGGTGGAAAGGGTGGTCATCATAAGAGGAAGAGCCCGGCACAACAGTATAGGAGCCTTTACCATTATGGTTTGATTCAGCTTGTAGTATTACATCAGTTGGCTCAGCAGGGCATCTCATGGGAGGAGTTCATCTCTCGTGAGCTTTTCACAGCACCACCACCGCCACATCCTGAGGTTATTCACGAAGAGGGAGGACCATCACAGCAGCATGACATCCCCGTCACTAGACATGTCAGCTCCTCACCATTGGTCACTTATCAGAGAGGCCAAAGGGCCTTATTTGCAGTAGCTCGGCGAGTACTTTCTCCACAGCATGTGGAAGGGGTCTCGCCTTCTTCATCGGCTCAGCGAGTGTTATCTCCACATCAGGTGGAAGGGGCCTCGCTTTCTTCAGCAGCACAGGTATCAGAGAGGGGCAAGCAGCCCAGGATTGATGAGGGACCATCAGGTGTTCCAGATATAGAGCTTATTGATCTTGATGTCAGTTCTCCTAGCCGAGAGTCAAAGGAGATCATTCAGCACCTCAGAGCTGAAAATGATGCATTGCAGAGGAGATTAGAGGGGGCACAATGGAAAATCTCATATCTAGAGCAGCGCAACAAATAGTTGGAGGATGAGCAAGCTCTTGATGAGTTGTGGAGGATTCGTAGTGACCGCAACTTGAATCGAAGAAGACCCGGTGATCTATTGCCCGCTGAGCGAGAGTCCATGCTTATCCAGCTCAATTCTCACTAGGAGAGGCTGTTGGCTAAGGCCAACCAAGATAAAAAATTGTTGAGAAACATGAAGAACCATTATTGGGCGAGAATGCATGTGTGCAAGGCAAAGATGAAGATGTTCCAAAGGCGATTGGCCAAGGCACAAAAAAGGAGAAAGAGGCCCGATCCCCTCCATATCTTGGCCGAGGCTTCACTGAAGGACCAAGGTACTAAATAGCTCAGCCACAGCACAAATCCCAAGAAATTTTGAGCATTTTGGGTAAATTTTGGTTTTTCAGGCAATTTACAGGTTTTCTCCATTAACGGGTCTCACCCCCCGCGCGATCCTTCATCCTGGCAACTCCATTTTGTAAAAACTTAGCATTTCCAGATTTGTCATGAGAAGTTACATATGCTCATCCATGGACAAGAGATTTTATGAAGTTTTGGGCCTCCAGAAAGTCAAAAAACAAGCAAAAAATGACTTTCTGCCACATTTTTGAGACACAGAAAGCAGTCTTGGGAGATTGAAATTTTGGAGGGGCAAATGACCACCAAATTCAGAAATTCCAGTTGGGTTGGAAAGTAGACTCATAGGCCTTTCCAACAAGCCTACTCTTGCTCAATTTGGACACCTGGAAGTGCCCCAAAAGTGGTCCCAAAGGCGCGCGACCCGTCAGGCAGAGGCGCGCGACCCGTCAGGCAAATTTCTCCAAATTTCAGTGTACAGCTCAGAAAAACGCAGTTTGACCCTATTTGACTTTTTGGGGTGGATTATTATCCTCTTTGATGTAATTAATGTACTTTTATGACACTTTTACACTTATGTACCTCTTCTAGAAGATTCATTCATGAAAAAGGTGAAAATTAAATGAATGAATTGGTTTCCTAGCTTATAGAGGTAAGTTGTTTTGACTGCCTAGTTTTCAGTGCTTAGTTTAGAAGTGGTTGAAACAGCTCCTAGGATAGTGAGCTCGACCCATGGAGGCAGGGAAAGAGGTTAGATGATCTATATTATGTACTTTCTTGCTCATTTTCATGGTTGGACTCTTGAGGGAGAAGCTATCATTGTATTATTCACTGTATCTCTGCAATTTTTGGCTAAGGAAGACCAGGGTTTTGCAGTCCTTTTTGGGATTCTTGTGGTTACATGTATTGATGGTGTGTTTCTCTATGTACTTGTAAGTGTGTTATGTGAATCATTTCCTTACTTTTCCTTCTGCACATTAAACAAATGAAGTGTTAAAGTAGAATTCATGACTGTCATGCTCTGCTTTTAAGTTTGTTTAATTTCAATGTTTTCTGTTGTTTAAGGAGAATTCAAAGTTATTGTTTTCTCTCCTTAGCTCCTCACCTGTCTTTCTCATCCATTCACCTCAATCTAAGGCATCAATACTGTATCCTATCTCGCCCCAAAGAACCCCTTGCAGAAACTGTGTCCTATCCCCGCACCCAAAATTGCCACTCCTCAATTTGCCACCAAAAACCCTAAAAATTCCAAATCAACCCTTTTGATCAGTTTACTAGCCTAAAATCAGTGTTACCCTATTGGTTATCTCGCCATTGAAGATCTTTATCGAGATAGACCGGAGAGAGCCCTCTCCCACCCCGTAGGGCTAGCTACGAGGCTAAGTGGTTTGATGTTGCCTTGAAGTTTACCTTTCTCAGCCTGAGGTGAAATTTCAAGCACTAACAGTACCAATATATCCTCATGTCAATATATGTTATTTCCTTGTTGAAATGTGTTGTTCCTACTATCCATCAATTGTTGCATCTTATCCTCCTCTATGTCATTATTGTATGAAATTATGATTTATTTCTCAAAATCAGTTGAGTTTGAAGACTTTTTGTTGTTTTTGTCACCTGTATCTCTTGCTAACCAGTTCTCCAAAAACGCCATTTCCTCTTCAAAATTTTCAAACATTAAATCTAAATGTTCTACTTGAGGTTATATCTCATCTCTAAGAAATAGCTTGGCTTCTATTTCTTGAACTACAGTCTCAAGTTCCTCCTTACTTTATATGCCTACATGCTCATGATTAATTTGTAAATTACCTTGGATTCCTCAAATTTGTAAACACGTCCTCATGGCTAGGCATTCGTGAACATTGTTGGCATTATCGTGTGCATGGTTCTAGCTAGTTGATGTTGGAATTGATCTCAACCCTATGTAGCCTAGTTAATGTTTGGATGCCTTCCTTGTAGCATGGTTGCAGCTAGTTGAGTTTGCATTGAGATGGTTATGTTGGCATTGATGTCAGCCTTTGATGTCAGCGTTTTGATGATGTAGGATGATGGTAGTGATTGGTTATTGTTCATGTGTTAGTATTAGTGACATGTTGAGGACTATGGAATATTAGGTCATAATGTTTATGTTCCTAATCAACACTTGTTGCAGCAAAGTGTTGACCTTATGATGATGTTGGAGATGTGCTTCAGTGTGTTATAAAGATGTTGCAAGTTGTGCAAGTTTCAAACGAGAGATAAGGACTTGTTAATAGTTGTGTCAACCCTATTTGTTGGTTTTTAGGTCCATTTGGAAATGGCACTTGGAAGAAATGTTTGGCCTATTTGCATAGGTGTCACAAGGTTTAGAAGAGGTTTGGAGGTGAGTTCATATGCTGGAGGAGGTGATCCAACAGGTGGCAGAGGTTCTGATCAAAGAATTTATTTCTTTGCTTCCTCTATGCCCCAACTGCACCCATGCAGGCTTGTGCATGCGGTTGAAAGACTCCAACCACATGGAGAGAAGCTTGTGCATGTGGTTGCAGTCGAGATCATGTAGTTTTATGTGTGTGGTTGAGCTTCTTCACGAAAAAATCTTTGCATTTCTCGAGCACGTCTGGATTACTTTGACTTGAATATTCGTATAAGCCTCTTAATTAATGGAATAAGGTCGAAATTAGTCAAATAAGTCTTCTAGTGGGTGTGAACACATTTAGTGCACAAGTAGTGATGATTATGGTTGGATTTCGTCAACTTTGTGCACTCTTGATCCCAGGCCAAAAGTGGAATTCACCCCTAATGTTTTATATTCATCATTTTGGAGTTGGGTGAGGTTGTTGAAGTTAGCATGTGAGTGAGAAGGTTGTAGAGAAGTAGAGGAATGCTTCATACCTAGTGTGAGTAATGATAGCTTGTGCATGAATGTTAATGGTAGCAGTATGAGCACATCTATTTGTTGAACCATGCTATTTATGCAAAGTTTCATATTTCAAAGAGTTGTAGCAGATTTGTTGGTAGAGATGGAGAGCTTGATATGGCTCCAAGATTATGACTCTACCATTTGCTTTACAGGTGTTGTTGATGCATTTGGAACATAGCCATTGTGTTTTATGTTGTTGATTGTATTATGCAATAGCTATATTTTGGAGTGAGGGTTTGATGTTATGGCTGAGTGTGAGATTTATTTTAGTTGTTGGTGATTATATTATTCAGTTTTCAATGGATAGATTGTGGCCACTATTTCCTTGAGTAGAGAGCATGTTGTTGTGGTATTTTTATATGATTTACAGATAGTCTTGTTGTTGATATTTGATTGCAGAGTTGAATCTCAGTTGAGCATAGAGTCTTGGGATCTAGTATGAAATTAGATGAAATGAGGTCCGCATAGCATAGAGGAGCAGTTACTTCATCGGTGTGGAGTAGTGATTGTGAAGTTTCAATGAAATGAACAACTTCTCCATCCAATCGAAGTTGGATAGTCCAATCAAAGTTGGGCGAGGATCGTTGACCGTGGTGGATTTCATTGGATGGGTAGTTCGTAGATCCATGTGAGAACATAGTCTTTTGATTTGATCAATAGAATCGAGTCTCCTAGCTTATGGGAGTTAGTAATCTATGTAAAAGGAATCATTTTATTAATAGAAGATTCAAGGCAACGCAACAACAACAAGGGTGGTTTTTTTCCCGGTGAAGGGTTTTCTACCAGATATCTTATGTCTAATGTATGATGATGTGATTGGTCCTTGATGTGTTAAATATTATTTCTCTCGTGACTATTTCATTTTATTTGCTTAATGGTTTATGTGATATGTTGTTGGTTATGTGCATGATTCAATAGAAAATTTTAAAGTGGTCAAAAATGTTAAGAAGTCACACAACTGATTCACCCCCCCCCCCTCTCTCAGTAGTGCTCAAAGGTTTCCACCAATTGGTATCAGATCAGGGCTCTTGGTTGCAACTTGATCACTGGAAAGTAGATATGGATTTTGTTGGCAAAAATTTTGATTTTATTTTTAGAATGAGTTCTCAAGGAGTGGTTGTCCTTACTGCTGCAAATTTCAAGGTATGGAGAAAAAAGTTAAATCTCAGTTTTTGTCTTGCTGATCTAAATTTTAGAGACAGGTATGTGAAGTATGTGGCAAGGATCCATTTGCAGCTAAAGTTTTGTAGTAGGATGTGCAAGCTAGATGCATAGTCTACAAAAATCTTCGTGATGATGATTTGAAGCTAGTAGGTTTGAAATATGCCAAAGAAATGTGGGACAAGCTAGAATCCATATCTGGAGATGGTACCAACAAGAATATGAAGGATGAGAAAAAGAGAAAAAAAAGAATAGGAAGAAGAAAAAGAAGAAGGGCCTAAAATGCCAAGAATATCAGCCACAAGAGTCTCATTCTTCCAGTGAAAATGATTCAGTTGATGATGAGAAGAAACCAAAAAATATTGAATCCAAAGGTATAAATATTAGTGATTTTCTGTTAAGTTATAATTTTGATGTTCCAAATTTTGATCAAGTTGGAGTGCCTAGTGAAGATGAGAATGATATTAAGGTTCTTAAAGCTAAGATTTATAGACTAATAGTTACATGCAAGGATCAAGAAAAACTATTGCAGATGTGTGATGATAAGGAGTCCAAGCTCAAGGAAGAGATTGTCAGCTTAAAGATCAAATTCGAAGAATAAAAAAAAGTTGAGGGAGGTATGAGGAAGAAATTCCAACAAAAGGAAAATGAATGTGAGAGATTAGAAGTTGAAGTGGTGTCCTTGAGAAAGCAGAGGAAGATGGAGAAGATCATTGTAGTCTTGGATAGTTTTCTTGTGATTGAGAGATCACCATTGGATAAATCTGGTCTTGGATTTCACAAGGGTGAGTCTAGTTTGCATGCAAGTTAAAAACACCGAAGTTGAATTAAAATAACTTGTAGCATACAATGTCAGTAGCAAGGGTATCAAAGAAAGAAACCAACAACAGATAAATAAGAAGAAAAACTAGCATCAACAAAGAAGAAAACTTGAATGAGCTCCTATTTTCGGAAAACCTTTGGCTCCTAGGGAGGATCGTGCCAGACCTATAAAGTTTCAAAGGAAACAAAGTCCTTTTGTTTCTTTCGTGCATAAGTTAGAATGTTACAATTGTAATGAGTTTGGGCATGTTACAACTAACTGCAGGAGCAGAATTTATAGATCTAACTAGAGGATCTTGCAGAAATTTCACCAGCTAAGGATATTCGCCATCAAGTATAATTGTGGTTTTGATGGTTATTTCTATTCATGTAACATGTTTGGCCATAAGGCATATGATTTCAGATCTAACCAATGGAGGAGAAGCACATTGCAAGTAAAGTATAGATCTAGCATGAGCAGCAGTTGATCCTCTTGCTTCATATCTTGGCTATGTGGAGTGCTACACATGTCATAATTTTGGCCATATGGCAAGAGACTGCTTGTTGTCTCATTATTCAAGGCAAAAGCAGCAAAAACAGAGATGACCTAGCAAAAAACCAATAAAGGAAGAAAAGAAGCAGCCAATACCATGTGGAGGAAGGAGTAGCAACTCTTCAAGTAGTGAAGAGCAGCCCCTCCTGGAGTCCATGTTTTTTACTACATATTTATAGAGGACTACAGAGCTCATGAGAGGTGCATAATGTCAGGGGGAGTGTATGGTAGCAGTGTGTTAGTTTGATGAGTACAAGTTGTTGCAACAGCATATGATGAGTTCATTTGAGCCTCATGCACATTCAGTCCCACAAGATCAACCTGTCTATTTTAGCAACTATGAATTTCATTGATATATTCATGTAAAATGTTCATGGAGCCATGCACTTGTATTGTACTCATCATTGGGTCATCTAGTCATGATTCATGAGGTCATATGTGGGTCATGTATGAGGTCTTCTATCGTTGATATAGCCATGTATGTACAGTGTTATATGTCATATAGTCATGGTCATGTGGATTCCTGGTCCATACGGTGCTTCTATTTGTTGAAAGGAAGCATTGATTGCAATGGAAGCGGTTCATTTTAGGTTGGAGTTATTTTTGGAGATGGCATGTGTTCAGGGGGAGCATTATTTTCTCTTGTTACTTTAGTTATACATTGTTAGCATTATGATCTGCTTAAAGGTATCATGATGTTCCTCATGTTACGCTTTGATAGCTGGGGTTCTTGACCTCATGTTATTAGCAAAGAGGTTGATGATGACCATTGATGTTGTTGCTATGTGGTTGATATGGATATGATGGTTGATGCCTTGATGTGCATTTTTTGTGATGTTGATTATTGTTGCTTGTTGCCTCATGTGCATCTTTTTGCTGCTACTAGAGGTTGTTTGGTTGGATATGTTGCTCAAAATGTTGATTGGTTTTATTTGCTGCTTGTTGTTGATGTGAGAGGCATGGATGCTTGTTGTTGTGCAACATTTTTCACCCATGTAGAGATCCATTGCTCCAGTGCTGCAGTACTTGTATTCTTGTTACCTTATCAGATTGAGTTTACCATTTTCCATTGATGTCAAAGGGGGGGTGATAGAGGATATTGGTCTGTAGTTTGTATGTGGTTTCCATCAATTCCAAAGAGGGGTATTTTCGGCATTATGATGTGCATGGTTCTAGCTAGCTGATGTTGGCATTGATGTCAACCCTGTGTAGCCTAGCTAATGTTTGGATGGCTTCCTTGTTGCATGGTTGCAGCTAGTTGAGTTGCCATTGAGATGGTTATGTTGGAATTGATTTCAACCCTTCATGCCAACCTTTTGATGATGTAGAATGATGGCAGTGATTGGTGATTATTCATGTGTTAGTGGTATTTACATGTTGAGGACTTGGCATATTAGTTCATCATGCTTATGTTCCTTATCATGACTTCTTGCAGCAGTGTGTTGACCTTTTGATGATGTTGGAGATGTGCTTCAGTGTGTTACAGAGGTGTTGCAGCTTATGCAGGTGTCAGAGGAGAGATAAGGACTTGTTGACAGTCTTGCCAACCCTTGTTTGTTGGTTTTCAGGTCCATTTGGAAGTGGCACTTGGGAGACATGTTTGGCCTATTTGAAAAGGTGTCAAGGGACTTGGAAGAGGTTTGGAGGTGAGTTCATATGCTAGAGAAGGTGATCCAACACGTAACAAAGGTTCTGATCAAAGAATTTGTATTTTTCCTTATGCTCTGCCCAAACCACACCCATACAGGCTTGTGTGTATGGTTGAAGGGCTCCAATCACATGGAGAGAAGCATGTGTGTGTGGTTGCAACTGGGATCAGGTAGTTTTATGCGTGCGGTTGCAACCGGGATCAGGTAGTTTTGTGCATGCAGTTGATCTTCTTCATGGAAAATTCTCCACATTCCTCACGCACATCCAGATTATTTAAACTTGCATATTCGTAAAAGCCTTTTGTGTGAAAACCCCTAGTGCACAAGTAGTGATGATTATAGTTGGATTTCGTCAACTTTGTGCACTCTTGATCCAAGGCCAAAAGTGGAATTCACCCTTAATGTTTTATATTCTTCATTTTTTAGTTGGGTGAGGTTGATGAAGTTAGTATGTGAGTGAGAAGGATGCAGAGAAGTAAAGGAATGCTTCAGACCTAGTGTGAGCAATGATAGTGTGTGCATGAGTGTTAATGGAAGCAGTATGAGAAAATATATTTGTTGAAACATAGTATTGATGCAAAGTTTTAGATTGCAAAGAGTTGTAGAAAAATTGTTGGTAGAGATGGAGAGCTTCATATAGCTCTAAGATTATGACTCTCACAATTGTTTTGCAGGTGTTGTTGTTGCATTTGGCACATAGCCATTCTGTTTTATGTTGTTGATTCTATTATACATTAATTATATTTTGGAGTGAGGGTTTGATGTTGTGGTTGAGTGTAATATTTATCTTAGCTACTGGTGATTATATTATTTACTTTTCAGTGGATAGATTTTGGGCACTATTTCCTTGAGTAGAGAGAATTTTGTTGTGGTTTTTTTATATGATTCGTAGAGAGCCTTTCTATTGATATTTGATTGCAGAGTTGAATCTGAGTTTAGCATAGATTCTTGGGATCCAATATGAAAATATATGAAACGAGGTTTGCATAGAGTAGAGGAGCAGTGACTTCATGTAACATCCCTAGTTAAAAATTCATGTAAAAAAAATATAAGACCACGGTCATGGGACATGTATTCCAATTTGAATGGTGGGAAAGACATCCTAGTGGGTGTGCTAAGGAAATTGGCAAAGGCAATGGCAAAAGCTTTGGAAAGGCAAGAGGCATTTATTGACATTTTATCTATGAAAATAATGGAACTTAGGAGTAAAGGAAGAAAGGTCACAGGTTTCATGTGAGGAGGAAAAATGAAGTAAAGTAATGGAAATTGAACAAAATAGAGGCCTCATTGATAAAAATGCCTCTGAGGATCAGTTGGAAAGCTTTGGAAAGGTGGTGTTGGAGCTCTCTTCTATTCTCTCTCTCTCTCTCTCTCTCTCTCTCTCTCTCTCTCATACTCTTGGACACTTACAGTTTTTTTGGAGCAATCTTGGAGAGTGTGGCATACTTGGATTTTTGGAGCAAGAGGGCAAAGGAAGAGCAGGAAAGTGCAAGATGACATCAGGATCAGCAGCTACAATGAGTTTTTCTTGCAGGTACTGAGTTCCATGTATGTTTTCCTCACTAGTTTTGTCATGCATGTGGTTTATTGGACATGATATGTGATTGGCATGGAGGATTGCTTGGATTGACAGTGGATTTTCCGAGCCTTACCATTTCCTAGATAGCCATGGTGTTGTGGGTTCATTTCTTTGTTTTTTTGGTTGGTTCTCATGTTTCCTTTAGCTTGGGTTGAGTTATTAGTTCTTGGAGCCTTGGTTGGAAAAATTCTTTGGAAGCTCTGTAATGGCTTGGGTTGAGTTATTAGTCCTGGAGCCTTGGTTGGACAAATGCTCTGGAAGCCCTATGTCAAATTGGGTTGAGTAACTAGTCCTGGAAGCCTTAGTTGGACAAACACTCTGGAAGCCCTTGGTGGGTTGAGCTACTAGTCCTGGAAGCCCTGGTTGGAAAAATGCTCTGGAAGCCCGAAAAAGTTGTGTATTGAGTTACTGCTCCTGGATCCTTAGTTGGACAATCACTCTAGAGCCCGGCAGTAGCCGTGGGTTGAGTTACTAGTCCTGAAAGCCTTGGTTGGAACAAATTTCCTAGAGCCCTGGAAGGCTTGGGTAGGGACCGATCTGATGATGGTTTTGTGATGTCCGACCATGAAGTGGAATCACTATTTGATGGGTTGAGGTGGTTTGGCCTTTGGAAGCCCTGGATGATTTTGATTGATGTGTTTTATGAGATCCCACATTCATCATTGGAATATGGCATGGGGGTGACTAGCTAAAGAGATATTTGGCTTATCCATGTCTACAGTCGAGTGGAACGTGGTAGTCCCATACCGGGTTGGATTTTGCATCATTAATATGAGGTTATTTCTCCTTGTTATTTCATGAGTATTGTACTTGTTTATATGTGGATTATATGGATAATGTATCCTTGATATTTTTGTTGTTATTATGTTGGTTATAAGCATGTATTATGACAGTGATGATGTATGGCTCTCCTCATGTTTTGATTTGTAAATGAATGAATAATGTATCTATGGCCTATTGGATGAAACTACAGCTAATGTGTTGAGGCAACAATGTTTCTTAGTGATTCTCAGACAAGTATGAGACCCCTATACTTAGATCTATTGTTTACAACTGTAGATTACATATTTGTGATATGTTTGACGAAATTCCTGTCATGGCTAGTAAGGGTCCAGTCAAGGGCTTGCTCAAGTAATTGCATTTGTATAATCATTCCATTGTTATATTTATGCTCTAAAGGTATCATTGAATTCACGGCAATGACCTGGGCTCTAGGCCATAAAAAGTGGCTCAAATCCCAAGGATGTTGACACAACATGGAGCAAAATAGTCCCTGGACACTGGCATGCCATGATGTGGGAGTGTCTATAGCCCTCTAGATGTTGGCATGCCAAAATCATGGGATCATCCGAGGGTTAATTGGTCTAAAAACTTAGTGGGGCTCAGGGGCTGGTTACCTGAGAGGTTGGGATGGTTCTTGAGAGTCTTGTTGTTGTTTTGGAAGGTCTGTATGGTGTGTTTTCGTCGGTTCCACTTCCTTAACATGACTTATGAGGTTGAATCATATCATAGTGACTTCTCGCCACATGTTTACCCTGGTCTGCTAGTTACTTGGGTAGATGTGGGAGGAGGGTGTTATAGAGTGGTATCAAAGCATGGTTCACCCCTCGAACTAGATGGGTGGTGTGTTGGTCATGCATTCATGCCGGTTACATATGTGTTCCTTACGCCTATAGTCCAAATGCTTGTTGCGTTTGCATGGTGTTGATCATGGTTGTAGTGATGTCACCATGTGAAGGTTGATGGTTTCGTTGTGGGATGTGTCGTCATGAGTGTATGGTTGTATATGCATTTGATATGCATGTTGGCGTCTGTATGTTGTTATGCATGAATTTTCATCGTTGTGGTTATGCATGTATGGTAGGTCGTACATGCATTGTGAGGTCATTGTATGCAATTAGGTCATCATGATGGTATTGGTATGTTATGATGCTGATGTGTTGGCTGAGATAGAGCAGAACATCAAAGTGAAGTTTTAGCATTGGACCTCGAGGCAAGAGCATGTCATCATATAGGTTTGTATGTTGGGCATGCAAGTATGTATGTTAAGGATTATTATATGCATTATGGTTATGTGTATACCTTTCATTCTATTGATGTTATGATTACATACATGATAGATGCTAGTTGATTAGTGTAGTCATATGCACAAGTGTCGGATAGTCATGAATGATAGTAACCGGTGGTTGTATGCATTGCTATTGTTTTTTTACATTAGATAAATTGATCATTATGTTATATGTTGTTGATGAGTATGTTATAGGTTAACTTGTTGTTTTTATATGATAGTTAGCTTGATGATTAAGTTATATGTTTTTTATGAGCATGATATGTAACTTGTTGTTGTTATATGCTAGTAACTTAATGATTAGGGTTATTACAGTAAGATCTTGATGTTATATGTATCATGCTAAATTGGATTGGCCTACGTAGATGGTTAGGGTTATGACATTCAAGTATGAGTCAACTTATTTGTGACATTGTGTTGTACTAATCTAAATTGATCGTACATATGTGATTGTTATGCATGAACGATAAATGTTTATGATTTTATGATATGAACAAGGTAGCTAGTTACAATTATGGACATCATGACCTTATTTATGTTTGAGTTCATATGATGTGAAGTTATATCATGCTAACCTAGATTGATTGTGCAGACAAGATAGCCTCCCCTGAGATACGTTAAGGTATGAGTTTTCATATGTCATCTATTTGGTGTTTAAATGTTTAACTATGTCGTTTATTTGGTGTTTGAGGTTTGGTGTCTATTATGTCGTCTACCTGTTGTTTTAATGTTTGATTACTTGAATGATATGAGTATGTGTCTATAAGATTTATTGCTGAAATGATCTTGTTGAATATGGTTGTACTAATACATATGTGTTGAGATAGCTGACATGTACTTGAGTGTAATAGGTGATAGTTGTAGCATTATGTCTAATGACTATGAGTTGACTATGGATTATGACATGATTGTTAGTCTTGGTAAAGGTTGACTTCAAATTGATAGATGTGATTGTCTTGATATTTGGAACATGCGTTTGAGATGAGTGAACAGTTGCAGGAAACATGCTTGGTATTAGCATGACAAGGTAATATTTGATTTGTTTATATAACTATCCATTGGGTGATGTGATCGTACATAGTAAGACTTAGTTGTAGCAAGATAAAGGTAAAATAAAGGAATTGGGAAATAATTCCTTTGGCTATGTTTGGAAACCCTAATTCCAAACGAATGAGTGTTTTGCATACAAGAAGCCTTCTTAACCTTGATTTTGTCTGACATTATGCAGATATGTGTTATAGTTATGAATATGTATTTGATAGGTACATCAACTAGTTGCTATTTATAGTTGGATCCATCAAAGGATTGGATTACCTTGAGAGATGGCTTAGATGTGCTCAATTGCAAGCAACATACTTGGCATAACAAGGTAAGATAACTAATATATTGGTATATTGGTTTATACACTAACAATTATGTGTGGATGGTAGTATGATACAGGGAATTGCATGGCAAAGAGACTGCCATGAAATCATGGAGAAGGCTTTGGTTGAGCTTTCCCCTTGGAAGCACTAGGAACCATGGGGATTGATTCATGGTGTTTGTTGTCAATCTTGTGCATTTTATATTTTGGTGACTTGTTGATCTTGATTGCAGTTTTTTTTGCGTATTGTGAATGGCCATGCCACTTTGTTGGTGGTGTCATATTGTTGTTGGTTTTCCATGGTTTTTTTCTTGTTTGCTTCTCGGTCTTGCCTTTATTGTTTTGACAGTCTTGGGAATTGGTTGGGGAATGAGGAATTTAATGGAGCTCGGGGAAAGCTATGTGGTACCCGAAAGGTAAGGTAAGACCTGGATGAAGCTTGGTGCATGTATAAGGGCAGTAAAAGGCAAGAGTATGACAACTAGTTAGATTGGTTGGGTCCATTGGTGTAAATGGAAGATGATAGGACAATCATGGGAAAGGTAATCAAGAAAGGTAAGGTGAATGTATTTGAGGCGTCATATGCCTTGGCTATGTTGGGAACTGTTGTTCTCGATGTTGCATGCATGAAGGGATTTCTCTTAACCTTGACCTTATGATATCTAGTAATTATGTTGTGATCGTGATTATGTTGATGTCTACATGTATATACATGTATGTGTGTATGTATGTCATGTCTGACAGGATCATCATGGATCATGATTATTAATGTTAATATTTATATGTATATATATATGTATGTATGTATGTATGTATGTATGTTGTTGTATGACTAGATCATTTTTGTTGTATGTTGATGTTTATATGAATGTATGTATGTATGTATGTATGTATGTATGTCGTTGTCTGACAGGATCATGATTGTTTAATTCTAATATTTATATTTAGAGGTATCTATGTATCCATGTATCTATGTCACTGTCTGACACAGTTTTCATGGATCATTCTTGTGGAGGAATGTTTTCTTATGTAGGTGAATGACATCAAGAGGTCCCTGGTTCATGAGAAATCAAGTGGGAAGAGTAGTCCTGACAAATCTATGAGGTCAGTATCATGCGGATATGAATTGAAATTTTGTTATTATAGTGTGTTTATGTTATGGATAGGCTAGGCCGAGGGATACATCAGCGAAGTGAAAGCAGTGTGGTCTGCGGCATGTTGGGACAAGAATGGGTAAGACACTGGAAGCAAGGTTGCTTGGTATAGACAGTGTGGTTTTCGATGTGCGGTACTATTGTTGTGCATATGTTGTATATGTTGTACATGTTGCATCTGTGATGTTGTGCGTATGTGGTGTTGTGTATATATAGTGTGTGTACATGTTGTTTATGCAATGTAATGTACAGGGTGGTACAAATAGTGTTGTGTGAATATTTCATATGCAGTGTTGGGTATATATGGTGCTATGTACATGTTGGATATGCAGTGTTATGTACATATTGTATTGTGTGCATGATGGATATGTGGTGTTGTGTGCATATGGTGTTGTGCACATGTTGGATACGCGGTGTTGTGTACATAGGGTACTATGTACATGTTGTACATGCAGTGCTATGTACATATGGTGTTGTGTGCATGTTGTGCATGTGGTGCTATGTACATATGGTGTTGTGTGCACGATTGTAAAAGTGATGTTGTCAGCATGTGGTGTCATGTACATGTTGTACATGTGGTGTTGTGTGCAGGTGGCGTTGTGTACATGTCGTGCATATGGTGTTGTGTGCATGTGATGTCATGCATGTGGTGTTGTGTACACATTGTATAAGTGGTACAATGTACATATGGCGTTATGTACACATTGTGCAGGTGCTATTGTGTATAGGTGGTACTGTGTACATGTTGTACATGAGGTGCTAGTGTACATGTGGTATTTCATGTACATGTGATGTTGTGTACACATTGTGCAAGTGGCATTGTGTATAGGTGGTACTGTGTACATGTTGTACATGAGTTACTAGTGTACATGTGGTTTTATGTCCATCTCGTACATGTTGTGTTGTGTACATGCAGTACTACATATGTGCATTGTGTAGTTGTGGCATCGTGACATGTGTATTCGTTTTTTTGTACTTTGTATACGTATATGTGTTGTGTCATACACCGGGTGTAGTTGTATGTATGTGTTGTGTTGTACACTGGGTGTAGGTGTATGAATGTGTGTCAGGTGTAGGTGCATGTATTGCATGGTGTTGTATGTTGTGTGTGGTCGTGTGTGTGTGATGCACACTATGTCTATGTGCACTTGATTGAGGAGAAGACACTGGGTGATTGTCGGGTGTGGCAATCGATCCGAAGTGTGTATGGAATAAGGACAAAGGTAGAAGCTAAGGATTGATTAAAGGATAAGTATCAATTTTCAGCTTTATTATACATATGACCTGTGATTCTGTTTTATGATGGTTATATGTGATTTATGACTCTGGTTTATGATGATTGCATGTGATTTATGATTTTGATCTATGATGGTTGTGTTTTGAGCTAACCTGATGTGATATGTTTATGCATGATGGTTTTGTCAAAGAAGCTAGTTTGACTTGTTGTGACAGGAAGCGAACAAAATTGCAAGTGTACCTTATTGACGGGCCACCAATGAGGTATGATTTGAAGTTATTTCAATTTATTTTGAATCTAATGGAAATTATGTGCTTGGTATAGGAAAGCATGAAATGCCCAGTTGGGTGGTTGAAACTGATTACAAGAATTAGCAACAGCAACAAAAGAAATTAGAACAGGCAACAGTATGTTGATAAAGCACTTCAGGAGCAGGCCCATTGTGGGACACTAGTACCCAATAGTGTCCATTGATTTCCATGAGCATGCTATGACCGGTATGATGGTTTTAAGGCAAGGTTATCCCTTGGTTTTTGTATCTTCCAATGCGAGGAAGCCTTGCCAAGGGATGGATTGCCTAGGATGTGGGTGCCAACAAAACTTGGAAGGTGTGTGACTGCACGGAAGGGGTGACCAAATCGCCAAGGGACTATGTAGTAGAGAAGGGAAGGTCGGGGATGGATTTGTTTTGGTCATTAGCATTGCCACATGGAATCATATGCACATGGGAGTGTGCCTTGGAACAATGAGTCAATAACTATTCACTGAGAGGACAAGTGGTGTTGGATTGTAGTGTTGGACATTGGTTGCAGCTTTGACCTTACAGTGGATTCTAGACTTCCAGGGAAGGAGGTGGATCCTGGTATTACTTTGAGGGTGGAGGTGTGAGCCTCTAGATTCACTTGTTGTGGATGCATGCATCATATCCTTTTATTTGTTGGTTGAAAAACTGTGCATATGTGTATATGTGTGTATTACTGTAAATACTATATCGGGTTGGATTTATAAAGCTCCAAAGACTATATGATTATTTTTTGGGTGAAGCAAATGTGTATGTGTATATATGTGGTTATTATTGTAAATATCGTAATGAGTTGTGTTATAAAGCTCCAGTAAACGGTATGTTTTCCATGTTTTAGTTTTGGTCATTGGAAATATTGCAACGCATTGTGTTATAAATCTCCATGGCCAGTATGTTTTGTTTTCAACGGTCTTGTTGGTTATAGGTGTCATTGAACACCAAGGACGATGTTTAGCCAAGGGGGAGGATTCTGTAACAACCCTGGTTAAAAATTCATGTAAAAAAAAATGGTCACAGGACACGTATTCCAAGTTGAATGGTGGGAAAAACATCCTAGTGGGTGTTCATTCGATTTATTATGGCTATGTAAATTGGCAAAGGCTTTGGAAAGACATGAGGCATTTATTGGCATCTTATTTATGAAAATAATGGAAATTAGGAGAAAAGGAAGGTGAAAGGTCATAGGTTGCATGTGAATAAAATGAAGGAAAATAATGGAAATTGAAGAAAATAGAGGCCTCATTGATAAAAAGGCTTATGAGGATCAGTTGGCAAGCTTTTGACAAGCATTGGCGGATCTCTCTTATATTCTCTCTCGCTCTCTCTCATACTCTTGGTCACTTAGAGTTTTCTTGGAGCACTCTTGGAGAGTGTGGCATACTTGGAGTTTTGGAGCAAGAAGTCAAAGGAAGAACAGGAAAGCACAAGAGGACATCGGGATCAGCAGCTACAACATGTTTTGCTTGCAGGTACCGAGTTGCATGTATGTTTCCCTCACTAGTTTTGGCATGCATGTGGTTTATTAGTCGTGATTTTTCATTGCAATGGAGGATTGTTTGGATTTATAGTGGATTTTCCTAGCCTTGCCATTTCCTGGATAACCATGGTGTTGTGGGTTCATTTCTTTGTTTTTATGGTTGGTTCTCATGTTTACTTTAACTTGGGTTGAGTTATTAGTTCCCGGAGCCTTGGTTGGACAAACACTCTGGAAGTCTTATACCATCTTGTTTTGAGTTATTACTCCTGTAGCCTTGGTTGGAAAAATGCTATGGAATCCCTGTATCAGCTTGGGTTGAGTTACTAGTCCTGGAAGCCTTGGTTGGACAAATGCTCTAGAAGCCCTTAGTGGGTTGCGTTACTAGTCCTGGAAGCCCTGGTTAGACAAACACTCTAGAAGCCCAGAAAATTTGTGGGTTGAGTTACTAGTCCTCGAGCCTTGGTTGGAAAAACGTTGTGGAGCCCGACAATATTCGTGGGTTGAGTTACTAGTCTTGGAAACCTTGGTTGGAACAAACACTCTCGATCCCTGGAAGGCTTGGGTAGGGACCAATTTGATGATGGTTTTGTGATGTCTGGCTATGAGGTGGAATCACTATTTGATGGGTTGAGGTATTTTGGCCTCTGGAAGCCCTGGATGGTTTTGATTTATGTGTTTTATGAGATCCCACATTCATACTTGGAATATGGCATAGGGGTGATTGGCTGAAGAGAGATTTGTCTCAGCCATGTCTACGGTTGGGCAGAACGTGGTAGTCCCATACCGAGTTGGATTTTGCATCATTAATATGAGATTATTTCTCCTTGTTATTTCATGTGTATTGTATTGGTTTATATGTGGATTCTATGGCTAATGTATCCTTGATATTTTTGTTGTTATTATGCTAGTTATAAGCATGTATTATGATAGTGATAATATATGGGTCTCCTCATGTTTTTATTTGTAAATGAATGAATAATGTATTTATGGCCTACTGGATGAAACTATAGCTAATGTGTTGAGGCAACAATGCTTCTTACTTATTCTCAGATAAGTATGAGACCCTTATGCATAGATATGTTGTTTACACATGTAGATTACATATTTGTGATATGTTTGATTAAATTTTTGTCATGGATAGTAGGGGTCCAATCAAGGGCTTGTTCAAGTAATTGCATTTGTATCATCATTCCATTGTTATATTTCCATTCTGAAGGTATCATTGCATTATGGGCAGTGACCTAGGCTCTGGGCCTAAA
This sequence comes from Pinus tabuliformis, assembly GCA_031772625.1. Lineage (NCBI taxonomy): Eukaryota > Viridiplantae > Streptophyta > Pinopsida > Pinales > Pinaceae > Pinus > Pinus tabuliformis. The sequence continues at coordinate 1,045,023,993 of CM062818.1, read as the reverse complement.
AAAGTGGCTCAAATCTCGAGGATGTTAGCACAACACTGAGAAAAATATTCCTTAGAAGCTAGCATTCCATGTTGTGGGAGCATCCTGGATCCTATGGAAACTTTCATTCCCATATCATGGGAGAATCCAAGGGTTAATTGGTCTAAAAAATTAGTGGGGCTCAGGGGTTGGTTACCTGACAGGCTGGGATGGTTCCTAAGAGTCTCGTTGTTGTTGTGGAAGGTCTGTATGGTGTGTTTCCATCTGTTCCACTTCCTTAATGTGACTTAGGAGGTTGAATCACATCACAGTGACTTCTCGTCACATGTTGACCCTGGTTGGATAGTTACTTGGGTAGATGTGGGAGGAGGATGTTACACTTCATGGGTGTGGATCAGTGATTCCGAAGTTTCTGTGAAAGGAACAATTTATCCATCCAATGGGATTTGGATAGTCCAATAAAAGTTGGGCAAGGATCGTTGATCATGTTGGATTTCAGCGGATGGTAGTCGGTAGAGTCGTGTGATAACATAGTCTTATGAGCTTATCCATAGACTCAAGTCTCCTATCTTATGGGAGTCAGTTGATTGTATATGAGGTCAAGTCTCATGACTGACGGGAGTTAGTCATCTATGTAAAAGACATCATTTTCTTAGTATAATATTTAGAGTAGCATAGTAGCAGCAAGGGTGGTTTTTTTTCCTGGTGAAGGGTTTTCCACTAGATATATTGTGTCTCATGTGCGATGATGTGATTGTTCCTTGATGGGTTTATTATTGTTGCTCTCATGCGTTAAAATTGGAAACTAGGGCCAAACTCTATGTGGGTCATCTTATTAATGGAAGCTGATATTTTTCTTGGATCCCTCTCATCGAGAGGTGTAGGATTGATCTAAAGATCATCTGATTCCTATAATTATTCATGGAGATATGAATTTATTTGTGTTATTGTACAATTCGTCAAGGTCAGCCAACAACCAAATAAACCCCACTTGTGCTCAACGTTTTAGGATAAATAGAGGTGGCCTTCAAGTCATTTCAACACACTTGGGATCTCTTCCTCTCTACTTGTCTTTGGGTTTTAGTTGGAGGAGATATCCTAAGGGATAACGCTACCCTAATCTAGAGGGCAGAAGCCGGAACTACCGGGAATAGTTGAAATTACCGGAACTACCGGGAGAAGCCAGAACTGCCAGGAAATTCCGGAACTATCAGACCTGCCAGCAACTTTTGGAACTATTGGGAAAATCCAGAACTACCGGGAATAGCCGGAACTACCGAAACTGTTGGGAACTGCTGGAACTACTGGGAATAGCCGGAATTGCTGGAATTGTCAGAACTGTTGGAACTGCCAGGAATAGCCGGAACTGTTGGGAACAGCTGGAACAGCCAAGAAAGCTGACACAGAGGGCAGAAGCTGGAACTTCCAGGAACTGCTAGAACTGTCGCGAAAAGCCGGAACTATCGAAACTGCCGGAACCACTAGGAATAGTTGGAATTGCCGAAACTGTCAGAACTGCTGGGAACAACTGAAATTGTCGAAACTGTCAGAACATCCAGAGCATCTGTCTCCGAAGGAGAGAAGCATGCAAGGGACAACTAACTAACATTGGGACAGTTGTATGGTACTTAGCAGCGAATACACCAAGCATGCAATGTTACAGCTAGCATGCAAGGGACAACTAGCATGCAAAGGACAACAAGCATGCTAGGGACAACAAGCAAGCTAGGGACAACAAGCAAGCAAGATGCAGCCAGTGCATAGGTCAATATGGCAACATGGTGCAGTAATGGCACATAATGCAGTACAATGATGGGTACAATCATGATTAATGAAGCATGATGAGATGCAGCATAGTGATGATGGGTGAAGCACAGTGACGTGTAGCATGATGACGAAATGCAGCACAATGATAGGTGAAGGAGTCACCTTGGAGAATCAGTTGAAGCAGCTTGCCTTCAACTGATCTCATGTATCATCTTCTTAGAGATGATCTATGCTCTTATCTAGATAATTCAAAGTGTTGACTTCTGTTGTAAACGTACTATCTCTCTCTCTATGCTGAACTATTGAAAAACGTATAAGAAGAAATGATCAAGGGTTTCCCCACATTGGGGTTTGTCCCTGGCTAGCACCACATCTTGTGTCCTCTTGTCTTGGCTTGTCTTCTGCGGTTTATGTTTATGTTCTATCTACAGTTTACTTTAATATTGATGTGATTGCTAATCTGGAAAAGATATTGAGCTAACTTTGAAAATTGAAATAAATTGCTCTAAGCATAGAACATACCTAAAATTAACATGGTATTAGAGCTGAGGTGAGGACAATTCCCAAGCAAGAGTGAAAGAGAAATCACCGAAGACAGTGGGGAAAGGACAAAAGGATCAGTGGATTCCTCATCCCTCTTCAAATTCACCGAGGGTGAAGTCGAAGCAGAGAATATTATCAAAATGGTGCAGTGGAAGTTTCTGAAGGCCAACCTAAAGATCACTTCATTGGGAAGTCCAGATCTAAGGGTGGAAGGAAAGGCAGATGCCTTGGTTGCAATAAGTTTGGCCGTTATGCGAAGGAGTGTCCGAATGGAAGAGACACATCTCTTGATGAAGATAACAATCATTCCAGGGACATCTTCAATGATCAAAGGAATGACAAGTAATGCAAGTCATCAAGGAAATGGTCGACTCTTCAAAAAAAACAATAAGGAACCCCAGGTATGAAGAATCAAATGTTGTTTTTGATAAGATAAATAAGTGTTATCTTGTATTGGCCATCTCCTTCAGATCCTTTGGGAATCTGGCTTATTGATTGTAGTGCTTCAAGGCACTTCATCAGATATTAGGGTGCACTCTCTAATTTGGTAGAGATGGAAACAATCGTGAGATTATACTTGGATCCGATGCCACCTATCCCAGAAAGGGTGTAGGGAATGTTACCCCTCAATTAAATGAGGGTAACTCGATCCATTTATAGAATCTCTTTTATGTACCTGATCGCAAGAAGAACCTGGTGTCCATTTCAGCAATGGAAGTCAAAGGTTACAGGGTGGCACTCATCGATGGAAAGGTACATGTTTGAAAATAGAATTTTCAAAGATTTTTTTGAGTTCAGGATTGTATCAAGCTGCAGGAAGTCCATTGGGGACCATGTCCATTGACACATAGCACCAAAGGTCTGTGAGTCAGATGGTGACAAGAATGCCTGAATTCAAAAAGAGCATGAAAGTACATGTCTAAGATGTACCGAAGGAAAATCTTCCAAGGAGACCATTCCCCTCATGTAGCAGATCCACAGGTTTGGAACAACCCGAGGGGTTTTAGATTGATGATCAAGAATCTCACGTATGCAGGTGGAAGAAATCCCTCTATGGCTTGAAGCAAAACTCCTCTGACGTAGTATGAGAGGATTGATAGCTGTCAAATGAAGATGAGATTCACTAAGAGTGAATCCGATCCAAACCATTGTTTGAAGGTTGTGGATGAAAAACCTCTCATACCAGCACCTTACGAGGACGACCTATTTTGGACAGGTGCAGACCCTCTCATTTACAGAAGTAGGAGGGAGTTGGATTCTGGATGTGGAATGATAAACTATAAGCTTGTAACTACCTCGAGGATCTTAACTTTCAGAAGTTATATGGTGGTGATGTCGGACCAGATTTGGGAAATGCCTCTGAGTTTCATAAACTCATTCGCGTTTATGTTCTTGGTCAACTTCCGCTCGGACATATGTTTTGCAGTTAGCATGGTGAGCTCATATTTGGTTGAACCTCACTGGATTGGTGCCAAGAATCTTCTGAGATATCTTCGGGGCACAATCTCTCATGGATTGAGATACACTGCCGAAAATATGAAACTGCATGATTATTCGAATGCTGACTGGGCAAGCAGTGTGGAGGATCACTAGAGCACTTCTCAATGCTGGTTCTCTTTGGATTCTGCTTCGATATCGTGGATGAGTAGGAAGCAAAAGTTGGTTGCTATAAGCACCGCTGAGTATGATCTCGTGTGAAGTTGCATGGTTGCAGAAGCTCTTAAGTGAGATGTTTATATACATGATGAATACCACTGTGATTCTCTGTGACAACCAGAGGGGGGATTCGATTATTGAGGAATCCCGTATTCGATGATTGCTCCATCAAATAGGCATCAGATACTGCCTTATCTGGGATATGGTAAGTCGATGAGCAAGGAGGCTCCATCGCATTTAGATTGATGTACAGGTTGCAGACATTTTGTCAAAGCCTCGGGGAAAGGTCAAATCTGTGACTTTCTCGAACGACTTGGAGTCGTTGAGAGACCTTCTTATAAGGGTCATGCATGTTACATGCATTGAGCTTTGGGAGCTCTAGGGGGCTTGGGGTACTTACTGGAGCAACATATGACCACAGGGTGACTCACCCTCCCCTGGTGGTGTGCTATGTATAAGATGACAAGTTCAACCTTCCCTTGTGATACCCCGTGGAAACTGTGGAACTGGATGATTAGTTCTCTTGTGGGCCGGGATGATTAGTTCTCCCATGGAAACTGTGGAACAGGATGATTAGTTCTCTTGTGGGCCGGGATGATTAGTTCTCCCGTGGCAACTGTGGAACAGGATGATTAGTTCTCCTGTGGGCCGGGATGATTAGTTCTCCTGTGGGTTGGGATGATTAGTTCTCTCGTGGCAACTGTGGAATAGGATGATTAGTTATCTTATGGGCCAGGATGATTAATTCTCCCATGGCAACTATGGAACAAGATGATTAGTTGTCCTGTGGTCCGGGATGATTAGTTCTCCCGTGGAAACTGTGGAACAGGATGATTAGTTCTCCTGTGGGCCAGGATGATTAGTTCTCCGGTGGCAACTGTGGAACGGGATGATTAGCTCTCTTGTGGGTCGGGATGATTAGTTCTCCCGTTGCAACTGTGGAATAGGATGATTAGTTCTCCTGTGGGTCGGGATGATTAGTTCTCCCATGGCAACTATGGAACAAGATTATTAGTTCTCTTGTGGGCTGGGATGATTAGTTCTCCCGTGGAAACTGCGGAATAGGATTATTAGTTCTCCTGTGGGCTGGGATGATTAGTTCTCCCGTGGCAACTGTGGAACAGGATGATTAGTTCTCTTGTGGGTCGGGATGATTAGTTCTCCCATGGAAACTGTGAAACAGGATGATTAGTTCTCCTGTGGGCCGAGATGATTAGTTCTCCCGTGGCGACTGTGGGGCAGGATGATTCATTCTCCTATGGACAGGATGATTAGTTCTCCTGTCAAGGCATCCTACCCATGTAGTCTGGGACTCATGGGAAGTACCTCTCATCTAATCAATGAGTAGGGGAATGGGGTTAGGGACCATATTAGTACTATCAATGGACGCATCAATGTATCTACCAAACTCCCTATGCTAGGATGACCTCCATTGATCTAGGATCAATGAAACTGATCTAGGATCAGTATGAGTGGTTTGAGACACTCTCTTGTGATATTGATCTTGGATCAATAAAACTGACTTTGGGCCAGTAAGAGTTATGTCACACACTCTCTTCAGATGAAACTGACTTTGGGTTAGTAGAGAATGGTATGAGACATTCTCGATCAATTCTTATTCTTCATGGTTCAGCAGAGCAAAGCAAATCTCAGCAGAGCAGAGTAGTGCAGGGCACTGATGGAAGAGATAATACATTTGGACATATGGATCAGCGGATGGAGTTCTCCCTAGTTGAGAGGGAGTGTTAAAATTGGAAACTAGGGCCAAACTCCACGTGGGTCATCTTATTAATGGAAGTTGATAATTTTCTTGGATCCCTCTCACTGAGAGGTGTAGGATTGATCTAAAGGTTATCAGATTCCAATAAGTATTCATGGAGATATGAATTTAGCTGTGTTATTGGACAATTCATCAAGGTCAGCCAACAACCAAATAAACCCCACTTGTGCTCAACGTTTTAGTATAAATAGAGGTGGTCTTCAAGTCATTTCAACACACTTGGGATCTCTTCCTCTCTACTTGTCTTTGGGTTTTAGTAGAAGGAGAGATCCTAAGGGATAACGTTGCCCTAATCCAGAGGGCAGAAGTTAGAACTTTCGAGAATAGCCGGAATTTTCAGAACTACGGGGAGAAGCCGAAACTGCAGGAACTGCTAGGAAATGACGGAACTATCGGACTTGCCAGGTGTTAGAGTCGGTCTAGTAGCCCTCCATCAGCGATCAAAACTCTTTGCATTTGCATAAGTAGGTGTCTCATCAGTGTTAATTGTTGCATTCCATTAGGCATGCCATAACCCTGATGGAGGAGCTGGTGTCTTTGTCCCCCTCTTGGCATTGCTGGATCAAAGTCATTTCAGTCCTTAATCTCTTTCAAGCTTGTCTTGTCTTGTCTTGAGGTCAAATTCCTAGGTATAGGGTTCTGGTCAAGTTTGTCTTCAAGGTCATGCCTCTGAAGGTCAATAAGTGCTCAGCAAGCCAGAGGGATGATTTTCAAAGTGTTTCTTCGAAAATTTCTATCTTGTGCAGTTAAATTTCACCTTGGATTTAAAAACCCTGTTTTTAAAGCCAAGGTCATTTTTCAAATTTTTGTAAAAAATGGTAAAATTTCAAAAGGCTTCCAAAGACAGCATGTAACCCTGGCTCCCTTGCCAAGATCCCTCAGATGCTATCCCTGCAAAAAGCATCAAAGAAAAGCATCAAATCAGTCAATTTCAGGACAAAGGAAACCAAGAAAAAGTCAAGTTTATAAAGTGGGTTTGGGCATGAAATTAATTCAAATCAAAGTTATAAAAGCCCAATCTCCCTCCATCGACCCTCATTGTGTATCCAAGTCGTTGAGCAAGTGCTTGCAAGTGATTTCGAGCTGAGTTTGGGAGCTTGACAGGCGCGCGACCCGTCAGACCAGGCGCGCGACCCGTCAAGCGCCTTCCAGCAGTGTTAATTTCTAACGGGCGCGACCCGTCAGTGGCGCGCGACCCGTTGGGTGAGGCGCGCGACCCGTCAGCGCCCTCCTTATAAAATCGCCTGCAAATTCATCCAAGGAGCCAACAAAATCGCCAAATTGCCTAAGGTAGGCCCTCCAACTTACAAATTGCTGCTTGTTATGGTTAAAGACATCATGAATACATTTTTAAAGATCTCATTGTGCAAGAGAAAAAGCTCTATGTGGCTGTGGTTTAAAATTGTAAAATATGCCTAGGGTTTTATGTTGTTTTAGGGTATTCCCTTGTAATCATTTTTTCCCATTTCCCATTTCATTTTCCTTGTCTTCCTATGTAAATTTCCCTTTTAAATTTGTAAAGAAAAACTAAACCCTACCCCTCTTCCCTAAAAACTAAAAAAAATCAAGCCCTAATCCTACCTCTCATAATACCCATGTAAACAAATGTATATAATGATGCATATGCAATGATTTTGAAATGTTTTTCCCTAAAATCCCTGTTTTATATATTTACTCCCATTTTCCCTTTAAAAGTATCCCTCCCCTAACATTCCCCTCGTGCTCCTTGTCCCCTTGAAACAGCATATAGATCAGCATTTTGCAAGGCAGAAACAGCAGCACATTTCAGCCACTTTGCTCCTTAAACAATGTCAGAAACCGAAACCTATGAGCAGACCGATGACCAGGCATCAGCTTCAGAGATTGAGGTACAGAGGAGGCCTCATAAGGGTGGAAAGGGTGGTCATCATAAGAGAGAGGAGCCCACTTCTTTGACAGATTTACAGGCTTGTCCTATGGCAGTTTCATGTTTCAAGTATATGTCTTGTTATGAGTTTTGCGAGAGGATCTCTCGGATTCAACATCACAGAGAGTTAGCTCACCTATTTGTTTTACATTTGCATGATGGGCATGTCAACCTTGCCGGGGTGGACTTTACATTGACACCCGAGATGATTGCACAGGCCACAGGGATACCTAATGTCGGAGAGGTATGGAATAAGCGCAAGGTGTTGGACAGTGTTCATTTTGAGCCTTTCGTTAGACCAGCACTCATGAGACACTTGACAGGTGTGTTTCCCTTCAGATTTCTCAGGAGTGAGTATGCTCCCATGATGAGGCCCATCATGCTCTATTTTACCTGTGAGGGCAGATTTTCACAGGTATATTCGTACCATATTCGCCTATTGATGCACTTCACACGGGTACGGATGATGAACATCCATGTTTTCTTCTATCAGAACATTGAGAGGATGGTGTCCATGATGCAGAGGAAGAGCCCGGCACAGAAGTATAGGAGCCTTTACTATTATGGTTTGATTCAGCTTGTGGTATTACATCAGTTCACTCAGCAGGGCATCTCATGGGAGGAGTTTATCTCTCGTGAGCTTTTCACAGCACCACCACCGCCACATCCTGAGGTTATTCACGAGGCAGGAGGACCATCACAGCAGCATAACATCCCCATGACTAGACATGTCAGCTCCTCACCATTGGTCACTTATCAGAGAGGCCAAAGGGCCTTAGTTGCAGCAGCTCGGCGAGTACTTTCTCCACAGCATGTGGAAGGGGTCTCGCCTTCTTCATCGGCTCAGCGAGTGTTATCTCCACATCAGGTGGAAGGGGCCTCGCCTTCTTCAGCAGCACAGGTATCAGAGAGGGGCAAGCAGCCCAGGATTGATGAGGGACCATCAGGTGTTCCAGATATAGAGCTTATTGATCTTGATGTCAGTTCTCCTAGCCGAGAGTCAAAGGAGATCATTCAGCACCTTAGAGCTGAAAATGATGCATTGCAGAGGAGATTCGAGGGGGCACAATGGACAATCTCATATCTAGAGCAGCGCAACAAGCAGTTGGAGGATGAGCAAGCTCTTGATGAGTTGTGGAGGATTCGTAGTGACCGCAACTTGAATCGAAGAAGACCCGGTGATCCATTGCCCGCTGAGCGAGAGTCTATGCTTATCTAGCTCAATGCTCACTTGGAGAGGCTGTTGGCTAAGGCCAACCAAGATAAGAAATTGTTGAGAAACATGAAGAACCATTATTGGGCACGGATGCACGTGTGCAAGGCGAAGATGAAGATGTTCCAAAGGCGGTTAGCCAAGGCACAAAAAAGGAGAAAGAGGCCCGATCCCCTCCACATTTTTGCCGAGGCTTCCTTGAAGGAGAAAGGCACTAAATAGCTCAGCCACAGCACAAATACCAAGAAATTTTGAACATTTTGGGTCAATTTTGGTTTTTTCAGGCAATTTACAGGTTTTGTCCATTAACGGATCTCACCCCCCGCACGACCCTTTCTCTTGGCAACTCCATTTTGCAAAAACTCAGCATTTCCAGATTTTTCATGAAAAGTTACATATGCTCATCCATTTCCAAGAGATTTTATGAAGTTTTGGGCCTCCAGAAAGTCAAAAAACAAGCAAAAAATGACTTTCTGCCACATTTTTGAGACACAGAAAGCAGTCTTGGGTGATTGCAATTTTGGAGGGGCAAATGACCACCAAATTCAGAAATTCCAGTTGGGTTGGAAAGTAGACTCACAGACCTTTCCAACAAGCCTACTCTTGCCCAATTTGGACACCTGGAAGTGCCCCAAAAGTTCCCTCAAAGGCGCGTGACCCGTCAGGCAGAGGCGCGTGACCCGTCAGGCAGAGGCGCGCGACCTATCAGGCAATTTTCTCAAAATTTCACTATATAGCTCAGAAAAACGCAGATTTGACCATGTTTGAATTTTTGGAGTGGATTGTTATCCTCCTTGATGTAAATAATGTAATTTTTTGATACTTTTACACTTATGTATCTCTTCTAGAAGATTCATTCATGAAATAGGTGAAAATTAAATGAATGAATTGGTTTCCTAGCTTATAGAGGCAAGTTGTTTTGACTGCCTAGTTTTCAGTGCTTAGTTTAGAAGTGGTTGAAACAGCTCCTAGGATAGTGAGCTCGACCCCTAGAGGCAGGGAAAGATGTTAGATGATCTATATTATGTACTTTCTGGCTCATTTTCATGGTTGGACTCTTGAGGGAGAAGCTATCATTGTATTATTCACTGTATCTCTGCAATTTTTGGCTAAGGAAGACCAGGGTTTTGCAGTCCTTTTTGGGATTCTTGTGGTTACATGTATTGATGGTGTGTTTCTCTATGTACTTGTAAGTGTGTTATGTGAATCATTTCCTTTCTTTTCCTTCTGCACATTAAACAAATGAAGTGTTAAAGTAGAACTCATGACTGTCATGCTCTGCTTTTAAGTTTGTTTAATTTCAATGTTTTCTACTGTTTAAGGAGAATTCAAAGTTATTGTTTGCTCTCCTTAGCTCCTCATCTTTCATTCTTAATAATCCACCTCAATCAAAGGAATCAATATTGTCTCCTACCTCGCCCCAGAGAACCCCCTGCAGAAACTGTGTCTTATCCCCATGCCCAAAATTGTCACTCCTCAATTTGCCACCAAAAACCCTAAAAAATCCCAAATCAACCCTTTTGATCAGTTTACTAGCCTAAAATCAGTGTTACCTTATTGGTTATCTCGCCCATTGAAGATCTTCATCGAGATAGACCGGAGAGAGCCCTCTCCCGCCCCGTAGGGCTAGCTACGAGGCTAAGTGGTTTGATGTTGCCTTGAGGTTTACCTTTCTCAGCCTGAGGTGAAATTTCAAGCGCTAACACCAGGAACTGCCAAAACTACTGGGAAAATCTGGAACTGTCGGGAATAGTCGGAATTGCCGGAACTTCCGGGAACTGCCGAAACTGCCGGGAATAGCCGGAATTGTCGGAACTGTCAGAATTGTCGGGAATAGCCGGAACTGCTAGTAATAGCCGGAACAACCAGGAAAGCTGACGCAGAGGGAAGAAGCTGGAATAGTCGGGAACTGTCAGAACTGCTGGAACCATCGAGAATAGTCGGAAATACCGGAACTGTCGAAACTGTCGGGAACAACCGAAATTGCAGGAACAGCCAGAGCATCTATCTCCGAAGGAGAGCAGCATGCAAGGGACAACTAACTAACATTGGGACAGTTGTATGGTACTTAACATCGAATCCACCAAGCATGAAATGTTACAGCTAGCATGTAAGGGACAACTAGCATGCAAAGGACAACAAGCATGCTAGGGACAACAAGCAAGCTAGGGACAACAAGCAAGCAAGATGCAGCGAGCGCATAGGTCAGTATCGCAACATGGTGTAGCAATGGCACATAATGTAGTACAGTGATGGGTACAATCATGATTAATGAAGCATGATGAGATGCAGCATAGTGATGATGGGTGCAGCATGGTGCAGCACAGTGAGGTGCAACATGATGACGAAATGCAACACAACTATAGGTGAAGGAGTCACCTTGGAGAATTAGTTGAAGCAGCATGTCTTCAACTGATCTCATGTATCATATTCTTAGAGATGATCTATGCTCTTATCTAGATAATTCAAAGTGTTGAATTTTGTTGTAAATGTACTATCTCTCTCTCTCTGTTGAACTATTGAAGAACATATAAGAAGAATTGATCAAGGGTTTCCCCACATTAGGGTTTGTCCCTAGCTACCGCCACATCTTATGTCCTCTTCTCTTCTGCGATTTATGTTTATGTTCTATCTACAATCTACTTTAATGTTGATGTGATTACTAATCTGGAAAATATATTGAGATAACTGTGAAAATTGAAATAAATTTCTCTAAGCATAGAACATACCTAAAATTAACATCATGACTATTTCATTTTAGTTTCTTACATGGATTATTATTATGTTACGGTTTATGTGATGTTGTTGGTTATGTGCATGATTCGGTAGAAAAGTTTAAAGTGGTAAGAATTGTTAAGAAGTCACACTACTGATTCACCACCCCCCCCCCCCTCAGTAGTGGTCAAAGGTTTCCAACAAACATTCCTCCTCTTTGGTTCTAATTTCCTGTTTAGTCTCAGATCCTCTTAGAAACTTTTCTAGCAACTCTAACTCCTCATTATGCTTCTTGAGCATTTCATCAAAATGCTTCTCCTCATTTCTATTCTCCCTTAAGTTATCTCCATGAGCCAACTTTGTCCCATTCTCTGCACAAGCAAGTTCTTGCAATTGTCCTCCAGTAATTGCGTTACACAACTATGTATGGGTCTCCATTTATTTACCCTTATGAGACAATGTGGTCTCATCCTCCTTCATCTCTATGACAACTTCAAATGATTATATTTCTTCTGCTAAACTTGCAATCATACACAAATTGTCAATTTTAAAAACACAAGGCTTTCTAGCCTCATTTGATGCCTATGTCATCAAATCTTCCTCATGTTGCTTTGAACTTTCCACATAGTTCATGAGACTCTCAATAGGTCTCCTATCAAAAGCATCTCCAATGAATGACCCTTGCTTGGTCTCACAAAATTAAAATCCTCCTTTTATCATGAACCTATGCTTAAGCTCAAATCCCAAAAGCATCTCATTCCTTAACTAGGCATTCATCCTTTGCCTCAGTTTCATTTTCAAAAAATTCCATTTAACTCTCTTCTATAGATTCCATCTATACCTTTGGTCTTCCTCACCTTCCTGTATCAATTCCATCATTGGATCTAGTTGTACTTTCATCACAGTTATTTCTCTATCAAATTTATCATGATTTGATTTCATATGGCTTTCCTATGGACCTTTATTATGACCATCAATAGTCATACTTATCCTTTCTCTTTCTCACTGTGAGTTGTATTCAAGCCTTTGTAATAAGCCTTCTCCATTACTTGTTATTTAATACCCCACTAAGCTTTCGCCTTAGCTCAACCTTTTTGTATTCTTAGGTTCTCTCCGCTGAAACCTCCTTCTTCTGAGCACTCCTTGATCTTATGGCTTCTACACTTATCTAGCTCACCTCTTTGAGAACCTTTCTTGTCCTCTTTCTTTCAACTTTCAGCTATAATAGGTCCTTTGCCCCATAGTCTCCAAGAACATTACTTGTTCTATATTACAATTCCCTTGTTATATTAATTTCACCCATTTCTACCTATAATCAACCTATCTCTTTCACATTTAGCTAGAAAAAAAAGACCATATTACCTCTTGTTTAAGCTCTTTTGAACATGCATACTACTACTACAATTTTCTCTAATCCTTCAACTAATTATGTTGTTGCATTCATCCATTGTTCTTCCTCATCTAAAGAACATGCTTTCCTCCCAAAGTAGATTTAATTTCAAATAACTCCAGTGTTATTTCTCCAAGAGCTTAACCTTCAAATATTCATTTCTTTTTCAAATCAAATTAATCATATAAAAACATTTCACCAATAAGATTTTACCAAACCTGAATTCATGCAAGTTGCACAAGCCCTATCTCTTTACTTCTTCTACCACAATTCTTCTCTCAATTGGTATTATCTGCAAATTAATATTTAACAATGTCAATCAACCACATAGATCTTCATTATAATAATGCATTTGATCTGCACTGGTTCATTCCTCCGCAGTTCTACCCAACTTCTCCTATTGGAACTATTTTCTTTGTCTGCAGATCCATTATTGAAAATTTCATTGTCCTTCAACTACAAAAAAAAAAAAAAAAACATGCTCTACTCCCAGAGTAGAAAAATCCTTCCATATCCTCAAAGAAATTTAGTATTCTTTATTGGCCTTCCCTTCAAATCTTAATCCATGCAATCCTCAATCCTCTATCATAATATAAATTACAAAGTAAAACAAATTTACTCTATTAGATTCTTCAAATCTAAGATGTTGCAAGCCCCAAATCTCCTCCAAAGAGCGTATCTATGCTCTAATTTCCTTTCCCAAAGAGCACATCTATTATAATACCACTTAATGTAGGAAAATCAACTTTTCCTACGTCTTCAACTTCTCTACTTCTGGGATGTCAATGCATTATTGACATCAAGGTGCCCATACACGTTTAACCACTTCTTGATCTAGTTCTCTAATCTTGCAATAAAACAAACACACAAAATATCTATGCATGTACCAAATTATTCCCTTACTCAATTGCCTCAAATCCCATAACAGGAATTGCTTCCTTCATATGATAGATTTCCACTATCTACCATTCATTATGAATTCATACATTCAAATTGGAATTACACAATCATGCAGAGACAATCATATAATGAAAACTTCATTTCATTAACATAATCTGTACATACATCTACTAAGTACTTGTCCCTCGTCTATATGGCATGATTCACATTCATTTAGCCATCATCTCTTTTCTTCACACTTGCTCTCTTTTTTATTGTTGGTAGGCTTATAATAAATAGAATTTAGAAACATCACGAACCTAAATTCACTTCATAAATCAAATTTTTCTAAATCCTAAAATCACTCCATAAATTAGATTTTTCTAAATCCTAAAATCACTCCATAAATAAGATTTTTGTAAATCCTAAAATCACTTAATCTATCCCTAGAATCTCTCATGCTTTACAAGTAATATTTGCTTTTAACATATTAACAAAATTTTACGTATCCAAAGAACTTCTAGATTCATGACTCATTCACTTAGATTTCCTAGAATAAATCAACTCAATATAATATTTACATAGAAGAATATGAATTCTTCTCAAAATGTCAAGACCCAGTTTAGAACGTTGTCCTCCAACGGTTTGATGGCTTAGAATATCTAATGCTCCTACATCATCAAGCATACATTAGGGCCTCTACTAGTAGAAACTTTGGTTATATGTCTTTATCTCACTCCCTCAAGTGGACTAAGTACTTGCAACAATATTTGTTTAGACTCCTCATTCTTTTACTCAATCGGGAAATATTAAACTTGGTTTTGAAAGCAAATATAATTTCTAATTCAAGGAAATGAAAGATGTATATAAAAAATGATCAATTTGTACATAAAATACAGAATGAGAAAGAAATTTCAAAGATATTAACAACAAATAAAGCTACAAAAATCCAAAATATGCACATGAAAGAAATGGTGCACAAGTCAAGTAATGAGGGCTCTCCAAGCATCAACTTGGACGCCTAAAAGAATTATATTGTAGAAAAGATTTATCTGTTGTAGAAACTCAATATTGTTGTATATAGTGATAAAAAGACACTTGGTGCAAAGCCTTAATAAAAAATATCCATGTACAAGGAACTTAATCCCCTAGTTTCACTTGTATGTGCATTTAAACAAAACAAAATAAAACTTAAATGTTGATAAATCTTACCTCTCGTCTTACCACTTTCACTCCTCCCTATCCTAAATGTTTATATTGGTAATCAAATACAAAAACCCAAGAAAATATTGTAGATATAAATCTAACTCTTAATGTGCTTCCCTCCCAAAATGTTGGTCTAATTTATGTCTCAATCCGATAGTTCATAAACTTAGAAGTACATCACTATAAGTGAAGAGCTTGTCTTAGATTTACTCTATGCTTCAATCTAAAATTATGGCTAATATGATTTTGACTAAAGATGCAACTTGGAAACAATATTTAAACCATTGTGAAATGTAGGCATGAATACTAGTTAGATCATTGCAATGAAAAATTCAAATTATAGATTGTAATCTCAAAACAACAATCTAATTAATCAATATGACAAAAAATTAACTAATCTTCTTCACTTTAGACTGCAAAACTTACAGTGGCAGTAAAACAATGTGTGAGAATCTAAGCCTTAATGAAATCCAACACAATAATGTTCTTTTCACTTATGTAGGCTATTGTCCAAAGAAGAAATTCTAGCACACTTACTTGGAATGAAATCTACTTTAAGGCAAGGAAAACAAGTTTGATTCAAGTTTGAATTGGTTGATTAAGCATGCATTAGGGTCCTTATTGGTAGAAAATCCATTTGTAGAGCCTTTGGCTCACTCCCTCGGGTGACTCAAGGAATTGCAAAAAATACTTTGTTAAACTCCTCAATATTTTACTTAACCATGCAATAATAAACTTGTCTCTCAAAGTCAATAGCTATTCTATGGAAAGAAAACTCAATTTCTTCATGAACACTTCAGCATTCAAACTATGATAAAGAAGTAACAATGTTGTAACTAAATAACAAGTTTATGAACAAAGGGAAATACAACAATTAGTGTATAAACAAAGTGATTTATTGCAAATAGAACATAACTTAATTTTCATATTGAAGTCTAAACATAAAAGGAAAAACTCATAGATATATACTATCAATTTTTCTACAACAATCCATAGTTATGTACAATGAAGAAGATAGTGCACAATCTTAGACAACGGGGGCCCTTCAATGCCTCAACTTGCACATTTAAAGACTACCATTTGAAGGAACTCAAGGAGACTACATATATTAATAGAAAGGAAGCTTGAAATTGAACTTCAATTCACAAGTTTTATGAGTATATGGATCACAATAGAAATTAAAAGCTCAAAATATAATCATGTCCCTCAAGCTTCACTTGCTTGTGTATTTTACACAATAAAAAGAAATTAATTGTTGATAATCCTCAATCCAACAAATCAATTTCTATTCTATACATTCATTTGGATGAGATTCTACCTCCATAGTGGTCGAAACTGTGGAAAAATCACAAGCACTCAAATTTGGGCATATTTTCTTGCCAAAATTGTGTATTTTCCTACTAACCAACTAAGTTGACCACACGTTGATTCAGTCTGTGTGAGGGAATTTTTTCCAAACCAATAGGAAACAAACCATATAGGGAAAACAATGAACAAAACCCATGTTCCCATTCCCACCCAACTAACCTACATATACCTCAACGAATGTGAAATTACTAGAGCACCTAATTTCTTATAAAATTTGGTAAAAAGAAATTACAATGCACAAAATTTGCTAAAATTCAAAAATTAAAAAGAAATTGATAAAAATACCTTTCAATGGTTTTATTAGTCAAAATATAAGTAAAAGGTGGTAAAAGTGACAAAAAAATGAGTTTATTTAGGCTCAAATAAAGTTTATTTTCATTGAAAATTTTCACCAAAATTGAGGACTAACACCACAATAGTGTTATCTATTTTCAAATGAAACACCTAGATATGAAAGGATTTGATAACCCCCCAAACTAAATAATGGTTTGTCTCTTGAACCACCAATGGTGAGTGGGATAATGGAAATCTTTTGGGAGAAGTCATCACCTCTATTTGGAGAAAGCCCATTCCATGAGAATATTGCTTGGTAGGAGTTTCCCTTGGCCCTTGGATAGTACTTTGGAACTTTTTGTTTGAGGGCCATAGTATTAAGGCATGCTCTATGTGTGGGAACTTGTTCTAGATTTTAGATATATTTACATTTATGGTTTTTCAATGTTATTACAATCTTGGTATGAATTTCACAATATGTATTTCTAGTCTTCTAGAATATATTTTCAGTGAGTTGTTGTCTTTTCGTGTTAAGACACTCTCTTTTGGGGATATGGTTCTTTGATTTTGTTGGGAAATGGTCATTTCAGTTTATTTGGCTTCAAAAAACTATGTATCTTTGACACATTAATAGCGGTGTGTGGCTTGTATTGTAGTGATGTTTTCCTATGTTTTGGATTTAGGGCCATTCTAAGTATAATTTTGGGCCCCTTATGACTCTTGTCAGGGGCTAGCATCATTGTTTATTTTTCTATGGTGTATCTATGGATTATAAGGAATCCCATGAAGTTCAGAGAGTCCTTCGAAGACATATAGAATCCTTTAAATGTAATATAACCTCTCTCTTCTACATGACTAGAAAAGTACTTGAAAATGAGCATCGATGTACCTCTCAAAGATGCCATAATTATGAACATTTTGGTCCAATAAAAACAACAAATAAATACCATGGAGGTAGAATGTAATGTGTGTTGAGAAATATGATCCTCAATACAAGTGAATGATCTCAATTTGCTACTTCCAATCACAAATTTAATTCAAGTAGAACTCGAGGATGTTATAGTTCACCAAATGATAAAAAACAAGGATCTTGGAAATTAGGACTCTCTTCCTTTCAACATTGGGTTGGTAGAAGCCAACATTCATCATGTTTTTTATTAAGTCTTACGTTTAGTAAAGCAATTATAATACTGGTTGTTTTCCTAAGATTTTATTCCTATAAGGATTTTTAGGATGGAGTATTAACATTTGTAAGATTCATTTTTTACCATATAAGGGTTGATTTTACCAAAGAAGGGTTGCATATTTGTTTGGAAACTCGTGCTACTGGTATTATGTACTCATTGTTATCTTTGCAACAATCTTTGACAATGTTACCAACTTAACAAAAACTTTACCAAGTTCTTGTTTTTTTGAAGGTCGCATTAAATCATGATTTCCATGTTTTTTTGAAAATTGGTGATGCAATATCACCCCTTTTTAATTTCAACGTTAAAATTCTAACATTTTTTAACCATGACATTAAAAACCAATATCATGATTACAAAATACATGAAAAAACACAATGAAATGCAAAAGTGGTGATGCAACATCACCTCTCTCTTCTTCTTCTTTTTCTGCTTTTTTCAAGGGTTAAATTCAGAAATTTTTCAATCATGGCATTAAAGACCAAATATCACGACTAAAAAAGACATGAAAAAACATGTTAAATGCAAAAGTGGTGATGCACCATCAATATCCATTTTTTTAGCATTTAAAAAAAAAATAAAAAAATAAAAAAAAAATCAACTTGGAATTAAAGACCAAACATCATGACTACGAAAAACCCTAAAACTTGACACTTAAAGTTTGTTTATCTTGAACCTTTTTTCTTTTTCTTCTTTTAAATACTTGTTTTTTAAGTGTTTTTCAAATTTGTCTAACTTCATTTTATTTTATTTTTGAGGTTAAAATTACCACTTAATTGATGTTATAACCTTGACCATTGATATCATTGAAAAAAAGAAAAAAGAAAAAAGAAAACTCGCATTACGTAACTTTTATTTAATTATTAGTTATTATTTTTATAGTAATTTTTAACCATAATGAGAATATTATTAATAAAAAAATATGTGCCTAGATAGCAACCTATGTGCAAGGATGATAGTTATTGTTATTATCTATTAGCCTACTTACTTGCCTCCCAAACACTAGGTGCTTGGAGGTGTAGACTCTCCAAAGACTTGTAATATCTGACCAAATTTACATTACATGTCAAGATGAAACTAAGATTAATGAACTAAGCACCATGATGATTATCCCCCTGTGGAGGAACCTTCAAATCAAGCTCTTTATCATTTCCATTACTTTGTTTCTGCATGGAAAAACTATGTTGCAAAAGAGATTCCTTCAAGTCTTCTTGGAGCTACCTAAGGGAAACCATCTCATCCTCCATTTGTCTATACTTAAAGAAATCCTCCATGACTTTCTGGAAAATCTCCATATGTAGCTTTATCACCTATTTCATTTTTACCCAAATTAAAGCTTGATTAGCCTCAATTATGATGAGTTGTTGATTTACTAAAAACTTAGATAGTTCATCCTTGTAAGAGTCTTGACCCTTATGTCTCATAGTTGTGAGATAATTTGTTTTGTTCTATAGAGTGTAGAGCAAGGAAAGACCCAAGTCGATGATACCAAATCGTCATTAATCAACTTCAAATAAAGAATAGTTTTGCCTCTCAATTGTGGAGAGATCACATAACCGAGTTTTTGATTTGAAAAGGAAACGGAGGAGTTGACACATTAATACTACCCCCTCACACAACGCTCCCACTTCCAATATTAGTTTACAACCTCGTACGAACCATTATCAAGTTTAAACAACAATATATATCTCATTCCAACCATCAAATCCGCCATAACTCCTATGAGCACAAAGGACCACAACCGTCCTGCTTGGAGCATTAATCCAATTGCTTTAGCATTAAATCAATTGAGGGCTAACACGAGGAACGAACTAGGTGGCGGTGAAGGCAAATCAATGTTCCATTTCCAACTCAATTGCATTTAACCTTGCCTTCATATGCAATTTTGTCTGCGTAGCTACACTTTAAACTTTGATGAAGAGGGATTAAAAACATTATATGGCCCCTCATAAGAATTTCTTTGTGACATTCACCATATCATTGCTATGGAATGGGAGTGATAGAGGGGGAGTCATTTCTCACGAGGACCCATAGCACCCTTAGAGTTATGTTGTCTCAAAACATGGAAGAGTGTTATATTGGATAAGGTTGATTTCATCTCTCAGATTCGTTCTATTATACTCTACAACTTGCAGTCTTTGGGAATAGTTTCAACAATTAGATGTTGGATCACAACACCACCAGGTCTTCAATTTTTGCCTCCTTTGCTAGAAGGAGCCCTTGCAATAAGCCAAAGGTATTTGTCGTATTGTTTGCGAGCTCCATTTCTGGATTTCCATCAGGGTTAAGAATGACCCCTCCCACTCTCGTCACCCCTTTTTTAATACTTTACATTTAAAAAATGAGAAAAAAAATTGTAAATATTTCTTTTAAGTGGCAAAAATCAATTTAAAGAACAAATAAATAAAATATAATAAAATCGCCTTTTTATTCTAAATTTTTTTTTTTTTTTTTTTATTGTGGTTCACGGGCACTGAGTGGCTGTTACATCCACAGTATAGAAGCGGGGCAGTTCCACCCGAAGGGATCTGCCCGTCGGCCTTTACAGACCTAACCCCGAGGGCATCGAGGAGATTTGACCTCGTGACCTCCCAACTGGGAAAGTACTTAGCAACGGGAACTCGACCATTTGAGCTATTCCTTGGGGCTAAATTTTTATTCTAAAAATTATTAAAAATACTATTTTTGTATTTAAGAGAAAAAGCAAATTACATATATATATATATATATATATATATATATATATATATATATATATATATATATATATATATATATATATATATATATATATATATATATATATATATATATATATATATATATATATATATATATATATATATATATATACCAAAAAAAAAAATACATTTAACAATTCAAAAATGGCCATATAAAGAAATATTGAAAATAAATAATATTAATATTAATAATAAGGGTGGCAGGAGGGGGAGGGATTCTTATTAATCCCGACGGAATAATTGAAGCAAAGTTCTCATGGGGACTAGGAAGAAGATCTAATAACCAAGCTGAGATGTATGGGCTCTTGCAAGGTTTATTCATCGCCAAAGACAGGGGTGTGGAAGACATAATCATCTTTGGAGACTCGTTGATTACGATTCAATATCTTAACAATGAAAATAATCGAAATGACAACTCTCTTACTAGGGTCCTTTAGAGAATCAAAAGTCTAATGGCAAGTCTTCGCTCGATGAACTCTTAACACATCCTTTGAAGCAACAACACAAAAGTAGATATGATGGCAAACCAGGATTGCTCTCTAGAAGAAGTTGAGTTTGTGATCAATGATCAAAGGAACGTGTGCCCAATCCCTTAATTGAATGCATGTCTTTGAATATAAGGACCTCCCTTATGTTTTGTTTATGAAAAAACCATGATTGCAATCACATTTTTCCATGTATTTCACATTTTTTGTGTAGTAAGGTCCATCAAAAGTATGCAAGATGGGTACTCCTTGGATTAAAAATTAATTTTTGCATTCAACGGGTGCTCCCGGAGTGAAATCATAGAAAGATAATTGAAAATACGAGTTGAAAAAGTAGTTTTTTCTTTTAACCTCCAAACATTGATGAGGTAATCTAATCTTATTTTATTATTTCCACTATTGTTTTATAATATTCCCTAGGAGACCCATTTTAGACCTCAAAATTTCTCTAATGTTTCAGCTCGTGGGTATTCTAGATCTCTGGGATAGTTGGCTCAAAGATCAAGAGGCCTGATCCGAGACAGAATAGCAGTGTAAGATTAAGTTTAATACGGGTCACATCTCAAGAAGGTATTGTTGCATTTCTAGTTTATGGCTCTATTCTTTGCTTCAATTTGGGTATGAATAGAAATACTAGGGATCTATCCCTCTCCTTCTGCCTTGGGGTTGTTTATTGGCGTGTTATAAATGAGACTGTGACTACATTATTTATTTCGGTGCCTTGGACGTCTCTTTCATTAGACAATTTCCATGGGTCCATCTATTTGCAGAGGTGGCATCACCCTTGGTCTGCTTACAATCTCTGCCTAGTTTTTCATGGTAGTAGTTCCCTAGTTAATAATTTAATCACAAATCATAGTAGAATTCATAGGTATCTCTCCAACATAAGCCTGGAAATTCTGACAAGGTCATTGGAGTTGTCACATATCATCTTAAATCGGAATTAGGTTTTTTCTCAAGGTGGTCTAGTGGACATAGATTAAAACTTTGAGTCTCTCATTGCTTGGCTTCCCATGAAGCTCTACACAAAGCAAATTATGATCTTCAAGTCAAAATTTTCCAAATATCTCGTGCTCAGATTGATCTTACAAATAAGATCATATCTCTTCATTTTGAGCTTTCTCGGTTGGTTGATGAAGTTGATGCTCTTAGGAGCATGGTATGGACCTCAAACTAAGCAAAGATGCCCAGGAAACCACATACATGTACCAGGAGGATACAAGCCATCGTGAAATTGATATCAACAAGCCAACTACAGATAGTAACTAGTACCTCCAGTAAGCTCGCTCAATGGATTTTGGTCTTTTTTGTAAGTATGCAATCTAAGATAATTTTGTGTTGGGCATCTGGTAGCCATGCAAATTTTTTAATTGCATGCTCGGTTAGTCATATTATTGGGTCTTTTTGCACTCATGAAAGCATGATTTCCATCTGTCTATTGTTAAGTCTTTGTAATGTTCCCAATGCAAAAATTTGGAGATTTCTTGAAATTTAACTAAAAAATACTTCAAATAAAATTTCCATTCATAAACAGAAGATTTCCATGTAAAATATAACAACATAGAACTTTAAATAATAATATAATGAGAAAAATTAATCTCAACTTTATTTATAATATATAAACTTAGGTTTTACATGTTGAAACAACTAATATAGTTGAGATAGAACTGGCCTCAAGAATCTACTCCAATGTTGTGTTGGCCCTCCAAAACTGAACTAAAATTCCACTACTAAGCTCCCCTGTGAATTTTGGATGAATTCAGCAAGGGGAAATGGGTACTCACCCAATCTCACTAAATCAGCTCAGGGCTTTCGTCCTGGGGTTACAAATGAAGTAGAGAATCGGGTTCTCAAACCTATCATACAAAAGAAATATCAGATCCAAGATGTCCTCTAATGGCCTCCTCCTCCTCTTTTTATAGATCTGATGGACCTCCAATTTTATTATTTTTTTAATCATTGAGCACATTTCCCTCTTTTTATTTCAATTAAAATCTCTTTTTAATGTGGGAAAATGGTAAATTGGCCACCATCCCTCCTCAGGCCATTGAAACTAACTTCTAACCATACTATCCTATAGATCTTCTCGTTTAGGTTCCAAAAATATATTACGCTAAGGTGTTATGTCAAGTATTCCTCCTGGAATGCCACTTTAAGCATAATTAATTGAGTTATGCCCATTAATAAATCTGTTTATTTTTAGTTGTCGGAATGTAATGAAACAAAAGACAAACCATGCGAATGATGGAATATACTAAGCAAATGTCGTCAAACCTCATAAAAACTCCTCAAAATCACTCCAAAAGCCCCTGGGCACACTGATAGAGTAAACCAGCTCCTGTGACTTAGTTGCCTCCAACCCAGCAAGTCCATCCTCACCATGCCATAAGGGAAACCAAAAAAAGGAAGATGACAAATCCTCTCGCCCCAAGATTGCTTGACCTCAAGCAATCCATATATGTCGACCAATCTGGCGGTCCAGTGCAACTGGGAATCAATACCTGGATCCCATACAAACCACTAGGTGATGCAATACCTCTATGCCAACCAACCAAGAACGAATCTCCTAATGCCCGAATCCCATACTAAACTCTAATTTATCTTGCCATCAATAGATCCTCCTAGATCCCAATGCCACCATGTCCAATCATCATCATCCCAATCCCATGGCTCTACTTTTGCTATGTCTCCAGCTATAGTTGTTTCTCCCTCACCTGAATACCAACTCATCACCTCTCTCCAGTCTAACCCCTGACTCAATCCAATGCCAATCCCACTCTCCTAATGTTGGGATGGAATGTTGAAGAGTTGGTGACCTATATCTCACTACCAACTAGAGCATGCAATATTCGTCATGTTTAAGGGTCCCTGCTCTATTAAGCCCCTGACTAAGATATTGTACCATCTATAAGATACCAACTCATGATCTTTCACCAATCCAATGCATGGACACTAGTGTATCGAACAATTCTACTAGGTTGATATTGGTCCCTGCTCAACTCATGGTGCTCTGCCTAGTCAATCAACAAGATATGTCTAACAAAACCTGCCCCTCTCTCTATAATAGGCAAAAGTGGGCAATATGTGTTGCAAGCCCTGTTTATGTACACCTGGAGAGAGTTACGGCCTGGAAATACTACAACTCTAATGGTTGCCAACGTACCTATTTTCACGGCATCAATGGGTAGGCCAAAATATAGATGCATCGCCATCTCCAACAACTCCTCCCTCCTCTAATCAGAAACTCCATGCTCCTCCAGTCTACCACCCTCCTACAAAACTATCCTGTAAGGATTCAACACCTCCTAAGAACAAGTGTCCGTAAATACTACCACCTTGTTGGTTGTCTGTACATATGTTTTCTCCTCATCAATTATTGGTCCAAAAGATGACTACTCATCCAACTCCTTCATGGACTCAATATGAGCCTCCAGCTGTCTCTCTACATTGTGCATATCATCCTCTGAAGCTGACTCACGCTCCTCTATCTTCCCTCCATGCCGAATCATCAATCGCTCATCTAGTAAGTCTGCCCCCCGAACAATTTTCTACTCATCGTACTCCTCTATATCACATGGATGCATATCCTGGTTGTTGCCATCAAAACCACATGACCGCTCATGCTCCTTAGGGGTATCGTCATATGAACTCGTGGACTCAATCATAAAAGCGGAATCCTCATCCGAAAATTCAAAAGGAATCTCCCTCTGATTTACCCTTGTCATCTCCTCAGTGTCACTCATTCATGAATTGTCAAATCCCTAAGGTTCCTTGCATATGAAGCAAATACCCGTCCTCCTCAACTCATTCTTGATACATGGTTTATCACCAAAAATCCACTGCAACTCCTCCTAAGTCAACCATCTCCTGAACAACCCAATGTTCTGCTCAACCAACCTTTTGGCTAGTTCATAAGAAACAAGTGAAACCAATTGTTCCTCCCTCCAAATGGCCAACAATTTAGACTGCAACCTCCTGCAAATGGCATCATGGCCTCCCATACATGGGGACAAAATGGACTACATGTGTGTTATGACCGTGTCAAGATGATGTTTCCTAACGTTGAAGAAGCATTGGAACATCTGCAGTATCAAGTCGTTACACTCTAGCTCAAACATGAGGTCATAAGATCTAACCAAGGCCATGACTTTTAGAATCTCTAACCTCTTCCCAAAGGTAGGTCCCTCACTATTATCCAAATCCTGAAAGGTCTCCACTATCAGTCTAAAGACTCTCCTCATAATGACATCACTGTAAGGAGGTATAGGTGTGGTCATCATCATGATACTACTAAGACAAGAGACAACTAGAATTTGACCCCTACATAAGGATGCTCCAAAAATTTGTGTTGTATGAGAGAAAGCATGGTTGGTTTTAGAGCCCAAATCAAGCTCTTCCCATCTGACTGATGCACCTTGGAGAGGAGTGAATCCAGTTCTTCTAGTTTGAGAATGGATTTTGTTGTAACCCCCATGCATCTCAAATATGTTCCAAGAGCATAACGTTTGGGACCCAATTCATGTTCTTATTGTGGTTGGTCTTGTTGTAGCATACAAAGTATCCCTTTGGAAAATGTTTTATTGATTGATGTTGCTAGTTTATTAAGGGAATTTATGAAGGTTTCATCCATGTTTTAGATCAATAGTGACAAGTACATCAAGATGTTTTACCAATGACCTTGACTTACTGACTCTCCCAACTTACATTCAACTCAACAAGGACAAGGTTGCTTATGACAATGAGTAGCAATCTTATAGCAATACAAGGTTTTTATACACAATGTAGAAATATGAGCTCTCAAGCTCAACTATATATGATCTTGCCACTAATATACAAAATACAAATTCATCAATCATAAACCTTGACTCAAGACAACTACAATAACACATTGGAAATCCCCTCTTTCTCTCAAACAACACAAATCTCCCTCATTCTATAGCAATGATACTCCATGGTCTTGTACAACTTAATACATAACAATACAAGGCTATGATAATGGGCATTAAAGATACAACCAATTTCCCCATACGTCAAAGATACATTTATCCAACAACATTAATGAACAACCCTTAGCACTTTGACTAACATATCAACAACATACTTTCTGAACTCAATGACAGACTCTACAACTATATATTCACCAATCTCAGTGTCAGTGATAGGTTAACAACTTATCAAAATATACATGACTATAAACCCTTTCTTTGTAGATAACAATGTTATGGAGATCTTGGCTGAAAGACGTTCTAGTTGGCGCTATCTACTACGCACCCACCACCACGAGTAGTGACGACAAAGAAGAATGTGTCATTGAACCTGGACCAGCCGCGAGGTAGTAGAGTCGAGGGACAAGTTTGATATTCAGGCTCTCATAGCTTGAAACTGTCTTCGTTATGTTAATGTGCAGGTACAATAGGATTGATGGTCGTAGACAAGTTGCGCAAGAAGACTGGAGGGAGGTGTAGGTTGTCTTAGCCACAGGCATAGATGAATGAAAACTTGCAGTGGATGGAAGGACTAAAATAAGGTTATTGGGGCCATATATTAACTCTGGTGGGTGCAGGTTGTTGGTTGAATCACAATACTGTATCACTCTACAATATTTTTTGTTGATGCAGTTCTCAGTACACGGGAGAGGCATTCAAATAGATTATGGAGTGCTATGAATCTTTTGGTTTCGGTGGTACTTGTTTTACTCACTGTTAACTGAGGACTGTGAGGAAGCCACATTACTATTGGTAAAGTTAGAGTGGGTGAACAAGACTGATACATATTAACAAGATAGATTTGCAGCGATACGTATTAACATGATAGATTTGCAGCTACTTTGTTTTAGTAGGTCCCTTATTAGGCTTTAGAATATTCTATGTCTCTCTCAAAATCTTCTTGTAGGATTTACACTCTCAGAGATGGATCATCAAAGGAACAAGTGACTGGTGCTTTAATATATTGGTGATTTACTAACATTGGGGCAGATTTCTTGGAAATTAGCGGTTCATTTCAATTAGCCTATTCAAGATTGGCGGTTTATAGAAGATTGGAGGTATTTGGGCTTGGTGGGGACATTTTGAATTCCCCAGTTACCACGAATTTTATACCCATTGGGTGCTTTCCTAAGTGTACTCACATAGTAATATTTCTCTCTTCTTTCTCCTGACACCTAGACTCCTCATAACTGTCTCTCTCCCGTAGCCGTTTCTCCCTCTGATTCGCATATATCCCATATTTTCGTAGGGATAGTGGAGGTATGTTTTCCCCTTCCTTGGTACCTTTCCTTTTGGCATTTGGCAATCCTATGTCATTTTTGGTGCACTGATTCATTACTCTCCCTTTATCCATCTGTCCTTGAACATTGACGCATGCTCTCCATGCAACTCCCATCTTCCCTAGACCCTGAGGCCCTCATTGCCATCACCATTGAAGCTGAGATTCGAGGAGGTTTAGTACCACCGAGTGATATTCCTCAGGTTTTTTATTTTGATCCTCTTGAAGTTTCTGAGACTGGTTCACGCGGTTTTTCTTATGGAAAAAATGGAGGTGGCAGAAATTCCAAAGCTCTGAAAGTGAATTCCATCCTGAAACCTTTAGCGCTGCAGCCTGAGTCTTTCTGGGATAGTATTGTGAGACTAAAATTGCGCGCATTGATCGGCTGTTGGAAATTCACATAACTCATTGGCGAACAAATCAATAATTGGATGGCTTCTTTCTAGGTTCCCAAGCTTGGATGTCGTCCGAGGATTAGTATGTTGCATAACGGTTGGGTTTGCTTTCATTTTCTCAATCCTGAAGATGTCGACCCCATTCTCACACTACATTGAGTTAAGGGTCGGAGGTTCCTGCTGTTGCAACATTGGCAAGCTGGATTCAATCAACAAACAACATCCCCACGACGTAAGATTGTTTAGGCGAAACTTCTGGGATTACCCCTTGAATTCTGAAACCGCTCGGAAATTATTAATATTGCAAATTCCATTGCTAAAATTTACTTTTGGGATGAGGGTGGTATTGGCCAGATGGATAAGAAAGTTTCCTGGGTGCTCATTGAGGTGGAATTTGGTTGAGTTATCTAAACCAAATCCTAATCTAGTTCAACATACATCCCCTTTGGTTTCTCCTCTTCCCGGGTCATCTATTCCTCCTGCTCTAAATCTCCAATTCATATTTGCTTCACCTACATCCCCTATTTCCCCGGACCAAGAGTTGGAGGCAATGTCATTCTCTGATTTTGTCAGTCTAGAACCTTTGTCCATAAAGAAATCATTTTTCCACCTCAGGGAACCACTAGATAAAGGTAACTTATCCTCATTTCCTTTGGCTAATTCATCTTCTTCAACCCCTGTGGTTACTCCATCACAATCCCGGAAGAAGAAATTTGTTAAATTCAAGAAGCTCTCCTCTTGTCTATACTCGGACACACCTCTGAATAGTTTTGTCCCATCATCTTCACTCTCTCGAGTCCTTAGAGCAGACGAGCCTATTTCTCCTACCCCCCGATGGTTATTCTATCCTTCAATATTAGGGGACTTGGGAACAAGCATAAATCACACTCATTGAAAGGTCTCATTCATAGACTCCAGTCGAATTTGATTCTTCTGCAAGAAACCATGATCTCCAAGGAGAGATCATGGGAAATTCTCATCAACATTTGCCCTGGGTGGCTTGTTAGTGCCACCAATTCTTGTGGACTCTCTAGTGGATTAGCAAAGGCTTGGAAGCCATTTAGTTTCAAGCTTATGGTTTATTGTACTCCTGCAAGTATTTTACTTTTTGGTTACCCCTGGGTCTCTGCTTCTCGTATCCGGATAATCAACTGTTATGCTCCCTATTCTGGCAGGAGAAATTTCTGGGACAGGGTTTTGGAATCTAGTATTCTGGATCTGCCTTCTATTATTGTGGCTGGTGATCTTAATTTGACAATTGATAGTAATGAAGTTTGGGGTCATAAGGTGAAATCTGATTCCTTGGAAACTTATTTCAAAAATCTATTTTTTGCTCTATCCCTCCGAGATATTCTTCCATCTAAGATTGTCCCTACCTGGAGCAATGGACGAATAGGAATTGAATACATCTCTAAACAATTGGATAGATTCATGGTTAAAGACCAACTGGTCTCTAGTTTGACGGATCTCCAATCTTTGGTTTATCCTTCATTTACTTCAGACCATCTCCCAATTCTTTTATCCTGGACTGGAGACACGGGCCGCAAGGCATATCCTTTTAAATTCAACCATACGTGGTTGATGCACAAGGACTTCATTGATATCTCGCACAAGGTTTGGAATGAACAGTATCCTTATCTCAGCCCTATGGATCATTTGAGAACTAAACTACAATGTCTTAAGAGGGAGGTTCACAAATGGGTCAAAGAGCAAAGAATTGCTGACTCCCATAAATTGGATTTCATAGAAGCCTCTTTGTGGGCTCTTTTCGATCTGGATGATCCCCTGTTCACCTTTGAAGTGCACAAGAAACAGATTTTAGAATTGGAAGCAAAGAGATCTATACAAGGCACAGGAAATGGCTTGGAGACTAAAAAGTCGGGTGATATGGGTTGAAGATGGTGACCGAAATTCGAAATTTTTTCACAGATTTGAATCTATGAGGTGCAAGGTAAATGGAATCTGGAACATTTGTGGAGAAGGGGGTTATGTTCTCACCTCTCAATCTAATATTGAACAGGGCGCATACCATCATTTCAAAACTCTTTATTCTGAAAAAGAACTTGTTTTTAGAGACCAAATGGACTTTATTAATCATATGCCCTTGATGCTACAGGAGTCTGAGAATGACATTATGGGAAGGCTTGTTTCGACTAAGGAATTGCATTATGTTCTCCTTGCATGTGCCAAGGAAAAAAGTCATGGACTAGACGATTGGGGGGTCAAACTATACATTCAATTTATTTTTATCTTATGTCATAGGATCTTTTGCACGATGTGGAAGAATCCTTGATTAAGATATGTGTTTCGAATGCTATCAACACTACTTTCATAGGATTAATCCCACAAAAAAAAGAGTCTAGATTCTTTTCTCGATTTTCGGCCCATTTCCTTCTGCAATTT
Source organism: Pinus tabuliformis (assembly GCA_031772625.1). Taxonomy (NCBI): domain Eukaryota; kingdom Viridiplantae; phylum Streptophyta; class Pinopsida; order Pinales; family Pinaceae; genus Pinus; species Pinus tabuliformis. The sequence continues at coordinate 1,044,993,843 of CM062818.1, read as the reverse complement.
TGTCTATAAACTGATTTCTAAACTTATTGTTGTCATGCTTAAATCTCTCCTTAGAAATCATATATCACTGGAGCAGTTTGGCTTTATTGAAGGGTGACAGATTCAAGAGACAATGGCTATAACGCGGGAAGTTTTACACACTATTAAGGTCAAGAGACCTAAAGCTTGCCTAATGAAGATTGAAATTACCACGGCTTTTGATAGTGTTGACTAGGAATTTCTTAGAGTGATTCTCTATAAAATTGGTCTCAATATCCACAATGCTAACTGGATTTTAGCTTGTGTATCCTCTGCCAATTTTGATGTGATTATAAATGGCCTCCCTACTGATTTTTTCAAAGCACACCGGGGATTAAGGCAAGGATGTGCTTTATCCCCAATTATGTTCATTCTTATTATGGAATCTCTCAGTAGGAAAATCTCAGACTCCAGGGATAGAGGCTTGATCAAGGGCATCACTATGACTAGACAGATCCGTATTACACATTTGATTTTTGTTGATGACCTCCTACTTGGTGGTGAGTCTTCTATCTCTGAATGATCGCAATTTCATCATATATTAAACATTTTCGGATATACTTCGGGACTTATCAAGAACTCACACAAATTTGAAGTGATTTCTTCACAAGTGCTTGGGGATGTGATCAAACATATTTGTGGTTTATTTGGGATTTCTTCACGGGATGTGGACTCTGGATTTCAATATTTGGGCTTCCAAATTAAACCGAATCTATACAAAATCATTGATTGGAGCTGGATCATAAAAAAATCGATCTCAAATTAAAAAATTGGACTTTCAGGTGGCTCTCCATTGGGGGTAGGCTCATTCTTATCAAAGTTGTACTTCAGTCTTTATCTGTATATTAGATGCATCTCTATATGCTGCCATTGGAGATCATACATAAAATTGATGCAATTCTAGCTAGATTTCTCTGGTCCGGTAAAGAGCAATCATGTAAGATTCATTTGGCTAGACTGTCTCTTTTATCTAAAGTTGTTGAACATGGGGGATGGGGGATCCTAGACACCTTATCTTTTAATAGGGCTCTCATATGAAAAAGTTTGTGGAGAGGATTGTCGGGTAGGGGTATATGGTCTCAGATCATCAAAGGTAAATATTTGGGCTATCAGGACTTCGAAGTCTGGATTAAAGGTGGTGCTAAAATCCCTCTCTCAACTTCATTTATATGGCGCAATATGATGAGACAAAGGCATTGGCTATTTGCAGGGCTTTGCTGGGAGGTCGGTGATGGCAGTAGGATCGAGGTTGGGCTGGACACTATAGGTGGTTCCCAAGGGGTTCATATGCTATATGTTCCTCTCTTACAACACTTGCATGACAGAGGTATTTATCTTCTATCTCATATTGTTTATTTTCGAGCTCACCCTCCATATATTCAAACTTGGCTTTGGGTAGAGGACATTGATCTATCAGGTCTTCTAGCTACCAAATGGACTCTTTATATTAGACAGATTGAGGCTACAAGTATTTTTATTTCAGATAAGATTGATAAGATGAGATGGGTTGGACAAGTCCACAAGAACCTGATTGCGACCAAAGACATTTATAGGTCCATTTCCATCCCAACTAATCCTTCTGTGGAGCTATCCTAGTTCCACAAATCCTAGAAATGGAACTTCCCATTGAAACTTAAATGTTTCGGATGGTTGGTCTTGAATGACAAAGTTCTCACTTGGAAGAATTTAGTTCGCAGAGGTCACATTGGTCCTAGTATCTGCTTGTTGTGCAAGCAAAATTCGGAAGATGTTGAACATCTCTTCATGAACTGTTTGGTTTCCATAGAAATTTGGTTTTCGGTCCTTAGTGTATTCCAGATTGTGGAGGATTGGAAGCATATTACACTGTTGACATGTTTTAAGCATTGGTTTCAGACACAAGTTTTTGGTACCCTACCTTTTTTCATCATTTGGGGCATATGGCGTTGCAGGAACCTTATCATTTTTTAAGATAAGCAATCTGATATTAGATACACTGTTATGGGGATTGTTTCTCATTTTTCTGAGACATGACCCATGAAACAAATTAAAAAATCTAGACAGGTCATATTGCAAGACATCTGGAATGAATATCCGGTGGGATTCTTCGATGGGGCATGTAAATCTGGACTGTGTGGATGTGGTGTTCTCATTGCTACTGAACTTGATAAGTTTTATCACTTTTGGTGGGAGGGTGGTTCCGGTTCCAACAACAGAGAGGAAATCATCGCACTATGGGGGCTGCTATTCACTGCTAGTTGGCTCAACATTTCCAATCTGCATATTTTCGGGGACTCTAAAGGATGCATTGATTGGATAAAGGGATTGTCATGTTTCCAGCGTCATCTTTTGACCTATTGGATGAAGCGCATTCGTATCCTGATTAATGCATTTCAGCGCATTGATTTCAATCATATATATAGGAAGCAAAACCTCATCGCTGACTTACTCTCCAAAAGAGGCATTTCAGCACCTCTTGGAGTCATACATTATGTATACAACCGAGACTCCAGATTTGATTTTGGCACTATTTTGATATCTTAAATAGGACTAGCATATGTCACTTGTTTTCTCTTCTTTGTTTTTTTTTTTTATCTAAACACTTCTGAACAATGGATGATAGCACGGGTTTTTTGTTGTTAAATTTGGTATTATATTCTGGGACAGAAACATGTAATTGTAGTTAGAAGGCGTTTTTTTTTTTTTTATTGATATAGCAGCCAATCACAGCAATCCATTTATCCATCTACAGGTTGAGCTGGAACACATTGCGTTCCAATGCACCAGAGGATATTCAAACCATACACAGGCAATCACGAACTCTGTCAATCAAACTGTGCACGATGTGATTCAGAGCATCCTCAATTTTGCTACAGGTGTCTTCATCAACTCTTAAACATAATGTAGTCAACCTCTATACCGGTCCATCACTTAAAGAACACACTCTATTGCACCTTTCACAGCAAGGCGGATTTCTTGACTGGTTCAGTGTACACAGACCACTAATCCAGCGCGTCTTATCATTTTCATGGTAAATGTACATGGCGTCTTATACGCTGCTCTTTGATGACCACGAACCACTGATCCAGCGCACAACACTTTATTACGCTCCAGTACGCTTAGCCCTTCATGTAATCCGTCACGCGGTCATGTATAAATTCAATGTTCCAAAATTCGCGATACAAGTGACTCACTCGATCAGAGAGGTAACCTCGGCCCCCGCTGACAATTTCGCCGAATCAGCTGCTCCAACTGAATGCGGCTCTAAGTCTATCCAGTGGCCACACAGTCAAGCCTATTATGTTGATTCGGTCCTCTAACCTGATTTTACGATGAAAATTTGACGACAAACAAAAAAAAAATCGTTGTAACTCGGTTTTGATGCTTCTGGCGGCTGACTTGGTTGATGCACCTTAACGTAATCAGCCATTGGTCAACCAAATCACCTCATGCAGGGTTCTGCCATCGCTCCTCTGGTCTGCGCACAGGTGCATTACACAAACATTCTTTAACAGGCTCCACGCACCAGCATTCACGAGTTCTGATCCAGCAGAGGAACTTCAATGAATTTGTCCGTCTCTGATCTCAACTTCCTACGTATGCATATGATTACTGCACAATGATTAGGAATCCACGGAATAACCACAATGCCAGCAGCCTTCCTCACAACTTTCTCATCCTGTGTGAGTGTTTTTTACAATCACAATAGACAGATGCAGCTAGTCCTCTTCCATGTCATGTTCAAGGGATCACATGCAACATACATACTTTGTTGATCGCATCGACCATCGCTCGGTTAATGCACCATTGTACTGAAAATACCTCAGATTACGTTTCTGACCAATCCAATGCTCAAACCCAGTTCAACGCATATCACACAGTTCCCAATGCACATTCAGACACATCATTTTTTTAGTACTTGGATCAAGGTATGCGTTCATCTTCACATGGCACCTCCAAACTGCATTGTCACATTCATGTACGTCATTTTATAAAAAACAAATGCTCCTTCACAGAAATAGTCAACATACAATCCAACCATTCCAATAATTCATGCTCGGATAAAGAGGAACTTTGTGTTGGACAGTATACAGTCTTGGCCCTCCATGAAATAAGGAAGGATATCATTCCAGTGGACTAGAAATTTCGGCCCACAATCACTATAAATTTGTTCTTCCAAAAATAGTAACTCAACTCTTCAATATTCAACTCAACATTGATCTACAACAAAAGATGCACAACTTTGATACACTATAATGTTTTAAATCCAAAAATTTGGAGTTTTCTTGAAATTTAACTCAAAAAATACTTCAGATAAAATTTCCATTTATAAATGGAAGATTACCATGTAAACTTTAGCAACATACAACTGTAAATAACAATATAATGAGCAGGAATAATCTCAATTTTACTTATATATAAACTGGTTTTACATGTTGAAACAACTAATATAGCTGAGATAGAATTAGCCTCAAGAATTTGCTCCAATGTTGTGTTGGTCCTCCAAAACTGAACTGAAATGTCACTGCTAAGCTCTCTTGTGAATTCTGAATGAATTCACCAAGGGAAGATGCCTACTCACTCAATCTCACTAAATCACGCGAGGGTTTCTCTTGTGAGGCTACAACAAGAAATATCAAATCCAAGATGTCCTCTAATGGCTCCCTCCTCTTTTTATAGATCCAACTAGAACCTCCTATTTATTATTATTTTATTCATTGAGCACATTTCCCTCTTTTTATTTCAATTAAAATATTTTTTTTTAATGTGGAAAAATGGTAAATTGGTCACCATGCATCCTAAGGCCACTGAAACTCACTTATAACCATTATAACCATCTCAACCTGTAGATATTCTCGTTCTGGTTCTAATGAGCTATTACGCTAAGGTGTTTTGTCAAGTATGCCTCTCGGAATGCCACCTTAAGCGTAATTAATTGAGTCGGACCCATTAATAATTCTGTTTTTTTTAAGTTGTCAGAATGCAACGGAACAAAAGGCAACTATGTGGATGATGGAATATATCAAGCGAATGCCATCGGACCTCATAAAAAATCTTCAAAACCTCTCCAAAAGCCCCTTGGCCCATTGATAGAGTAAACCAACTCCTGTGACCTAGCTATATCCAACCATGGAAGTCCATCTTGACCATGTCGTAAGGGAAACCAAAAAAAGGAACATGACATTCTTCGAGTCTTTTGTATAGATTGTCAGACATGTACAAGTCTTTTGGTCAAATTTGAACTTTCAAGATGTAATCCTCATGTATTTTGTTGTGATTGGGCTATCATTATTACTCAATTTTGTTCAAAAATAATGATAATAATAATAATAAAAGAAACTATTGCCCGTGGAGCGTAGACCAAACGGTGACAAAGTGTTTTGTTGAGTCACTCCATGGTGAAAAGGTCACTAGTTTGAAACTCCATGGGTAAAAATCGAACCATGCTAAGCACTAGTGTGACCCAAGCAAGGTGTGATCCTGGGTTATTTTGATGGCTTAGATGACCATGGATCGCAGCGACTCAAGCCACAAGTTTGACTTGCGAAACATCTCAAGACTCAAATTACCTAGCAAACAAAAAATAATAATAATAATAAACTAATTAAAACATTTTTTAAAAATAGCAATATATTTTTAAAAATAGAATAAAAAATAATAATTTGTAAAACTTAATAATATATTTTTTTAAATAATTAAATAAAATTTCTATAATTTTAAAAATAAAAACAATTAAAATTAAAAAGAAAAAATGGTAGATAAAACACATAATACTATGTTTTGAATCGAGGAGGGCTATGCTTGGCATCCCCCTCTCCCACCCCCTGCATAGTTCACACAACCTTCCTATTTATATATATATATATGAAATGATTTTTTTTATTTGTTTTATTATTATTTTTTTAGTATATTTATTTAATTTATTGTTAATTTGGGTGTCTTTACATCCACCAAGGTGATGCATATTTCTCATGCCAGCGTTTCTTGATTCATTAATGAGAAGGGTTGGGTGGTGATCATTCTCTAAGCACGTTGAAGTTTCATTCATTGCAAATAGGATATGGGCGACCGATCAAGGACAAGGCATTTACTCCCCTTCAAGAACATGAATTCCGCCATTAACACTCAGCAAGACATTCATTCCTTTAGTTTTTCCGCTTTACGGGTGGCTGGACATTGTGGGTCTAGCAAGGCAAAGAGGTTTAGGATGTTTAAGGCAAGAAGTAGTCAGGTTTGATCATCATGGTATGCAAAAGGGGTCGAGCCAAGAGAGGTGGTGAGCCTCTCCCTCCCTGGCATGCTCAAGGAGACAAGAAATTTGATGGAGATTTTCCCACGCACATTCGTCGCTTACTCATTTCCATGGAGGCGTAGGAGCATAGGAACACGGTAATGGTCGCTTGGTCATAAGAACCTGCTAGGCAAACATATCTGGGACTAGGAAGAAGCTAGGGAGAGGGTAGAATGCTTAGTTGCTAAAATTAATTCATATCTAGTCCATACTCACATGACTTTGTGGAATCTGTCCACAACTTTGGGAATTCCTTTTCCCCCTCCTCCCCCTCCTTTGCCTTCCTCAAATCCGCATGAAGGAACAAAAGTTGTTGATTCAACTCATCAGAGACATAGACCTTTCAATCATGATCACCCAGTCTCTCAAACAAAGAAGCAAAAGCTATTTGGTAACCACAACTCTCCAAACCATACAGAGCAAGCACAAAATTTGGCAAGCCAGACTGATTTTGACAAACACAACCATGGGCGAAACCTCCCAGAAGGAGGCAAACACCTACACCAATATTGTGGTTGTTGAGTGGGAGTGCCCTTCATGGCTTCCGGAATGATTTGATGACCTATTCCTCTACCTTGACCAATAGGAACAAGGTTAGAGGGACAAGACTCAACAGGACAAGCTCAACCCAACCAGACCCAACATGACCAGACAACAGACCATCTCAACTAGACTCGCTAAATTCCTAGGAAAGGCTCACTTAGCCTTTGTTGCTTCCTAGTTTTACATGTTTGTTCTGTTGTTCTTGTCGCCTTCGTGTTAGTAATATCTGCTTTGTTATGAACCAAATCAGTTTTAATTTGGTCTCACAACTCTTTGAGAGACCACTTCGTTTCCCTCTCATGGGCCTATGGTCTCTCTTACGCTCACTTCAAAACAAGAAAGCTTTTTCGCAGACAACACCTCATGCTTGATACTGTTTATTCTAGTTTTTCATGCTTATACTTTATGTAGGTTTCTGATAATATAAAGAATCTTAACTTTCTTTATATATATATATATATATTTCTTAACTTTCTTTTAATTTTTTTCTTTTTTAACTTAATGTTTTATTTTTGCGTTTCTCTAACTTTAACTTTAAATTTTTAATAGGTTTCTTTTTTTTTTTAATTTTTAATAATTTTTTTCCATTTATATATATATATTATCAATTTTAATATTATTTTTATATAGATTTTTTAATTATTATCTTTTACTTTTTTAAATATATTTTTTTTATATTACTTCATTTTTTAAAATTATCTTAAATTTTTCGTTTTAATAGTTTTCTTTCAATTTTTTTTTAATTGGTTTGGAAAATACATTTTTTAATTATTTTTTTTATTATATATATAGTTTAAAAATTTTGCATTACATTTTTGGTTTTTTTTTTAATAAGGGTGTTTTTCATGATTTTGTGTACATTAATAATGATTTATAAGTCATAGTTGATAAATATTGCAATTTTAGTGCTCCCTTGAAAATGGGTCAAGTTGTCTTAAGCTAAGATCTCCAAAGAGCTATCTGTTTAGCCTTAAAAGGGTAAAATAAGCCTTAAAAGGCGAAAATAAATTGCTCTTGGTAGAATTACTCTTTGATATAGGCATTGATTTTTTTTTATTTTTTCTTTTTTAATGTAATTTGGTTTAAGAGCTATCTTTTTAGCCTTAAAAGGGGAAAATAAATTGCTCTTGGTAGAATTACTCTTTGATATAGGCATTGATTTTTTTTTTTATTTTTTTTTTAATGTAATTTGGTTTATAATGTCATGGTTTAAAAATTGTGAAATTTTATTGTTTTTTTGCGCCAAGAGGTGCTCTCTATCTCAATATGGTAGAGATGTTGTAATATCATGTCTTGTAATATCTTGTAAAATAATTTTATTATTAAAATTAAAATTAAATTAAATAAACTGATAATTAAAATAAAATAGGTAATTTACGGTGTAGTTTTTGGACTCTACATTTTGAATATAATATAATTTTTTTTTATCTTTTTAATAAAATTACTCATTTTTTATTGAGCTGAGAGGTGCTATCTAGCCTAGTATGCTAAAGTTGTGTAATATAATGTAATGTAAACATTTTGACTTCATCAAAATAAAATAAAAGTATGGTAGAGATGTGTGACTTAATGTAACATAATGTAATGTAAAAAATTTAACTTGATGAAAATAAAATAAAAATAGCCCTCTAAAAAATAAATAATAAAAAAATAAAAATGGCCCATGGAATTCATGTGGAATATAACCTATTTAAGGGGGAAATTAAACTAGCCTAAATCCATCTTAATTTTATGTTACATTTAGATACATAATTAGTTGTAGATACCGTTGAATCTATATAACTTGCAAAGGTAAAACATTTTATCGATATGTTCGCATTGGGCATATGTACGGATTTGTTTGGTGGTCCTATGCCTTTTTTGTATGTTTTGTATCTATCTTTTAATGGATGAATACATAATATGTATATATGTGTAGAAGCTTGAAAGCTTTTTGCTTCAGTGTTATCCTTAAAATGATAAAATAATGAAGTAATGAAATAGTTAAATTGATGAAATAATTTTAAAAAACAGCTAAAAAATAATATTCCTTTCACTTTACAAGTTTAACATCAATCGAAAAACGATTCACAACGTCAGCCTAGATCCATCTTCACACTGGAACTACCAAGCGTTGAGAGGGATCAAATCTCTTTTCACTTTAAAAGAGGTTTGCATCTTAAGAACTTTGATCCCTCACGGCGCTTGGTAGATTTGGAGTTAAGATGGATTTAGGCTGATGTACTCATAATAGTTGGTTTTAATTCTATGGTTGAAAATTATTAGAATTTTAAGGTTTTTAGAACTTATGCTATTTGATCTTTAACATGTGGCTGAAAATTGTTGGAATTTTAAGGTTTTCTATTATCATAATTTTGGTTTTTAAAGCCATGGCTAGAAAATGTTGGAATTTTAACTCTAAGAAAAAGGGTGATGCAAGATCACCACTTTTCAATATGAAAGTGTTTCTTCATGTTTTTTGCGCAAAAACAAGAGTTTTTTGGGCTAGAGTTTAAGTTGGTAATATTGTTTTTAATAATAAAAATTTCCTCGATTTTAGTTTAAAATAATAATAATTGCAATATCTCAAATAATAATAACTTTAATTATAATGAAAATGATAGCATGAAGATAGAAGTCCTTTATATCTTTCAAGGTCTACATAGATAATAAATATTAGAGAGACAGTCCCCTAAGTGTTAGGAACTTACTAAGTTCAACTGAAAGATAAAATTTTAAAATTGCAAATGTGTTACAAACCCATAGGAATTCAAAATTACACAGGCATAAATTGATGATATATAAGCTCATAATTTAGCAAAGTTTCTTGATTGGATTCTCAGATGTATCCCTTGAGAAACTCCTTAAGTAGAAATTTTCCCACAAAATGTTTTAGAACTATCTTTGATGAGGCATCGACTATTGTATTCCACTCTATATACACATGAGTGTATGTGATTACTTGAAAGTGATTAGTAGCCCCCTTTAAATACTTAGCTAGTGGAAGCAAAGAATTGTTATAATCAACATACTTGTCCTTGTCTGTGATGGCACACACCTGCTCCAATACGCCCAGGTGTTGTGTCAAATTCAATGTTCATTTACCAATCCCTTGTAAGTGTTGTTTCAAGTTAGCTAGGAGAAAAATACCACCACCATATCCCATAATTTAATCAACCCCCACTCGTACTTGAGAACCATTGCCAACTTTCCATGCCAAATAAGTGTTGACTACAGGAAAACCCAATGTCAAGCCTTTCCATTGAATGATACATTATGAATGCTCTTTCAATCCCGATTTTTCTGTTCTATAAGAGTCATAGGAGCTTATGGACATTTCAATTAGTTATAATTATTTTAGAGATCAATTGATTAACTGTACATTTAAATTGTCAATCCGAGGTTCGTTTGGAACTTGTGAATTGTTGTGCACAATATATGTTAGTGCAATATGTTATGTGTCCTGAAGTTGTAGTAATATGATGGTTGTCATAGTACAAGATAAATATGCTTTCATAAGTCTAACTAAACACACCACACTTTACACGAAATAATGCACTCACATAGGAAAGTAAATTAAAACAAAAGTAAACACACCTGTAGAAAAGTAAACATGTCAACTGCTAAAAGTGAATTGCTCAAGTATAATGAATTTCTTAGTTTATTGTAACAAAGATGCAATAACATGTGCCTATGATGACATGAATGACAAGCAAATAACCCAACAACAATATGCAAACATCACATAGCTCTCAATCAAAATTTGTTACTAAAAACAGAGTAAAAGTAAGCTAGAGGTGAGTTGAAGCAATAGCCAAAATTTCCAAAAACACGCAAGTCTGTTAGCCAGTCATTAACCCTAGAATAAATGCTTTAATTACATAACCTAGAGTTGTAGCAACAAGTAAGTGACTACAACATAGGAAATAATAGAATTGCAACAAAAGGAAACTAACAAAGTTGCAACAAAATAAGTTTAACAAAATTGCAATAAGAAGAACTAATTGTAAATTAATGAAATTGTAAATATTAACTACCTACTAATGCTACCTAGTAGTAACAATCTAAGGAGGGGGGCCTACCTCCTTATACGAGGTAGTATGAAATATTCAGTCACATGATCATCAAATTGACATTGAGTGATTGGAACAAAGGAGCCTTTCTATTACAACGAAGAGAGACAGTACACAATAGCTAACAATAAATTCATCCTTTCTTTCTCCTCCCCTTAGACTTCAAAGGAAGAAAGGAATTTATACAAGATGCTTGCTATCAAAACTAAGTGAAAGGTCAGACAACTAGCTTGAAAGAATCACGTGGCTCATCCTATTACAACAGTCTATTCAAAAATTGGTATGAATTGAGAAAAATCTTCTCAAATTAGTTGGGTGTCATTGGAAACTGAGTTGTCCTTATTAATTGGTTTCCCACTTCCCTCCATCATGTTCCATCACGAGAAACTAGTGTTGGGCATACATCTAGAGCATTGACCGACAAGCTAATGTAGTCTGCCAAAGTTGCAACAACAAGAGTTGTCGCAATGCAAATTCCAAGGAATTGGTGACTTGTAACAACTTCATTGGTCATGGGAAAATTACAACATTCTCTTTTATAAGTGCCCACTCTGGAGTTGCAACAACATAGAGGAGTTGTAGCAATGGCATGGAGGAGAGTCGTAACACTATCTTGTCTTGGTCCAAGGAGTTGTAGCACCCATGTGCCATCTAGTAGCACTTGTTGTGGGGTTGCAGTTGGTATTACAACAACACAGAGAAGTCGCAACCACTCACTTTTCCTCTTGTATGACAGTGATAGTATGAAAGATGACAATTTCACAACAAAATGCATAAGAATAAATGTAAAAGTGGCGAAAAATATATTATTCACACCTACACCAGAAGTAGGGTAATAATCGATGAAAAATGCATAAGGAAGGAATGGAAAATGCAAGAATGAAATTAAAATGGTTACGTGCAGGTGTTGAAAATGTGCCAATTTGGATGCCCGTCATCTCCCCCAATGAACATCGTTGCATGTCCCTTATGTAACTAACAATCAGTTAGAGTAAGAGAGAACAAGGCTCACATGGAGGTTGCTAAGGTTGAAATTTTCTTGTCCTACTTCATCTGGAAGGAAGTATCCTCCTCTTTCATGTAGGGATTTCTAGCAAGAAACTTCCTTTTTCATGGCTATCTTGTATTCCTTCTTGTATGGATTTTCCGGGAACCATATCATGGCATAATGGAAATTTAATCTGATCCAATTGTCCCCACATTCTCCCATGCACCTTACATATTTTTGCACTCTCTCTAAGGCAATTTGTAAATTGCTAGGATTGAATGGATATTTTTGCTTGATATCCCCCTAGCATGTTTGTATCTTACTTTGCATCCTTCCTCAATAGGTTCTTTGAGTATGTTGATTTGATCCATACAATATGTAATGGCCTCCTGCTTATTCTTCAATGTAAATTTTGCCTCTGGAGGAGAAGAATTCCAGCTGTTATGATTTTGGATGATTTTCTACAACTTTGTGAGCTATAGCCCAGTCAACTTTGTTGGTTAAAAAGGAAAAAAAACTTAGTTAAATATCCCACACAAAATGATTGGGGTTTCAAACTTTGTCAACTAATAATATGACATTGTGTTGATATAACTTACAAAGAAGGTTCTTTTCTTTGTGAGTGCACTATGAGTATGCTACAAGGAAGGTAAGAGGATTGGTAATATCAAAATATTTACGAGTCATGGCTGCATTTCTCTAAAAAAATCTTGCAGAAACATGTTATACTAAAGATATGGAGGTCTATGGATGAGGAAAACCTCCACCAGCATGCCCAACTGGATCTTTTGGATCTCTAGTTTGTTGATTCTATGCTCTAGTTGGCCCTCCTTCTTCCTTTCCTCTTCCTCTACTTCCCATCTCATCATATAAACCTTTTTTTTTTATCTCGAGACACTTGTCCTTCAATTCTATAATGACCTTCTAGTGCTCCTTAAGGGGTATCACCTCCTCCTAATAGGAAGGCAACAAATGTTTCCAGCTATCCTCTTGTGCCTTTATTCACTTCTCGACGTTACTATCCTATATCCCTTTGTCTTCCTTTGTCTTGTTTTCAATTTGGGTGATTTTGTCAGCAGTAGCACTTGTGGTTTTTATTGCCACAACCTTCTTTCATTTTTATTCATTTAGGGTTATTTCCTTTTTTTGTCTAGTGGGTTCCCTGCTGCAAGAGAATTTGTTGCCTTGGAGAAACATTCAAATCCCTTAAAGGATTTCCCTTGATTTGGTTCTTTCTTCATTATTTCAATCATGATTTGCATTTCCCTGTTTTTCATTGAGTGGTTTATTTTTGTCGAATGAGTGACACATACAAATGTAAAGAGGGCAAATGTCTTACCTCTTTGTGCTTCCTATGAGTAGCAGTGATCGTTTCTTTAGGGTAAAAAACATAAGTCTCCATAGGAGTGGCAGTAGATGTGCCCACGGGAGTAGCAACAGTTGTGTCCTAAAGAATAGCTCCTCATATTTAGAATATACCTCAAATAGAGTAGCAAGTCCTTCTCCAAGAGTGCCCATAAATAGTTCTTTTGGAGTAGCAAGATCATTTCTTCCCAATTCCTGAAACCCTAGGTCACCTTCCCATGTTGGTTCTCATGTATCAATAGGGGTGGCATCATCATGTTTCTCTGTGATTTCTTCTACCCCTGCTAGTTCTTGTAGAGTAGCAGGGGTTTTAGTAGCGACAATAGTGTACCTAGTTCTTCTTTTCTCTGGAACTTAGGGCAGTTTTTCCAATACCCTCTCGTCCTTTGGTAGTTGGCTTACTGTTGATTATCTCTATATCAAGGTTGCTTTATTTTTGTGGAATGGCAATACTTGGCCCTTCTTCCTTGTTAGGTATTGGCAGGTATTCAGTGGTTCGAGGATTCATTGCAATGTAATATACTTCTACAGGTTCAACATCATCACTTCGAGTCGGAGTTGAAACAATAATGTGTTCATGCGGAAAATTTTTAGTTGTTGGAACTATAACAACCTTTTCCCACATTCTTCCTTCCCTATTAAGGGCCCATTCCATAAGAAACTTAATAAGGCCATCATGTGAATTGACAACTCAAGACTTGTTCACCTTGTGTGCATGGGCCTCCATGTTCTGGAGGGTCCTGAGCAAGGAATATGCCAGATTAACAGTTTAGTCATTCCTAAGGTGGTCGAGAAGGCAAATGTGTTAAAGGTACGTGATTCCATAATGTCCATCGCATGTTGTATAGCTCTATATGAGTGAGACTATGTATCCCCAAGGGTGTGGCCAGGATCGACTGTCAAAACTTGTTCCTTTATTTACTAAATTCCCTCCAGAATCCAACAATTGTTGGAGGATTTTGGGCTTGGATGTATTCTTGCAATACCATTGTTCCTCTTCCTATGGAAGTCATGTCACTTCAACCAAAATATCATTTATTAATTCTACAACTATTCCACCAACCATAAACCTCTTGGCCATCAAATTCAGGGTGAATTATAGTGCTACTTCATCATTATATCCTTTCAACCTATGCACATACTCCGTCCATCCTACCTTCTAAAAAATAGCTCGAACATGGTTGTAAGCCGCTAGAATCTTTTTTTATCTAGTTTGTGGCAGATAAGTGAGCCTCCTATGGTGCCTGCAAATCTCCTCCTTTGATCGTTTTTGTTACAAAATAAAAATGGCAACATTGACAATTTGTGGGGGATACTTTCCAAATTTGATGTGGAGTGTCAAATTTAATAGTTTTCAGTGGATGGTTTATGTAATTGGGAGTATGATCCAAGACAATGGTGGCAATAGGCAATGATAAACAAGTACTCTTGATAGTTAAGACCTATTCATTATGCAAAATATTGGAAAACATACATGCCATGTCTTACCATGGTGGACTTACCTTCGTCCAAAGGTTGAGTTGGCAGTTGGTCCCCTAAATCACGCATTCTCGTCAAAGTTGTAGTAATAGGAATCACAACATAAAAAATTGCAGCAAGAGGAGTTGTAGCAATAGAAGCCTGAGTTGTGGTTGGAGGAGTTACAGGAATGGGAATTACAACAACCAAAGTTGTACCAATGAAAGTTACAATAAGAGGAGTTGAAACAATGGGAATTGCAAAAACATGAACTACATCAAGAGGAGTTGCAACAATAGGCTTTGCAACAACAAGAGTTGCAACAATGGGAGTTGCAACAACAAGAATTGCAAAACTATTGATCAACAACAATGCTCTTCCCTACATATTTGACAATCATTCTTACATAACCAATGCAAAACTGTGAAGCACCCTTTTGTTTTTTTTTTTTGCTTTTTCTTTTTTTGCATGTCATGTGCCAACCATAACGAGTTTTTACATGGTGTGATCCCATGTATTCCCCTTGTCATTTTAATATATGGGATTTTTTATTTATTGTTGGGATAAAACTAGCAAGAATATTTTGTTTTTACCCCAATTCCAAATCGCTATTGGGCTATCTACTTGTGATTTTCCATAGGAAGGCTTCCTTAGATATGGGTCGATGATATAAGCAAAGCCTTTGTCCATTGGTCATTTGGGAGTTTTGTCCTCATCTGCAGTTCGAATTTTGATGGATCCATTGTCATGGACAATATCAATCTCATAAGGTCTGAGCCATCTAAGGCAAAACTTCCCTCTAAAGTCTTTAAACCTGGATTCAAATAACAAAGCCCATTCCTTAGTCTTTAACTTCTTCTTCTTGATGAATTTGACATGCCATTGTGCCCTTTAATTAT
Organism: Pinus tabuliformis; assembly: GCA_031772625.1. Taxonomy (NCBI): domain Eukaryota; kingdom Viridiplantae; phylum Streptophyta; class Pinopsida; order Pinales; family Pinaceae; genus Pinus; species Pinus tabuliformis. Next base: position 1,044,978,249 of record CM062818.1, on the reverse strand, counting down.
GTATTATTGTTATTTTGTGCAAGGCATCCTCATGAAGTCCATCCAACTCATTAATATAGAGGAGTCTCTATTTCTAAGCTTATGTTAGGTTGAGTTCAAGTTGGACAATTGTTTTGAGTGTCTCGATCTCTATCTCAAACAGTAATAATACTCTCTTTCTATACACTAGCTATTAAGGAGTGCAAACAATAACGGTTCTCCATGCTTCCTGATAGGCCCGTAAAGCCTAAGGAAATTTGTTAGCCCAATCCTTGAGATGTAACTGAATAGTTTTAACGTTAATTTGGTGAGGGATGGTGTGGAAACATACCTGCATCCATGTATTTAGCTACATCCAAGGTGATCATCTTAAAAAGAATCTTCTACAGGGGATCATTTTCATTACATGTAAGTCTACAACGAAAATCAACCACAACATTATCTCTTCCTAGTTTGTTTAGAATGGTGATATCATATTCTTGTAATAGAAATAACAATCTAGTAACTCTGCCATTGGTCATTGGTTTATTCATTAAATACTTAATAACAACATGTTTAGTATGTAATACAACTAGATAACCTATAATATAATGTCAAAATTGATTGATTGCATAGATAACTGCAAGGAACTATTTCCACTACATCCATGGGAAAATCCAGGCAAATCAACCCGAAGGGATCTACCTGTCGGCCAAACAAGCAAGGCCTAACCCCAAGGGTATTGAGGAGATTTGACACCGTGACCTCCAAACTGGCAAGATATTTAGCAATTGTAACTCGACTAACTAAGCTAACCTTTGGGGCTACAAGGAACTTTTTTCGATTACTATATAGTTGATCTTCGTTGGCGAGAGATTCTTATTGACATAGTAGACCACATATGGATTTCCTTCTTTGAGTTTTCCTAGTATGGCTCCTATGGCATAATATGAGGCATTCGTGAAAATATGGAACAAGAGGGACTAATTAGGTCCTCTTAAAACCAAATCCTTCACCACTTTGGACTTCAACTTCTCAAAAGCATGATGGAATTTTTTTGTTCATATAAACTTAGAATTTTTAGTTAGTAAAGTAAAATGGATGAGCAATTTGTGAAAAGATTTAAATGAAATGTTGGTAATAACCAGCATGTCCAAGGAAATGCGTGCCTCTTTTTGTGAATGGGGAGTGGGAAAGTTTAATATTACCTTAATCTTTGTTGGATCCACTTGAATACCTTTTGTTGAGATATAATGACCTAACACAATGCCATCAGTTAACATCATTTGACATTTTAAATTACTAAGGGCCACATTAGATTCCTTACACCTTATTAATGTTTTCTCCAAATTAGCTAATGCCTCATCAAACTCATCACCATAAGTCATGAAATCGTCCATATATATTTCCACATAGTCATGTATCAGATCAAAGAATATACCAATTACAACTTGTTGAAAGGTGGCAAGGACATTACACAATCTGAATGGTAAGTCTCGATAGGCAAATATCCCCCATGGATAAGTAAATGTGGTCTTGTCTTGGTATTTATGTATGATTTTCATATGGTTATAACCACTAATCCCTTCAAGGAAAAAGAAAACTTTCTTGCTAAGGTGTCCAAAACCTAGTCAATGAAGGGAAGTGGGAAATCGTCTTCCTGGGTTGCTTTATTAAGTTGTCGATAATCTACGCAAATTCTCCATTTTCCATTTTTCCTGGGTACAATTACAAGAAGAGAGACCCAATGGCTATTAGAAATTGGGCAGAAGCCAAATGACTATCAGAAATTGGGAAAAATCTCAATGACTATAAAAAATTAAGCAGATAGAATTCGTTGCAAACAATTTTTGTAGTTCCTCCTTTACTATGTCTCTTAGTGCTAGATTCATTTGGCACCGAGGTTAGCGTATGGGCCTAGAACATTCCTATATATATATATATATATATATATATATATATATATATATATATATATATATATATGTATGTATATATGTATATATGTATATATATATATATATGTATATATGTATATATATATATATGTATGTATATATATGTATGTATATATATATATATATATATATATATATATATATATATATGTATATATATGTATGTATATATATGTATATATACATATATATATATATATATATATATATATATATGTATATATATATATATATATATACATATATATATACATACATATATATATATATACATATATATATATATATATATATATATATATATATATATATATACATATATATATATATATATATATATATATATATATATATACATATATACATACATATATATATATATACATATATACATATATACATATATACATATATACATATATATATATATAGTCCCAAGCAAAGGCACCACTGTGCTTTTGTAGCACCTTGATCAATCGCTCCTCCTGTTTTTCATTCAATCCTCAGTTGATGTTCAAGGTTTAGGCAGGGCCAATTTCTACGGTTTCCATAGTGGAATATTGATATTTTTCGATTGAAGGCTCATTCTCTGTAGTTGAAGTGCTTGTTGAGGTAAGAAAAGCTTGGATCTTGGGTGAAAAATATGGTCAAAAGTGTGTGCATGATTTGAGGAAGAGGAAGAAGCTATGAAATCCTTGATTTCATCATCCTTTGTTTTCTCATGAATTGATCCGGATTTAAACAGGAACACAACAAATTACATATATAACCATAAATACAAATATGTAGTAGAAATAACACTTCATTTCGTTAATATCCAATACTAAAATATGCTTACAAACAGAATGGAAATAAGACTAGCTAGGGCGATGGTAGCTTATCTCTTCGAAAAGATGTGGCGGCTACATGCCTTTGAACTGCCTTACAATGAAGCTCAAGGGCCATTTTATTATTGGACAATAAGATCAAACCCTAAACAACCAAAACCCTAACCTGAGGAGATGTAACACCAAGAGTTTATGGGCCCTTTTGGGGTTAGTTGGACAACCAACTTCCCTGGGTCACGACTTGGTCATATTATCTCTATTTGACACACATGGTATCCCGTTGGAAAGATCTCTCCGAGGACTACGACAGAAAAGATGATTTTGTGAATTAGCTGCTGGCAGTAGATTGCAAAAAAAACTTTGTTTATGGCCTCAAAACGGCTCACGAAGTTTAAGACCCGAAAAAACTGCTAAAAATAGTAAATTGTGCTACAATTAAGGAAACTGAAAGAAACAATGGTGGGGGTCCAAGTGCAATTGGTAGGTGGCCACCAATATCCACCTGGATCATTCCTCCCCTCTTAGGAAGCAATAGTCCCCATTGCGTTGAGTTCCTCCATGAGATGAGGAAACTTCTATTGAACTTGGTCCCTGGTGAGCCACTTGCCCTGGTGAAGGAGTTGGCTTGCTTTGACAACTCGATATAGTTGAATCTTCTATTGGCGAGTGTGTTTGATCTGCGTGTCCATGATCCAATCAGTTGTGGCTTATTCCATGCAATCTGGATTTAATTATGTAGGTGTGAGTTGTTTTTCAATGTCTAATGTGTCTAGCAATGGTGGGAAGTATGGTCGAAGGCGATCCACATTGAAAACTGGGTGCAGGCCAAGGAATGAGGGAATGTTGAGCTCAAATGCATTGTCTCCCACAACCTTGGTAATGGTGTAGGGACCATATCGGAGTGGTATGAGTTTCCAATAGGCTCCGATAAGGCGTTCCTTTTTCAAATGCAACCAGCCTTTGTCACCCACCTGAAACTTGTGTGGCACCCGATGTTGATCATTTCGCTGCTTGCACTTGGTATTTGATTTCTCTAGAATGTCATGGACCTGTTGGTGGATATGTTGGATGTGCTCAATGAAGTTGTTTTCCTTATCGATTTTAGACTGGACATGAGCTGAATCTGCTTGAGTATCTGCAAATGGCATGGCCACATCAATGGGACATAGTGGTTGGAATCCAAAGCCCACCTGAAAAGGGTTGTGGCCAGTCTAGCTGTGGAGAGCCTAGTTATAGCCATGCTAGACTCATCCCATGTATGTGGATGCTTTGAGCTGTAGATGCGTAGAATGTGTACGATCATCATGTTGACGACCTCTGTCTGGCCATCAGTTTGGGGATGGAAAGTTGTGGACTTAGTGAGCTTAGTGTCCAGCATCGACTAGAGACTAGACCAAAATGTACTAAGGAACTTGTTGTCCTGATCTGAGATGATAAAATATGGGATCGTAAAGTGTACCCACACTCGTTCAAAGAAAATTTTAGCAGTCGCTTCCGCCGTGATATTCTTCTTGCAGGCAGCCATAATGGCCATCTACGAGAGTCTGTCAACGACCACAAAAACACAATCATTGCCATTCTTAGTAGAAGGAAGGCCCGACATGTAATCCATGGAGATGGATTCCCAAGGTCGAACAGGGATAGGTAGCGGAGTATAGAGGCCTTGCTTCTTGATGGTTGGTTTGACAATGGAGCAGGCAGTGCACGATCTAATGTACTTCCTGACATCTTGTCAAAGATTCGGCTAATAGAAATACTTCTGCAATACTACCACCGTTTTCTCAACCCTGAAATGCCCAACGGCTTGACTCTAGTGTCCTTCCCAAATCATCTTGGCACGCTCTCTTGAAGGAACACAAAGGTGTCCCAGGTGGCATAATAGGGCAAACTGGAGGTGAAAATCTAGAACTTGTTGACCCTTCAAGAGCGTCTGGTATGTGTGTCCAAATTCTGGGTCGCTTTTGTAGAGAAGTGGCCAATCAGAAGTCTTGTGCCCACAAGAGTTAAACACAATGGTTAACACCATGATCGGTGGTCGGTTGAGGCAATCTGCAATATTATTGGTGCTACCCTTCTTATACTTGATATTCAAATGGAACTATTGCAGGTATGTGGACCACTTTTGGTGGCTATCATTCTGCAACTTCCCTTGCATATGTATGAACTGCAGGGGCCAATGGTTTGTGTGGATGACCGTTTCCTTCCCCAAAATGTAATGTTTCCATTGTTTGCAAGCCTGCACAATGGAATACATCTCTCTGTCATAAGTGGGATACTTTCAGAATGTATCTGAAAGCGTCTCACTATGATATGCCATTGGATGCCCCTATTGAGTAAGGACTGCTCCAATAGCATAGTCAGAGGCATTTGTCTCGATCTCAAATCGTTGTTGCAAGTATGGTAATGTGAGCACTGGTGAAGAGCAGAGGCGTTGTTTCAACTCTGTGAATGCCTTCTGTTGAGATTCAAACCAAAAGAATTTTTCATTCACTCCTCCTTTGGTGACTTGACTCAATGGCCAAGTGATATGATAGAATCCCAACACGAACTTCCAGTAGAAATTGGCAAGACCCAGAAAGTTGCGGAGCTTTGTCAGAGTGGTTGGAGTTGGCCAATCCCAAATGACTTGGATCTTGGCTGGATCCACATGCACCCCCCATTCATCAATAATGTATCCCATATACCAAACCTGGGTCATGTCAAAAGTGCATTTATCCAAATTGGCACATAGCTTGTGTTGTCGCAGTGTTTAGAGAACCTGTTGGATGTGGTGGAGGTGTTCTTCCCAACTCTGGTTGAAGATCAGAATGTCATCCAAGTATACCACTACAAATCAGTTGGTGAATGGCCGCAATATGTCATCCATCAGCCTCATGAAGGTTGCAAGAGCATTTGTCAATGCGAAAGGCATAACCAACCATTCAAAAAGGCCTTCCTTGGCTTTGAAGGCAGTCTTCCACACATCAAAGGGTTCGATTAGTACTTGGTGATATCCTAATTTCAAGTCGATCCTACTGAAATATTTTTCCCCCTTCAATTGGTCCAGAAGGTCATCAATTTGTGGCATCGACTACCTATTCTGGACAGTGATCTTATTTAGCGTCTGATAGTCAATACAGAGTCTCCAAGTCCCATCCTTCTTCTGTACCAACACGATCGGGCTCCCATAGGGTGATGAACTCGAACGGATGTGACCTTTCTGTAGCAGCTCTTGAATCTGCCTCTTGATTTCGTCGTTCTCCATAATGGAGCACCGATAGATTGGTTCATTGGGTAGCGGCGCACCTAGGGTCAAATCGATGGAGTGCTTGACCTAACAATGCAGAGGCACCCCTGCGAGGGAGGTGAAGATGTCCTCGTACTCCTCCACGAACTTGTCCATCTGTTGTTGTCGTGCAGAGGGGCCTTGTCTGGAGGTCGTGGCCATCATCTTCTTCTTTCCCTGTGGGCGTATCATCAGGAAAACAAATTTCCCGGTTTTGGAAATGAGCTTACTGCATTGTTTTGAAGTAACCAAAGAGATGGCGGTAGGCAGTGCTACCTTCGGTATCCTGTACAACTTATTTCCCAAAGTAACAATAACAACACAAGGCCTTGACTCATACACAGCATGTCGATTCCATAAGTATTGTTGGCCTAATAATACATCAAAAAATTCAAGGAGAGCAACATCACATAATACGTCATCCATGAAGGGCTTGATGTTGTATGGAAGGTGACACTACTGGCTCACGTGAAGATCTCGTCCTTGGTGAAGCCATTTGATGGTGTATGGTTGTGGATGTACTATGGTCGATAAGCCTAGCTGCTTCACAACCTCTGCCGAAATGAGGTTCTTTTGGCTCCTGCTATTGACAATGAACTGTAGTCGGGAACCCTTTACGCACATCTAGGAGTGGAAGAGGCGCTCCTCCTCCTCTGGATATTCGTGGTGGCAACGGTGGTGTTGGGCTCCGCAATGATAATCTGCTTCCATTTTTCATTCCCCTTGTCGGTTATGACTCAGAGTCAGAACATGCATCTGATTCCGAAGCCTTTAGCTCGGCCACCAGTGACTGCTTAGCCTGACACTCACTTGTGTTGTGAGTGGAGCTCTTATGGAACTCACACCACTTTCTCGTGTCCTTCTTCGGCTTCGCAACATTGTTCTTTGCTTGCGGCTTTGGTGGGTTGTCTTGGTCCGCCCAGCCTTGGCTTTGTCCTTTGTTCTATGGTTCGGGGGCACCTTTCCCTCGCTTTAGATTCGCATATCCAAAGTCTCGCTTCTTCTGTTTAAACTTTTGCTCGATCTTGACAACATATCGATATGTAGTGCCGAGCGAGGAGATGTCCAGGAATTCCATCTCGTCTTGGATGTACTTGTGCAGGTAGCCACGGTACTCGAGAACCAAATGATTCTCAGAATCCTTGATACCCAACTTTGTGCGAAGGATATGAAAAAAATTGGTAAACTCTGGCACATCTTGGTCCCTTCCTTGTCGCAGCGTTGTCCACTTTATGTATTTAGCCTCATAGCTCCCAACAGGGTAGTACTACTCCTTGATGGCATCTTGGAACAAGTTCCAAGTGGGTGCGGCTGAAAACAATGAGTTCGTACTTTCATCCTTCTGCTCATAGTAGGTTTCCCACCAGTCCTTGACACGAGGGGCTGCTTTGAGAAGTGCACAAGTGATCTTTTCCTGGCTGGAAAAAATCATGAATGAAAAAAAATCCTTCTAGCAAATTTAACCATTTATCTATAGCGTCTGCATCTATTTGACCCTAAAATATGGGAATGTCAAAGTTAACTTGTACCTTAAAGGGTGTGGTGCTTCCAGAGTAGCTGCCGGAAGTATATGTGTCGCCCTTGGGTAGTCGCTGAAGGATCTGGGCAAAGTTGTCCATCATCACGTTCCTTTGTCGCTCGAGGGCTTCTTCGAGCAAGATTTTGATAGGATCTCCTGCCCCCTCGTCTTTCTTTTCATCTGCCATGGGAAGCCATCGAGATTTACGAGGCTGGTCTTGCAAAGGTTCGACCAGTTCAAGCCCTAACTCCTTATATCCCGACCTCGTTGGGAACATGCAAAGAAAAACAAAGAAAGAACAGACCGCTCTTATACCACTGATCCAGATTTAAACAGGAACACAACAAATTATAGATATAACCATAAATACAAAGATGTAGTAGAAATAACACTTCATTTCGTTAATATCAAATATTGAAATATGCTTACAAACAGAATGGAAATAAGATTATCTTGGGCGATGGTAGCTTATCTCTCAGAAGAGATGTGGTGGCGATGGTAGCTTATCTCTCAGAAGAGATGTGGTGGCTACATGCCTCTGAACTGCATTACAATGAGGCACAAGAGCCTTTTTGTTATTGGACAATAATATCAAACCCTAAAAAACCAAAACCCTAACCCGAGGAGATGTAACAACAAGAGTTTATGGGCTCCGTTGGGGTTAGTTGGACAGCCAACTTCCCGGGGTTGTGACTTGGTCATATTATCTCTGTTTGACGTGCGTGATACCCCGTTGGAAAGATCTCTCTGAGGAATACGACAGAAAATATGAATTTAGATAGAAAATTGCTAACAACAGATTGCCAAAAAAAAACGTCGTTTAGGGCCTCAAAACGGCTCCGAAAGTTTAGGACCCAAAAAACCGCTAAAAATAGTAAACTATGCTATAATTAAGGAAACTGAAAAACTAAAAGAAACGAAGGTGGGGGTCCAAGTGGAATTGGCGGGTGGCCACCAATATCCACCTGGATCATGAATAACTAAGTAGTTGTCTATAGAGAGGACTTGACAAACTTCTCCCTCTTCATAACTATCCATATCTTTAGTTCAAATAGGTATTTCTAAATCTATGTTGACCTTGTTGGGAGGATAAAGGGTCAACTATTTTGTAGAGGTCCCATGTGACATGGTCATGTTACTTGACCTATAGCCAATGAAAGCATCGACAATGGCCAACCAAGGTATGACCAAAATCAAAGGATGCCCACCCAAAGAAGTTTTGGGTTACATAACCATGAAATATAAAAGGTATTCCCATGAATTGACTAAAACTAATACATTCTCTTATATCCCTTCTAGTTTAATGGTGGCTCTATTAGCAAGTTGCAACACAATGGGGTATTTTCTTATTGAAGAATATAACTAGGTTTGGTCTTCACAAATGTATTTGAGTCATTATGTAATGTACTTGTCAAAAGAATACAAAAAATATTTTATTATTATTGTATCAATGACTTATTAAAGCATGGGTTTCATTCTTGTGTCATCATTATATAAGTCAAAGTACCCATTGTGGACTCCTAGGTTTAATATTAAGTCAATAGAGTCATTGTAAAATTAAAGAGACCCTTCTTGGGCTTTGGAATCATGTAAAAAAGTTTATTATTGTGTAAAATATGATTTATTTAACCTCCACACCAAGTCAGCCTAATGGAGATCAAGTCAGCCTAAAGGACACCTATTTGACCTCCCCTGGAGCCTATAAAAGGAAGGAGATAAAATTCATTTGGAGGATCACATCTCAAGCTAGTTCTATATCTCTCTAGAAGCTAGAAAAAGTGTGAAGCGGATTAAGGAAGCCAAAAAAAGAGTGTGAGTTAGATCAAGGTCAAAGAGAAGGAAGAAATCGAAGTTTTGGTGCTACTCTCTCTCTATTTCATGCCCTAGTTTGGGAGATTGAAGTCTTCCAAGTGTTGTTATTGCCAGTTGTTGGCTGATGTCGTAATTTGCTGCATAGTCGAAGTTGCTGGGGTAGAATTGTTGTTGCAAAAGGGTCGAAGATCTAGAAGGGTTGACTTGGTGTGGAGGGAAGGTTTTGTCTATGTCTAGGTTGAAGAGTCTCGAAGAAAACTATTGAAGGAAGAGAATTTTTTACTAAGTTTTCCCCTCGAGGGGGGTTTTGCCCTAGCATAGTGCCTACATCTTGTGTCTTGTGTTTTTGTGATCTTAATACACACATAATATGGTAAATGCTTGATGAAAGATAAGATAATAAAGAAGTATAAGAATCCAACATAACTCACAAGTAATTATCAAAAAAGAGGAATCAAACCCTAATCTACTTGCATTGATTTCTCAACATGGTATCAAAGGTAAGGTTAAGAAAGGTTGAAGATCACTTTGTTGGCTCAAAAGGAATGGACATGGATTCTCTCTCTTTGATAAACTATATGAGAATGGGTATCAACACTACTGGAAGCTGGATCAAGAAGGTCATCCACTACTTATTCAACAAGGTCAAAAGTCATGCGTTCTTGACTACTCTTACATGTTCTCTTAGTGATGACATTTCATGGATAATTGATAGTGGAGCATCAAGGCACATGATAGGAGAAATTAAATAACCTCACGCTCTATCAAAGGAATCATCTTCTCATATAATAGAATTGGGAGATAACAAAACTTATTAAGAAGCCTGGGATCAACGTCATTAAAATTTGGAGAATGGAACTAATGTGAAGAAGGAGGAAAAATATTGTTTAAGGATCTATTGAAATTAATCTAAGAAACCTCAAAAAGTTGATTAAATAATCACATAAGGAGACCTTTAAAGGAAAGAAGCTTACTATCTTTAAGGACAATGTATAACACAATAAAGGAAGAGAACAAATTAAAAGAATCATTCAATCTTGAAAGAAGAGGATAGATCTCATCCTCAAAAAGAATAAAGTCTTGGATCTAGTATAAGGAAAAGTGAATAAGTCTACAAAGAAATCAAGGAGCCTAAAGAGTCAAGAAAGAAGGGACAAGGATCAAGTGAACTTTGCCAAAGAAGTTTCACCAAAGAAGAACATGATGGAAGGACTCGAAGTCAAAGACCTATTTGCTAGGAACTCTTAGGGACTCTATCACTTACATCCCTTGAGCTTTGAAGGAGCCCTTACCAACTTCCAAAGATAAGTATCTTACTCCTTGTATTGTCTTTTATATTTGGTTTTCGTTACTTACATAAGTTTGTTTATATTAAATAATAATCACATTTCTAGTCATATCTTTGTTTAGAAAATACTTGCTAAATACTCAAGAAACATGGAAGAAGGCTTCACAAAACAAAGCATTGGAATTACAAGGTTTGTTAAGAATGAAGAGATATGTTTTGAATTACAAGTTTTTGATATTTATTCTTGATAAACTATTACTAACATCTTTTGTGTCTAGCTTTCTTGAATCTTAAAGATTCTTGATTGGGTGATTCATCATTAGATAAATCTACCCTCCTTATATCTTTGATTATTCTTATGGAACTCTAGAAAGGTTCATTGTGAAAAGCCTAACTTAATGGTATGTCGATGATTATGTGTGAAACCCTAATATGCTTAGGGTTATTGTTGAAAGAAAATGTTTGATGTTTTGAAGAATTCTAAAATAATTGATTGATTCTTTGATGATGTCTTGTTTGGGGTTTTGGTATGACTATGGAAACCCTAACTTGTTAGGGTTGAATGATAATGTCTAAAATCCCGAACCTTTGAAGTATTGGTAATAGGGTTTTCTATATTCTTATATTGAAACCCTAGCTCATTAAGGTTTGGTGGAATGTGTAAGCAAGACCCTTATAATGTTTTAGAAATTATTTCCTTGGGATGTGTGTGTTTGTCCAATCAAGCACTAGTCTAATCAAGTTTGTTATATGTCTGACTCTTATTGACATTTGTGAAGTTGGGTTTAGCTAAGACATGATATAAAATGCTTATGCATGATGATGAAATCCTAGATGTATGAGTTGACTTGTTTGTCGGTGGCATGAATCCTAGGGTTTGGAACTAAGCTCTAGTTGAAGTTTGTTTCTCTAGGATGATAGTATTTGTGCATTCTAGGGTTTTGGAGTTAAACCTTAGTAGAAGTAAAATCTCTGGTATAAGATGGCAATGTGATATGTTGAGATTTGTGTAAGATTGTTGAATTTGAGTCTTAGTTATGATTGATGTTTAATTGTTTGAGAAAATCTAGGGTTTGAAACAAACCCTAGTGGAAGCTAGTCATGTTATTGATTGAGTTGTGATTGGTTTTGATTGGCAAATATCATGTATGAAATCTAAGGTTTGTATGAAACCCTAGTGGGAAGTCTAACATATGAATTATGGAAGTTGTTAGATACTTTGTAGATCTATATTTGTTTGAATTATTTTTAGGGTTTTCTATATGTTGTGATAGGGTATGTCATACCTTTGGAAGAAACATTGAAGCCCTAGATGTAATGAAAGTTGTTATGAAGTAGTCTAGGGTTTATGACAAAGTTGCTAGCAAGATGTTGAAGAGTATGTGTCTCTTGTTTGTAATTAAGTTTGGATATTTGATATATATATAAAGTTGAAATTCTTTTGTGATTCTGATATGGCTAACTTCATGCTTCTTTAAGATTTGGTTGTACTTGCTATCTAAGTTGTGCATGTACACAATCTTCATGATGGTGAAGATGTTGGTAAAGTAAAGTTGATGTGATAAGCATGATGTGAATGGTGATGGTAATGATAACTTTGATGAGATGGATGGAAGCCATGAAAGGTTCTTTGATTTTGTAAAGAAGAAGTAAAACTCCCTGAGTTAAGAGGGAACCTCGATGAAATCTCCCTAGGTTAAGAGGGATCTTGAATGAAAGAAATCTCCCTAGATTGAGAAGGAGCACAAATGAAAGAAATCTCCTTAGGATAAGAGGATGGTTGAGAATATTCCTTATATGGTAATGATTAGATCCTTTATGATTAAGAGGGAATGACAGATATGGTTTTATACTTCATGTGTCATGCACTAGACCGGGACTAACATCCACAAGTTTTAGTGAAGGTAATGAGTGAGAAAATAAAATTAGAGAATGTATAAGATAATAAAAGTTGAATCGATTTATGAAATATGTTGTTGCATGAGAAGCAGGAAAGGAAGTTTCATGGTTGAGGAATCTTCTATCAAGTTTCATTGGGAAAGCTCTAAGTCCTACCATGGAAAGTTGAGAAGCAACATCAAGTTTTTTAGAAAACCCTGAAGGTTTGTATTTGATTATGTACATTTGAAAGTGTATTGCTGATTATGGATGTGTTGTACAGGTAAATATCTTGAAGTTTTGATAGCATGTTAGTTATCGATCAGTTTGATTGGGAGATATTTTTTGAGGATTTGTGAGTAAAGCATTGCCTAGGAGTACATCTAGATGGCACCTTGTGTTGATGTCTAGGTCCCGAAGTAGGGAGGGTGGTGTTTGTCATAGAGCTCTGACCTCAAATACACACCTAGATCCCTAGGTTGGTGGTTAGCAAGTAAGCCTGATGGTACCTAGAGAGGATGAAATCTTGAATCCACCTTAGTCCCACTTGGATATATTTCCCTGGCCAGGAATCTAGTCTGTGGCATTTTGGTAGCTAAATTGTTGAAAGAACAATGGATAGATTGCCCTCGTCAGGAATCTAGTTCATGGCATTGTGGTGCCTAAACTCTTCATTGTTCATATAGTTTGAGATCTTCCATTATATTTGTATATTATGAATACCTCCCTCGTTAAGAGGGAGTGTTGAGGAATATAACTAGGTTCAGTATTCATAAATGTATTTGAGTCATTATGTAATGTACTTATCAAAAGAATAAAGAAAATAAATTTTTATTATTGTATCAATGACTTATTAAAGCATGGTTTTCATGCTTGGGTCATCATTATATTAGTCAAAGTCCCCATTGTGGACTCCTAGGATTAATATTCAGTCAATATAGTCATTGTAAAATTAAAGAGACTCTTCTTGGGCTTTGGAATCTTGTAAAAAGGTTTATTATTGAGTAAAATATGATTTATGTAACCCCCACAGCAAGTCGGCCTAAAGGACACCTATTCGACCTCACCTGGAGCCTAGAAAAGGAAGGAGATCAAATTCATTTGGAGGATCACATCTCAAGCTAGTTCAATATCTCTCTATAAGACAGAAAAAGTGTGAAGTGGATCAAGGAAGCCAAAAGGAGTGCGAGTTGGGTCAAGGTCAAAGAGAAGGAAGAAATCGAGGTTTTGGTGCTACTCTCTCTCTCTCTCTCCCACGTTGTAGAAAATCTACCTGTAGGTTAACCCGATAATGCAATATAACTAAAGCAGAATAATATAACCTACTTCTACTATCAATTTGTGGAATCTTAAAGACTGAGCTGAACAATATAACCAAAAGAAGAAGAATCAATGCACAATACACATGAAAATACTCCGGGGAAAGCCTCAGCTAAAAACCCCACTATCTGTATTATCATACAAGGTGGAAATACATAGGAATCATACAAAGCCTTAGCTCACACAACTAACCAGCTCTCACTACAGTCCTCACAGATGCTCATAGGCAATCCTGGCTTCTCTCAAGCCTTCCTCTCTGTCGTCGAAGCTCCTATTTCCTTGCGCGATTCCTCTCGGATGTGTAGAAATTATGACTATAGATTAACTTGAAAATGCAATATAAATAAAGCAAAATACTTTAATCTACCTCTACAATCAATTAGCGGAAGCTTAAAATATTTGAGCAAGATCAGGCGGAACACATATAACTAGAGAAGAATCAATGCACATGAAACACAGAAAATACGCAGGGGAAAGCCTTAGCTAAAAACCCCATTATCTGTATTATCATATAAGGTGGAAATATATCATAATTACAAAGCTTTAGCTCTCAGTGCAATCCTCCTGGATGCTCACAGGCAAACAAGGCTTCTCACAAGCCTTCTCCTTTGCCTTCCAAGCTCCTATTTCCTTGTGCGGTTTCTTTGGGTGATCCTCATGTTACCAAGTGGAAGGCTGATCACTCACACTGATCCTACACCCTATCAGAACTGCGCAATCCTCAAGGAACCTTATTCCTTATGCATGGATGAGTTTCCTTTATAGGAAAACACATGCAACTGATAGTAACCTGTCCTTCACATTTAGCTCAACTGGGTCTTTCTCAGAATAGACATGCATGAGTTAATGATGAGAGAATCTTGAGTTATTTGGAGTACACTTGTTGAGTGCATGCATGCATCAATTGACTGATAACTCACAATTAGTTCCTCAAGCAGTTTGGAGCTAATTTAATTGAACTTAACTCAGTAAAATGAGCTAACTAATTACAACTCAAATATAACTCAATCTTATCTCCTTAATTAAGGGATAATCTCCTTAATTTAAGGGATAACTGTTGCATGACTTCAGAAAGACTTCTAACTTGAATTTCGCCAACTAATTAACTCAAGATGAATTAATTAATTATTTTTAAAGCAGCTAGTGAGACTAAATTCGACTTTAATTCACAATTTTAATTCAAGGACAAATTAAAATTGGAATATTTTGGATTCTATTTTATCATTTCTTGTTGCTATTTTTAACACTCCCTCTCAACAAGAAAGGAATTCAACTTGAGCTCGATCCTGAACATTTGGAATGTTCTGCATGCAACACTTCTCTCAAGTCTTGTAGCTCTAGCAACTCCAGAAACAAAAAAAAAACATCTAGCCTGAATCAGTGTGATGCATCTGTCATCAAAGTCTCTGACTGTTATTGCCTCTTGCAACTGAAAACTCTGCGCTTTTGCTGACTCAGCCTTTCTGCACTATTGTCAATCCTTCTTTAGGCTCTTCAGTATCTGACTGCTCTAGCCTCTATCACTTTGATCTCTGATTGCATCAATCCCACTGATTCCTCCCGCTACTATGTACTTTGGGCTCCCGTAGCAAGGTATGATCCATGAGATAAAACCTCTTAATGGACCCTGCCCAATTTCAGCCTTCTTGAGAATATCACTTCACATCGCCCCACATCACACCTGGAGGTATGGATGCATGTGATCCCTCTACCCACTTGGCTTGAAATTTCCCCCTACTGGAGGTCTCTGCATGAGTGGATGCCTCCACTCAGTCTCCTCTCAGCATCTCCAATTGTGGCTCCTCAACAATTGTCTAAGACTTCTTCTAGGACTGCATGTTGAGAGGTAATGTACTCTCCCTCTCAACCACCAAGTATCTAACATTTGCCTTGCTCCTCAAGGCTTTGCATGCATCTTGAACCTCAAGAGCATATAGGTTCTTAACTCGTGAATTGATCTATTTCACATGTCCCGTGGTGATGTGTCTAAGGAAATATTTTCCCTTGCTGAAGAAAAAATCATAGCCTTTGTCCTCCAACATCGCGATCGATACCAAATTCTTCTTCAGTCCAGGCACATACTTCACATCTGCCAAGGTGATAAAAGCTCCATGCTCCCTCTAAAAAGAAACTGTGCCCACTCCTAAAACACTATACCTTTCATCCTCACCCATCTCTATGCGCATCTTGAGGTCTTTCTCGTCCTAGGTACTGAATAAAATTTTATTGTCGGTCATGTGGAATGAGGCTCCACTATCAAGAAACCAACCACAACCCATCATTGATGACACCATGCATGCGGTGAGGGTGAAGTCCATCTCGAACTGAGAGGCTAATGCCTCACCTTCAGATCCTTTCGAGGATCCCTTCTTGGACTTCTTCGATGGGCAATTGGTCGCATAATGACCCATCTCATGACAATTAAAGCATCTCACTTTAGACTTGTCAACCTTCTTCCCTCCATGAGAAGATTTGATTTGGAATGAGAATCCTTCTCCTTCCCTTTACTTGCCTTACTTTTTAAGGCCAGATTTTCTTCATCATCCTTGGATGAAGAACCATCTCATGTGCTCCTCCTGATCTCCTCCTGCATGAGATCCAACCACAGTCGTTCCCAATCTGGCAGTTTCTCCCTTCCATCCATAGAGTCCTGGTAGCTATTCCAACTCTTCGGAAGGCCAAGGAGAGCAAGGCTCACCATATCATCATCGACAGTAATTATTCCCACACTACTAAGCTCATCTCTGCAAGTGGTGAGCTTGTTCAAATATGGGGAAATAGTATTGTCGTTCTCCATCTTGATTCTTCGAAGCTTGTCCTTGAGTGCCAATTTCCTCTGGTCGCTACTGTTCTGGTAGAGGTCCTTCAATGTCTTCCACATTGAATATGGAATATCCTTCCCATGGAGACTCAAGATAGTATGGTCTCGAACTCCCTCAAGGATGATCCATCTCGCCCTCGCCACACGCTTCTTCCATTAAGCCAACTCTTGTGCATTAGTTGAACCTGGCTTTGGGATTTCTTGATCAATGAAATCCTTCAAGTCATTGTCTTCTAATAAAACCTCCATGTGATCTTTCCATGCTATGTAATTCGAGCTGCCATCCAAGGCATACTCGAGTCTCAAGCCATAGAACGCCATTGACCAACCTTGAAGTATGAGATGAATTCGATTTGCACCTGCAACCCCAAACTTCAAACTTCGAATTCTCTTCTCCGTATACTGTTCACTGCTCCGATAAAATCAACTCCGATACCATGTAGAAATTATGACTGTAGATTAACCTGATAATGCAATATAACTAAAGCTAAATAATTTAATCTACTTCTACAATCAATTAACGGAAGCTTAAAAGATTTGAGCAAGATCAAGTAGAACACATATAACCAGAGAAGAATCAATGCACATGAAACACAGAAAATACTCAGGGGAAAGCCTCAGCTAAAAACCCCACTATCTGTATTATCATGCAAGGTGGAAATATATCAGAATTACAGAAAGCTTTAGCTCTCACAACTAGCCAGCTCTCAGTACAATCCTCCTAGATGCTCACAGGAAAACAAGGATTCTCACAAGCCTTCTCCTTTGCCCTCCAAGCTCCTATTTCCTTGCGCAGTTTCTCTGGGTGATCCTCCTGTTACCAAGTGGAAGAATGATCACTCACACTGATTCTACACCCTTTCATAACTGCGCAATCCTCAAGGAACCTTATTCCTTCTGCATGGATGAGTTTCCTTTATAGGAAAACACATGCAACTGATAGTAACATGTCCTTGACGTTTAGCTCAACTGGGTCTTTCTCAGAATAGACATGCATGAGTTAATGATGAGAGAATCTTCAGTTATCTGGAGTACACTTGTTGAGTGCATGCATGCATCAACTGACTGATAACTCACAATTAGTTCCTCAAACAATTTAGAACTAATTTAACTGAACTTAACTCAGTAAGCTGAGCTAACAATATTACAACTCAAATATAACTCAATCTTATCTCCTTAATTAAGGGATAATCTCCTTAATTTAAGGGATAATTGTTGCATGACTTCAGAAAGACTTCTAACTTGAATTCCTCCAACTAATTAACTCAAGATGAATTAATTAATTATTTTTCAAGTAGTTGGTGAGACTAAATTCGAATTTAATTCAGAATTGTAATTCAAGGACAAATTAAAATTGGAATATTCTGGATTCTATTTTTATCATTTCTTGTTGCTATTTTTAATAGGATGATCTCCTTCAACCAAGTGGAAAAACTCGATTTACCAAGTGGATGATCCCCTGATCTCACACACTGTCAGAACTGCGCAATCCTCAAGGAATATATTCCTTCTGCATATATGAGTTTTCTTTATAAGAAAACATGTGCAACTGATAGTACATTGTCCTTGACTTTAATCTCAACTGGGTCTTTCTCATAATAGACATGCATGAGTTTCTGATGAGGGAATCTTCAGTTAACTGGAGTACACTAGTTGAGTGCATGCATGCATCAATTGACTGTTAATTCTCTATTAGTTCCTCAAACAGTTTGGAACTAATTTAACTGGACTTAACTCAGTAAACTGAGTTAAGTAATTACAACTCAAATATAACTCAACCTTATCTCCTTAATTTAAGGGATAACTCTTGCATGACTTCAGAAAGACTTCTAACTAAATTTCTCCAACTAATTAAGTCAAAATAACTTAATTAATTATTTCCAAGTAGCTGTTAAGACTAAATTCGATTTTAATTCACAATTTAATTCAAGGACAAATTAAATTGGAATATTCTTGTTGCCACATTTCAAAACTCGTGCCCTAGTTTGGGAGATCGCAGTCTTCCGAGTGTTGTCGCTGCCAATTTCTGCTTGATGCCTTAATTTGTTGCATAGTTGAAGTTGTTGGGGTGGAAGTGTTGCTGCAAAAGGGTCAAAGATCTGGAAGGTATGACTTGGTGTGGAGGGAAGGTTTGGTTTATGTCTAGGTTGAAGAGTCTCAAAGAAAACTATTGAAGGAAGATAATTTTTTACTGGGTTTTCCCCTCGAGGGGGTTTTTCCCTGGCATAGTGCCTACATCTTATGTGTTGTGTTTTTGTGATCTTCATACACACACAATATGGTAATTTCTCGATGAAAGATAAGATAATAAAGAAGTAAAAGAAGCCAACATAACTCACAAGTAATTATCAAGAAAGAGGAATCAAACCCTAATCTACTTGCATTGATTTCTCAACATTTCTAAGACCAAAGAGTCCTAGGGATTCCATAGTTTCATGTGTCGTGACATTAATGACAACACCCAAATTGGTCAATGTGTTAGGAATAATAGTGTTTTTAATCTACACATTAACCACTGGGTTGTTAGTGTTAGACTACTTGGCCGCTAGGACCCCTTCCATAATTAGTTATGACAATTTCCCAATAACAAGGACAGTTTGAGGATTTTTCTTCTTTCTCCCTTCCTCAAATAGAGTTCCCTAATTGCTTTAGAATAAATGGACACATCTTTTTTTTTTCCAAAGGAAAAAACGAAACTTTTTATTAAGACAATAAAAAGTTTACATTGAACATGCTGACGCATCTATGTCCATCCTGTGTGACTACTTTGTCTGTTTTACAAAAATTTTGCTACCTTTTGCTTGAGATCAGTTTCCCTTTATATGCAAACTGTCCCTGCTTCAACTTCTTTTCTTGTTTTGACCGCAACTAAGGTTCCTTTTGACTACAAAAAGCTTGAAAGAAAACTAAATACTGTCCAAGGACTACTGTCCAAGGACTACTGTCCAAGGACTACTGTCCAAGGACTACTGTCCCAAAACAAAAACCGGGTCTCCTCAACAGAGAGGAAAACAACCCGTTACATAAGCATAATAGTTATATATAATTGTCCTTTTGCCGTAGCTTAAAGAGTCTGATTTTTTGCATATGAGAGAAAAAAGTTTTAGATTTTTATATGAAAAAGAAAGACAAAAAAGAGCTGCCTGAAATTCAGAAAAAAAGATCATGAGGAGGCTGATCGGTCCTTCTGATTTGTCCTTGGTTATCCTCTAGTATTTTCCAGCTGCCCAAAACCTGCTGTAGACCGTCTTTAGAAAGCTTGTCCGCTGTATCATTTCTTTCCCTGTAAATGTGACATAGAGAGAAGCTGTTAAAATATGATTTTAATATCTGAATTTCCTCCAGGATTTGTTTTAAGACTTGATTACTGCATGTGCTTTGACCGTTTACCCATCTGATCACATTTTGGGAATCTCCGAAGATCTGAATTGTGAGAGAGTGCCTTTGAATAAGCCAGCATAGAAGGAGTTTCAGGGCGAGCAATTCTGCATAGTTGTTTGAACCGGTTCCTAAGCCTACAGAAGCTTGGAGAATGTGAGATGAGTTTTCGTATATGACTAAGCCTGCTCCAGCATTATTGTTCTGAGAAGCTCCATCGAAGAAAGCCCAAGGGATTCCTTCTGTTATGTGAACTTCTGGAACGCTTCTTTGGGGATGGGTTTCCTTAGGTTCTGGGATACTGGAATAGATTGAAATGCTTTGGATTGCTGTAATGGACACTGGGGTTTCTTTATCCTGGAAGATGCTTCTGTTCCTAGCTATCCATACCCCCCAGCTAATGATTAAAGGAAGATTGCGCATGTTCCCATTTGGATATGAATGCCACCACTTCTTCCATGCTTCTTGTATATTTTCACCTTCCCATTCTAGCTTTTTGTTCAGGATGTTTCCTGCCTCTCCCCAAATCTTAAGAGTTTCTGGGCACTTTAGGAAGAGGTGATTTATGGATTCAGCTTCCTGTTTGCATAAAGTGCATCTCCCTGGCCCGTACATAAATCTGGACTGCAAAATGTCCCAAGTTGGGATTTTACTTTTTAGAATACACCAGAAAAGGATTTTTGACTTTGGAGGGCTTTTTAGTTTCCATAGTTGTTTCGACCACCATTCCGGATCTCCCCATCCTTTCCTGGACATGAGGAATTTGTAGCCATTCTTTGGTGCATATTCCCCTGAGTCTGCATGCGCCCATATTAACTCATCCTGCCTGTCTTTCAGCCTTACATTGGATCTGGAAAGTTCCTGTATGAAAGTTCTCCATTCGTTCCACCATCCATGCTCTAGCTCTAAATCTTCTTCGCTCTTCCATGCTTGTCCCCAAATGGTTGAAGACCCCGGCTTTTCCATTTGACTTAAAAAGAGAATGCCTTTTTCTTCTAGATGCTGAACTAGGCCGGGAGGGAGGACATAGTTTTCGTTGCATCCTACCCAAGGGTCCTTCCCTATCTTTACCTTTTCTCCATTCCCAACCTTCCATGCAAGACCTTGCTCTATTACCTTGAAAGACTCCACTGTTGCTTTCCATATTACAGAGACGTTCTTTTGGGTCTTGACTGGATTCCTGATCCACTCTTCCAATGGTGATGGGTCGATATATTTTCTTTTTACCAATTTTGTCCAGAGATTTTCCATCTTAATAAGTCTCCACCCTGATTTGGCTGCCAGAGAGAGTCTGAAATCAGGGAGGCTTTTTATCCCCCAACCGCCCCAATCTTTTGGCCTCGCCACTTTCTCCCAAGCGACCCAAGGAAGAACCGAGTTTTCTTTTGATCCTGCCCATAAAAACCTGCTGCAGATTCTCCTTATTTTCTCCAATACTCCTTTTGGCACCCATGTTAAAGCTGCCCAGAAAACTGGTATGGCTAGTAACACAGATTTTATTAGTGTCAATCTCCCTGCTCTGGATAGCCATTTAAAGCTCCAGTGGTTGATTTTTGCTTCAATCTTTGCAATTAACCAAGACCAGTCCTCTTTCCTGTATGCATTCGGCTTCAGCCAAAATCCTAAATATTTAAACGGGGAATCCATGTTGCACATTCCGAAAGGGAAAAGAGAGTTGAGCTGAGCTTTTTCTTGTCTGTTTAGGCCTTCCTCTATAATCTGAGATTTCCTGGGATTAATCTGCATTCCAGTAGCTTTCAGAAAAAGGTCAAAGATGTTTTTTAATTCCTTAAGTTCATTTGAGGCACCATTTGTAAAAACCAAAATTTCGTCTACAAAGAGAAGGTGAGATATGAACAAATTTACTGTTGCCTCAATACCTTTTACCTTACCTTCCCTTTTAGATTTTTGAATCAGCTGGCTTAATCCTTCAGCAACTAAGAGAAATAACAAAGGGGACAGAGGGCATCCTTGCCTCAACCCTCTCTGTCCTTTAAAAAAGGGAGTGGTTGCGCCGTTTATGAGGATTGCATAGCTGACATCTGTGATACACCCCATGATCCATCTAATAAAGTCCACTTTGAATCCTAGGTGCGTTAAAAGCAGTCGGATATATGACCAGTTTATCCTGTCGTATGCTTTTGATAAGTCTATTTTGATTACTGCACCCTTCTTATTTTTCATCTTAACACTGTGTAGGACCTCCAGTGCCACCCCAATTGCTTCATGTATTTGCCTTCCATTCAAGAACCCAAATTGTTCAGGAGAGATATGCCTTGATAGGATTGGTTTGATTCTGAGTGCTATCACTTTTGCAATTATTTTATAGATACTGTTGCATAAGGAGATAGGTCTGAAGTCCTCAAAGGATTCTGGGGCTTCTTTTTTTGGAATGAGTGCTATGAAGGTTGCATTGAAAGGACTGTAGATTTCTCCCTTCTTCCTTGACTCCTCTACGACTTCTGTGATTTCTTCTCCTATCTGCTCAAAAAAATGTAGAAAGATCTCTACTGTCCAACCATCCGGACCGGGGCTCTTCTCTTTTGCCATAGATTTGATAACACTTTCCACCTCCTCCTTCGTAACAGGGTCCATTAAATTGTCCGCTTCTTCCTCCTCCATGTATCTATGGAAGCACTGCGTTGTTTGGATGACTTCCGCAATGCTGATCTCACCATTGTCTTTAAATAAGGATTTGAAGTGGTTCACCCCAAGAGCTGATAGGGCTTCAAAAGTTTTAGCCTCCCCACCTTCTTCATTTTTTAAGTTCCAGATGGTATTTGCACTCTTCCTCCCTTTTGCATAGTTATGGAAAAAACTTGTGTTATCATCCCCTGCTTTGAGCCAGATTGCTCTACTCTTGAGTCTCCATTCCTCCTCCTTTGCCAGCAAGATTTGATTCTTGTGTTTCTCCAGTGCTAGAATTTTCTCTTTAGATTCCTGAGTCTCATAGCCATCCGCCTCTATGCTTTCAAGCTTTTGGAGTTCCTCGTTTATCCTAGAAATTTCCTCAGTGTGCTTTGCTTTCCTGTCCTTTGCCCATAGAATTGTTGCCTTCTTCAGTCTTTTAAGATTTTCCATGAATAAGAATCCTTTGTTCTCTTGTGAGCCTCTGTCAGGATGAAGCCAAGTTTCTTTGAATAGTTTGTTAAAAGATTCTTCTTGTAGCCAGGAAGCATTGAATTTGAAAGGGGCAGGTGGTTTTGGGGGAACTTTGGAGAGCTCGAGGTAGATAGGGAAGTGATCCGAAGGGCCCCCTTCTTCAACCCATTGCCTGAATAAAGGAATCATGGCAGATAAGTCCTCATTGAGTAAGAAGCGGTCTAGTCTCTTCGCCACCCTTGCTTCTCCTACTCTTCTATTCCTCCAGGTCGGCTTTAGCTTGATGAGGTTGGCTTCTATCAGATTATTTGAGACTAATAGATTCTGGAAAAAATCTGTTTGCGGATCCTCTCTTGCAGCTGGACCCCAAGCTTCCGCTCTTCCTAAGGAGAAATTTAGATCACCACCCAACACCAAATAGTTATTCTTCAAAAGCGAGTTCTCCATCAACCCATTCCAGAATGGTATCCTTCCCTGGCAAGGACCATATATGTTTAGGATAGTTAGAGGAAAATCAAATTCAGTAGTCTGACATTCTAGTCCCATCACCTGCTTTATTCCCCATTGGTTCCTGAGCTTAATTCTCCCATCTCTGTATCCAACAGCCAATCCTCCTGAGTGACCATCTGAGTCCAAGGCTGAGAATTTCCACCCTGGAAGAAGAGCGTTGAGCATTGTTTCGATTTCCTCCCCTTTCCCCAGAGTCTCCTGAAGAAGGAGGACATCCACCTTGGAGTTCATAACTATCTCCCTAAGAGCCAGTTTTTTAGGTTTACTGGCTAAACCCCTACAATTCCAAGAGGTTATGATCATTTAAGGGCAGGGACGGGGCTTTGCACTGCTCTAAGTGCCCCTGTGATAGATTGTTGCTTCCCGTCTGCCACATCGAATTTTGCCTTGACTTGGGCCATAGACAGATTGGATTTCCTACCCCTTTTCTTCCTGGACTGACTCTGAGGGTTGGAAGGTTCGATGCCCCCCATTGTTGACATAGGGACAGGTTTAGAGTCCAGAGAGCGGAGGTTATAGGGGCATATAGGTTGTTGGGCCTGAGAGGAAGGTTCAGGGCGACCCCCGTCACAATTCAGATCTAGGGAGGGGATAGCGGCTGATATGATATCAATACTATTTTCCAAATTACCTTCATCCAAATTTACATTATTAACATTTTTCCCAGAAACAGAGATTTTAGTGAGAGAATCATGGGCCGGACATTCATCCGAGCATTTATCTTTATATTCAGTATTAAAAAAAGGAGAGAGATTTGGATCCAGGCTCGTACCCTTTGGATCCTCGGCTGGCCTTGTGTTTGAGCTCGGTTGTGCATCTTCAGGGTACTCCTTTGCGATCCTGGGTTCAGTTCCTTCTTCTGCCAGTTTCCTCGGGGATTCCTGAAGATCTGCTCTCTGGAATTGCCTCTCCTGCTGCGGGTCTAAATCCATTGTTTCATCTTCCTGGTCGACTGAAATCTCCTTGTTTTTTCGAAACTGGAAGTGCCTATTGTCTTTTTCCGGCCTCGCCCTCGTTCTCTGGAACCTCTTCCACCGCCTGCCTAAAGGGCATTCCTTAGCCAAGTGCCCGTACTCGTGGCATCTATGGCAACGGAAAGGCAGAAATTCATAATCCAAGATTTGTTCAAAGACATACTCTTTGTATTGGAGATTAATCTTCTCTGCCAGTCCTCCGCTTGGATTAAGACTTACGAGAATCCTTGCCATTGCTCTGTTGTGTGTTTCTTGGAAAGACATGTCTGTCTCTAAGTAAGTGCCCAATCTATTCCCGATCGCCTTGAAGACCGACTCGACCCAGAGGAACGATGGTAACCCTGGAGCTCTTACCCAAACCGGGAAAACATCAGCTTTTTCATGGGCTGCATCGAACATCGGGCTCCATTTTTTGAACAGCACCGGGATGTTTCCGAGTGTCCAATTCCTCTTCAACACCCATTCTGCCGCCCCTTTGTTTTCGAAATGCACCGAGAACCATCCCTTTGCTAAGGTCAAGACCCTGAATTCTCTGATTAGATCAGTTTGCCAGTTCTGCTTCCCCCAGGATAGAATGAAATCGGATGAGAATTTCTTACCCCTTGCTCTGCCGACTAGGGTACATTCTGCGACCTCCAGCGCCTCTTCAATTTGCACGTCCATGCCCAGCACCAGGTTCCCTTCTACCCCTTGGGATTTGATCAGTCTCTGCTTTTTCCTTTGACCCCCTGTGCTTTTTGTTCCTCTATCGGTGTCTCTTAATCCTTCGTTCTCCTCCTGCCCTCTTTGGGATCCCGATTCAGACGACAGAGGCAGGGGTCCTGACTCCGGAGGGACCACATTCGAAGTGTTTAACGAAAAATTTAGGGACTCAAGGAGAGATTGATTTATTACCTGAAAACCCTGATCTGCTCGATTGTCTTCCCCCCTTGAATCCTGGAAGTCTTCGTGACCTTGATCCTTCCACCCGATTTCCTTTGGGCTATTTATGCTCTTTGCAATGGAAACCCTTGTGACTGTTGTCTTCCTTCCCGCATCGCCTTCAGAGCTTTGCCCTAGCTTCGACCCGAGATTGACTATGTCTTCTAAGCCACCAGAGAGGATCGGACCTGCAAACCCGAGTTTCCCCTTGCTGCCGTGATGAGGGTTGAGAAGACCTGCATGTGAGTCTTCCTTGCTCAACCTTTGAAACTGTTGCGAGTGCTTGATCCCCTGATGCACCACAGCCGTTCCTTCCGATCCCTTGGGAGAATTTGTGAGGGTTTGAGACGGTCTTTTTGCTTCCGGTAAAAACGGAGGAGAAACTAGGGCTTCCACCGTTCCAAAATAACGCTCTATGTTCTGAGAAGTTGGGTCTTTTCCCCAAACGGAAAGGATGTCCTCCATGGCTGGGTCTAAGTCGATACCCTCATCTGAATTAACCATGGTTACTTCGCTGGTCACGGGATGCTTGTCTGCTTGTCGAGAACTGGGGAAGCGTTGTCCGTTATTCCTGATCCCTTTACCCCTGAGGTAATTTGCCTTCAAAGTTTACTGTTTGCTGAGCCCTCCAGTTGTCTATTGCATGGCGTTCGAAACCTCCACTTGCCTATCTCATGGCGATCTTTTACCGGTGGGGACGAATGACAACAACCTCCTTCCCTTCCATAGCTGATGGGCCCTATGGCCCTAGGTCCAGCTCTGCGCCAGCTGCCAAACCCTCCCTGCTCTGGTCGCCCTCCTATGAGATCGATCGAATCAAAATCACACTTCAAATGGACACATCTTTTATGGCTTGAAGTAGTAATATTTTTACACACACATTTTTGAGTTCCCTCCAGAGATCAAATTTGGTTGAATAATAGGATTCTCTTAGCCTAATATTTCAGGGTAAGGTAGAACTTGTGGCTCGAGTTGTGGAGGTTAAAGAGTTATTCCTACCTAATTCTTCATCCCAAGCCTCCTTTTTTAGATCTTAAACTCAAACGCAAGTTTGGTTTTTGGTTAGGGTCCCCCTAGATCGCAGATGAATATCATTCAATCTATTGAGGAGATAGAGTAGGTAGGATAGGTGGCTACAACCTATGTAGGTTGAGATAACTTCCCATTAATTGGGTTAGGGATCGATTATGGAGGTAATTGAGGCCTAGAAGGCTTAGGCGTGGGTACTTTCAATTATTGAGGAGGAAGAAGTTGCATGGGTGCTTGTATGACAACTTGCTAGGGTGCTCCATAGGTGGGATTCCTCCACCCTGGTTACCAATGCTGGTTTGCGGGAGAAGGAGGCCATGATTGTGTTGGAAAACTCCATGGTTGTGAAATGCACACCAAAACAAGGTTAGTCCAATAAGAATTATTATAAATTTGAGATTAGTCTTGGACCATACCTTGGGGCTTCAACTGCCATGCTTTCTTTGGAGAAATTAAGTACAATTACCCTTGCTCTTCTGTTTCTTCTTATACAACCTTCAAACCAAGTACAGATACTACAAATCCCTTGGCATTCCTTGAGAGGATGTCTTTTTCAACTTTTTTGACAGAAGATATCCATAATTGTTTCTACTTTCTTCTTTTATTTGTAGCCTTATATAAATCCAATTGAGAACCCATGGAACTAAGCAAGTCATTTTTGAAGTTTTCCAATAAGTTCCCTAGTTCAACTCTCATGACTCCATTCTTAGCATCTCTAGTGTTTCTTGCCATGATTTCTTGGGGTCCTTTGCCTGCTTTAGATTCTCCTTGAATATATCTATGACAAAACTCTACGATGTCACCATATTCCAATTGAGAAACATCTCCTTCACCCAATAGGTTGAGGAGATCCATGCACTCATATAAAATTCCTCTCAACAACAAAACTCATCATTTCTTAGGGGTTAAGTCTTATTGCCTTGCTTTACATAGGTTGTAATTAAAATCTCTCGACATAATCCTTAATACTCTCATCTTTTTATTGGGTCATTCCAAAGGCTTCCTCACTTTTTTCTTTGTATTTATAATAATCTTGGTATTTTCCCGAGGATTTATGCTTCACCTATTCGCATGAACTAATGCTACCTTAGTTGAGGCCCATGAACAAACATAATGCTGCATTTTTCAATGTAGCCGGAAATAGCTCCAACTTCTAAGCGTCGGTTCCATAATCGCAACTTCGATGAAGAACATCAAACTAAGAAAGGAAGGTATGTGGGTCTTCCTTAGAGTGACCATGGAAGTTCAGTAGTGTTAAATGAGGAATATTCTTCATTTTAGCATCCAAGTCTATCTTGTGATAGGGATCTGAAGGAGGTATATTATTCTTTGACAGTTTGATGTGCCACCTTTTCGAAAGGAGTATCTTCTACTTCTGAGGGTGCCTTCATATATTTGAGAAGCTGATGTCTTCAGGGTTGTACTAGTCCTTAGAAGGACATTATTCACTTTCTAGAGGGATTTTTATCATTCATTCTCAAGAGAGTTCTACCCAATGAGCTGGAAATCTAGATTATCAAAAATCAAATCCTCTCTTATATCAAAGATATGTTCAGCTCCTAATTTTTTAGCAGGACCTTGTACAGTGGAAGTAGAAGATCTAGATTTTTTCTTAGCAAGAGAGCTTGTTGTTGGTGTCAAGTAGTTTGGTTGGCCTTGTTCCTTTCCCTCTCATGAATATCTTGCAGTGTTAGCATGGGGGTTTTTCTTGATAAATCTACCAAGTTGGTCTCTACTCCTAGGCATCTAACAAGTCATACAAAAAAAAAAAAAAAAAAAAAAAAGGTCAGGATAATCAAGTCTTGAAAATTTGAAAATCAACAAACAAATGCACACAAAAATTGGCACAAAACTAACTATACTATTGATAGATCCCCAGCAATGGCGTAAAAAATGACGAGATTTTCAATTATTTTTAATTATCTTAGTAAGAAATTGATTAGTTGTACATTTAAATTGTTAATTCGAGGTTCGTTTGGAGATTGCAAATTATTATGCACAATATATGCTAGTGAAATTTTTTATGTGTCCCGAAGTTGTAGAAATATGATGGTTGTCATAGTACAAGATAAAGATGCTTTCACAGGTCACTAATCCAACTAAACACACCACATTTTACAACAATTTGCAGGAAAGTAAACAAATTAACTGTTAGAAGTGACTTGCTCAAGTATAATGATATTCTTGGTTTGTTGCAACAAAGATGTAATGACACATGCCTGTGATGCAATGAATGACAAGCAAATAAGCCTGAAAAAATATGTAAACATCACACAACTCTCAACCATACTGAAAACATAGTAAAAGTAAACTATCGGCAAGTTGCAGTAATAGGAGTTGCAACAATAGTCAATATTTATAGAAACATACAAGTCTATTAACCAACCATTAACCCTAGAATTAATGGTTTAATTATTTAACCTCAAGTTGCAACAACAAGTAAGTAATGTGATTACAACATAGCAAAATATCGAAATTGCAAAAAAAAGAAAACTAACGAAGTTACAACAAAAGAATATTAACAAAATTGACCAATAAGAACTAATTGTAAATTAAGATAACTATAAATACTAACTCCCTGTTAATTGTAGAAATTTCCACTGTAGATCAACAGATTATGCAATATACTAAAGCAAAATACAAGATCTACTTCTACAACAAACTTGCAAAATCTTAATCGATTTTGAGCAAGATCAAATAGAACACATATAACTGAGAATGAGAAAGCAATCACACATGAACATAGAAGAATACTCTGGGGAAAGCGTCGGCTAAAAACCCCGATCTCTGTATTATCATACAAGTGGAAATATGTTCGGATTACACAAAGCATTAGCTCACAAGCTATCCTTCTCTCAGTACAATCCAATAATACAGCTCATAGACTGAATAGACACAACATATGCCTTCCCTCAGCCCTCCAAGCCTTCTATTTCCTTGAGCAGTTTCTCTTGGGGTCCAATGTTGCCACCTGTGTGAATTGGCCTCATCACACACTCATTAAACTCAAAAGTAACTGCGCAATCTCCAAGGAATGAATTCCTTCTGCATGCAAGAGATATCCTCCATGGAATATTGCTGCAACTGATAGTACACTGTCCCATCATCTGATCTTAACTGGGTCTTTGACTGAACTGACATGCATGAGTTATTTATGAGAGAATATTCAGTTATCTGAAGTGCAGCAGTTACATGCATGCATGCATTAACTAACTGAAATCACAATCAATTCCACAAACTGTTGGAACTAAACTAACTGGACTTAACTCAGATAACTGAGCTAACTAATTACAACTCAAAGTACAACTCATCCTGATCTCCTTTAATCAAGGGATAACTTCCTCAATCAATGGAGAAATTGTTGCATGTCTTCACATATACTTCATGTTTGATTTCCTACAACTAATTAACTCAAGATGAATTAATTAACTATTTTACAAACAACTGCTAAGATCAAATTCGAATTTTAATTCTCAATTTTAGTTTAGGGATTAAGTAAAATTGGAATGTATCCCGAAACGCTATTTATAGCAGTGCTATTTTTAGCACTTCTATTTTTAGCATTTCTTTTTGTTATTTTCAACACTCCCTCTCAACAAGAAAGGGATTATCAGTCACCTCAATCCTATCTTTGTGGAACTCGAACTTGCATTTTGACAATGCCTTAGTCAAAATATCTGCATCTTGTTCCTCGGTCGAAACATACAGCAACAACATGATCCTCTTCACCTGTTGGAAACCACGGGCAACAAACCTTGCCTTATGTTTCTCAACACTACCATCAGCTGCAAATTTTACCTTGTAAAGCCATTTGGAACTCACCACTGACATGTCCTGAGGTCTTGGGACAACATCCCAAACACAGTTCCGAACGATGGAGTCGTACTCCTCAACCATTTCATAAGCCCAGACTGGTTGTTGCACTACCTCCTCAAATGAAGAAGGTTCAGACTCTACACACTCCCCAACTAGGGCCATGTAACTAGTGTACCGCTCGGGTGACCTCCTCTGTCTATGCTGAGAAGATGGTTGTCCCACATTCTCTCGCGCATCCAGCATCAACCTGTCAGCGTCCCTTGAGCGTTTCCACCCATCTCTGGAAGACTCATCATGAGTGGATGTTTCCACTCCTAGATCCTCTGCATGCGGATACTCCACATCAATATGAGGCTCCTCCTCCTTAGGAACTAAAAGTTCCTCCTCTACATGTAACTTGAGCTCCCTCTCAAGTGATAATCGCATGGCTTTCTGCTCGTCAAACTTCAGATCTTTGCGTACCACTGTCCTCTGACTAGTAGGCAGGAACACCCGATAGTTGTAGGGTGTATCAGTGTACCCCACAAGTATCCCCAACTCAGTTGTTGGATCTAGCTTCTTCTGGGCATCTTTAGTACATGGCAATAAACCGATGATCCAAAGATCCTGAAGTGACTCACATCTGGTCGCTTCCCGGAAAAGGCCTCCATAGGTGTCTTCATTCCCAGCATACGGTGCGGGCTTCTGTTCTACAAGTATATTGCTGCATTGTATGCCTCAACCCACAAATGAAGTGGTAGGCTTTGGTCATGCAACATCACTCGAGTTTCTCCCATAATCGATCTGTTCTTCCTTTCGGCCACCCCATTCTGCTGTGGGTTATGGGGTGCCGTCAACTCCCGTTTAATTCCTTCTGCTGCACAAAAGTCCTTAAACTGTTGGGAGACATACTCTCCACCATTATCGCTACGCAAGGCTTTTATAGTCTTTCCAGATTCTTTCTCTGCTAAGGCTTTAAACTCACAAAACATTAAGAAGGTCTGATACTTCTTTTGCATAAAGTAGATCCAGCATCTACGAGAAAAATCATCAATAAAAATAACATAGTACCTTTGTTTAGCGGTGGAGGCTGTAGAGAATGGTCCACATACATCTGTGTGAACTCGCTCCAAGATTGCTCCAGCTCTACTGTCTCGATCCTAAAAGGAAGATTTCGCATACTTACCCAAGGTACAACCTTTGCATGTATCTGTTTGCTCCAGTTTTCCCTTGGGAAGTCCGGTAGAAATCTGCTGCATGATCTTCAAGGCCCCATGGTGCAAGTGGCCTAATCTTTTATGCCATAGCTCGCCAACATCTTGGCTCTGCACCATCTCTGCTTTGGAACTCAATGCAACACAGTCGTCTACCTCTAGCTTGTAGAGATTCTTAACTCGAATCCCAATCCTCTTTGTCTATCCAGTACCGATATGCCTCAAGAATACCTTTCCTTTACTAAAGACTACATCATAGCCTTTGTCTTCTAGTAGAGCGACAGACACAATATTCTTCTTCAGACCCGGTACATACTTTACATCAATTAGGGTGAGAGGAGCTCCATGCTCCCTCTGAAACACAACCGTACCTTTACCTGAAACACGGTACTTTCCATCATCGCCCATCTCGATCCGCATTTGGAGATCCTTCTCCTCCACGGTACTGAAAAGATTCTTGTCGTCAGACATGTGGAAAGAGGCTCCACTATCCAGGTACCAAACACATCCCACCATGGATGAAACCATGCATGCAATGAGAGAGAAATCCAATTCGAATTGTGAGGCCAATGCCTCACCGTCTAATCCCTTCGAGGATCCCTTCTTGGATTTCTTCTGTGGAAAATTCGTAGCATAATGGCCCACCTCGTGACAATGAAAGCAACGCACTTTCGATTTGTCAAACTTCTTCCCACCATGGGAAGAACTGGATTTGGAATGGGACGCCTTCCCTTTCCCTTTCCTCGCCTTACTCACTAATGCTAGATTTTCTTCATCACCTTGCTTTGATGAAGATCCATCTTTGGTGCTTCTTCTTATCTCCTCCTACATTAGATCCTACCAAAGTCATTACCAATCTGGCAGTTTCTCTCTTCCATTTACTGAGTCTTAGTAGCTATGCCAGCTCTTAGGAAGATCGAGGAGAGCAAGACTCACCATGTCATCATCGACTGTCGTGATCCCTACACTTCCAAGCTCATCCCTGCAGGTGGTGAGCTTGTTCAGATATGTAGAGGTCATGTCGCCCTTTTCACACTTGATTTTCCGAAGCTTGTCTTTCAGCATCAACTTCCTCCGATCATTGTTGTTATGATATAGATCTTTCAATGATTTCCACTTTGAAACAGTGTCTCCTTCCCATGGAGGCTTGAGAGAATGTGGTCTCGAACTCCCTCCAGGAGGATTCTCCTCGCTCTAGCCACACATTTCTTCCATTCCGCCAATTATGTAGCATTATCTGCTGCTGGCTTGGGGACTTCTTGATCAATGAAGTCCTTTAGACCGTTGTCCTCTAATACTGCTTCCATGCGATCCTTCGAGGCTATATAATTCAAGCTACCATCAAGGGCATACTCGAGTCTTAAACCGTTGAACACCATTGGTGAAATTTGAGATGTGATAAGAATTCAAATTCTATAATCAGAAACTTCAACCTTCGAACTTCTCCCTTCTTTGTATACTATTCTTCACTTTGATCACTTTTGCTTCGATACCATGTAGAAATTCCCATTGTAGATCAATAAGTTATGCAATATACTAAAGCAAAATACAAGATCTACTTCTACAACAAACTTGCGAAAGCTTAATCGATTTTGAGCAAGATCAAATAGAGCACATATAATTGAGAATGAGAAAGCAATCACACATGAACATAGAAGAATACTCCGGGGAAAGCCTTAGCTAAAAACCCTAATCTATGTATTATCATACAAGTGGAAATATGTCTGGATTACACAAAGCATTAGCTCACAAGCTATCCTGGTCTTAGTACAATCCAATAATACAACTCACAGACTGAATAGACACAACATATGCCTTCCCTCAGCCCTCCAAGCCTCCTATTTCCTTGCGCAGTTTCTCTTGGGGTCCAATGCTGCCACCTATGTGAATTGGCCTCATCACACACTCATCAAACTCAAAAGTAACTGTGCAATCTCGAAGGAATGAATTCCTTCTGCATGCAAGAGATATTCTCCATGGAATATTCCTGCAACTGATAGTACATTGTCCCATCATTTGATCTCAACTGGGTCTCTGACTGAACTGACATGCATGAGTTATTTATGACAGAATATTCAGTTATCTGAAGTGCAGCAGTTACATGCATGCATGCATTAACTAACTGAACTCACAATTAGTTCCACAAAATGTTGGAACTAATCTAACTGGACTTAACTCAGATAATTGAGCTAACTAATTACAATTCAAAGTACAACTCATCATGATCTCCTTTAATCAAGGGATAACTTCCTCAATCAATGGAGAAATTGTTGCATGTCTTCACATAGACTTCATGTTTGATTTCCCACAACTAATTAACTCAAGATGAATTAATTAATTATTTTACAAACAACTGCTAAGATCAAATTCAAATTTTAATTCTCAACTTTAGTTTAGGGACTAACTAAAAGTGGAATGTATCCCGAAATGCTATTTACAACAGTGCTATTTTTAGCATTTCTTGTTGCTATTTTCAACATTAATGCTACGTAGCAGTACCAAGCTAAGGAGGGTGCCTTACCTCCTTAGGCGAGGTATTGCGAAATCTCTTGTCACATGATCATGAAATTGACATTGAATGATTGCAACAAACAACTTTTTCTATTACAATGAAGAGAGAAAGTACACAATAGCTCAGTGTAAATTATTCCTTTCTTTCTCCTCCCCTTTGGCTTCGAAGGATGCCAGGTATTTATGCAAGATGCTTGTTATCAAAACTGAGTGAAATGTCGAACGACCAACTCAAGAGAATCAAGCGATTCATTTTGTTACAATGGTGTATTTAGATATTGGTATGAATTGAGCAAAAGTTGACTCTCATCAATTTGGCATTGTTATCAACTTAGTTGGGCTTCTTAATCAGTTACTCACTTGCCTCGGTCATTTTCCATTTTGAGAGACTCGCACTTGGCGTACAACTAGAGCATTGACCGACGAGCTGGCGTAGTATGTCGGAGTTGCAACAACACAAATTCCAAGGCATTCGTGAGTTGTAGTAGCTTCATTGGTTAGAAGCAAATCACATCATTCCCTTCTGTAAGTGACCATGCCAAAGTTGCAACAAAGTAGAGGAATTGCAACAATGGTATGGAGGAGAGTCGCAACACTTACCTATCTTGGTTCGAGGAATTGCACCACCAATGTGTCGGCTAGTAGCAATTGTTATGGAGTTGCGACTGGCGTTGCAACAACATAGAGAAGTCAGAACCACTTACTTTTGCTCTCGTTTGACAATGTTAGTATGAAAGATGACAATTTCACAACATAATGCATAAGAATAAGTGTAAAAGTGGCAAAAAAGAGATTATTCATACCTACACTAGAAATAGGGTAATAATGGATGAAAAATGCATAAGGAAGGAATGGAAAGTGGAAGAATGACATCAAAAAGCTTACGGGTGAGAGTTGAAGATGTGTTAATTTGGACACCCATAAGGAGCTATATATTTATGAATGATTTGTAATACTCTTCCAAAGACTCTCTTTCGTAATTAGGTTCCATAATGATCCAGGTGGATATTGGTGGCCACTTGCCAAGTCCACTTGGACCCCCACCGTTGCTTCTCTTAACTTTTCAGTTTCCTTAATTGTAGCACAATTTACTATTTTTAGCAGTTTTTTCGGGTCCTGAACTTCCGGCGCTGTTTTGAGGCCCTAAATGACGTTTTTTATGAAAACTGGGAGCAACATGGGTCCATGGACTGATGTTTCTCTTCCCAAAGTTGTAGTTCTTGGATAGATCTTTCTAACGAGATATTGTGCGCATCAAACAGAGATCATATCCCAAAGTTACGACCCCAAGAAGTTGATGTACCAATTTACCCAAACGGGGCCCACAGTTTGGCGTTTCATCTTCTAGGGTTAGGTTTTTGGATGTTTAGGGTTTTCCGTTGTTTCTCAACAATAAATAGGCCTTTGAGCCTCACTGTAACATAGTTCAGAGGCATGTAACCGCCACATCTCTTCTCAAAGATAAGGTACCATTGCCCTAGCTAGTTTATTTCCATTTTTGTTTGTAAGAATATTTCAGTATTTCACATTAATGAAATGAAGTATCATTTCCGCTACATCTCTGTGTTTATGGTTATCTCTGTAATTTGTTGCGTTCCTATTTAAATCCAAATCAGTGGTATCAGAGCAGTCTGCTTTTTTTCTCTGTTTTTCTTTGCATGTCCCCAACGAGGTCGGGATATAAGGAGTTAGGGCTTGAACTGGTCGAACCTTTGCAAGACCAGCCTCGCAAATCCCGATGGCCTCCCATGGTGGATGAAAAGAAAGATGAGGGGGCAGGAGATCCTATCAAAATCTTGCTCGAAGAAGCCCTCGAGCGACAAAGGAACGCAATGATGGACAATTTTGCCTAGATCCTTCAGCGGCTACCCAGAGGCGACGCATCGGCTTCCAGCAGCTACTCTGGAAATGCCACGCCCTTTAAGGTACAAGTTAATTTGGAAATCCCCATCTTTGAGGGTCAAATAGACGCAGATGTCGTAGATAAATGGTTAAATATGATAGAGGGTTATTTTTCTGTTCATGATTTTTCCAGTCAGGAAAATATTATTTTCGCTCTTAGCCCCACACGTCAAGGACTGGTGGGAAACCTACTGCGAGCTGAAGGATGAAAGTATAGGCTCACTATTTTCAGCCGCACCCACTTGAGATTCATTCCAGGATGCCATCAAGGAGCAGTACTACCCTGTCAGAAGCTATGAGGATCAATACATAAAGTGGACCACGCTACGGCAGGGAAGGGACCAAGACGTGCTGGAGTTTACTAATATTTTCCATACCCTTCACACAAAGTTGGTTATCAAAGATTTGGAGCAGCAGCTGGTACTCAAATATCGCGGCTGCCTGCACAAGTACATCCAGGAAGAAATAGAATTCCTGAACATCCCCTCGCTTGGCACGACATACTGATATGCCATCAAGGTTGAGCAAAATTTTAAACAGAAGAAGCGAGACTTTGGATCTGCGAATTCGAAGCAAGCAAATTGTGCCCCCAAACCGTAGAACAATGGAAAAAGTTAAGGCGGGACGACCCAAGACAACCCGCCAAAGCTGCAAGCAAAGAACTGATCCGGATTTAAACAGGAATGCAACAAATTACAGAGATAACCATATACACAAAGATGCAGCGGAAATAATACTTCATTTCATTAATGGAAAATACTGAAATATGCTTACAACCAGAAATGGAAATAAACCAGCTAGGGCGATGGTAGCTTATCTCTGAGAAGAGATGTGGTGGCTACATGCCTCTGAACTTTGTTACAATGAGGCTCGAAGGCCTATTTATTGTTGAGAAACAATGGAAAACCCTTAACATTTCAAAACCTAACCCTAGGAGATGAAACGCCAAACTGTGGGCCCCATTTGGGTAAATTGGTACATCAACTTCCCGGGGTCGTAACTTTGGCATACAATCTCCGTTTGACACGTACAATAGCTCGTTAGAAAGATCTATCCGAGCACTACCACTTTGGGAAGGGCAACATCGGTCCATGGACCCATGTTGCCCCCAGATTTCCCAAAAAACGTCGTTTATGGCCTCAAAACGGCTCCAGAAGTTCAGGACCCGAAAAAACTGCTAAAAATAGTAAGTTGTGCTACAATTAAGGAAACTGAAAATGCTGAGAGAAACAATGGTGGGGGTCCAGGTGGACTTGGCAGGTGGCCACCAATATCCATCTAGATCATTCCTCCCCCCTTAGGAAGCAATGGTCCCCATTGCGTTGAGTTCCTCCATGAGATGAGGAAACTTTTGCTGAACTTGTTCCCTGGTGAGCCACTTGCCCTGCTGAAGGAGTTGGCCTGCTTTGACAACTCGATACAGTTGGATATTCCGTTGGCGAGTGTTCTTGATCTGTGTGTCCATGATCCGATCAGTTGCAGCTTGTTCCATGCAATCTGGATTTAATTCTGTGGGTTTGAGTTGTTCTGCAATGTCGGATGTGTCTAGCAATGGTGGAAAGTATGGTCGAAGGCGGTCCACATTGAACACTGGGTGCAGGCCAAGGAATGGGGGAATGCTGAGCTCAAATGCATTGTCTCCCATAGCCTTAGTAATGGTGTAAGGACCATATCGGAGTGGTCTCAATTTCCGATAGGCTCCAGTAAGGCGTTCCTTTTGCAAATGCAACTAGACTTTGTCGCCCACCTGAAACTTGTGTGGCACCCGATGTTGATCATGTCGCTGCTTGTACTTGGCATTTGATTTCTCAAGAATGTCATGGACCTGCTGACGAATATGTTGGATGCGCTCAATGAAGCTGGTGGCCTTATCTGTTTCAGACTGGACATGAGCTGAATTTATGTGAGTAGCTGCAAGTGGCATGGCCACATCAATGGGGCATAGTGGCTGGAATACCAAACCCACCTGAAAAGGGCTATGGCCAGTGTAGCTGTGAAGAGCTCGGTTGTAGCTGTGCTGAACATAGGGGAGGCTTTCGTCCCATGTGCGTGGATGCTTTGAGTTATACATGCGCAGAATGTGTACAATCATCCTATTGACAACCTCTGTCTGGCCATTAGTTTGAGGATGGAAGGCTGTGGACTTCGTGAGTTTGGTGTCCAGCATTGACCAGAGACTGGACCAAAATGTGCTGAGAAACCGACTGTCCCGATCCGAGATGATAGAATGTGGGATCCCAAAGTGCACCCACGCTCGTTCAAAGAAGAGTTTAGTAGTGGCTTCTGCTGTGAGATTCTTCTTGTAGGCCGCCATAATGGCCATCTTCGAGAACCTGTCGACGACCACAAAAACACAGTCATTTCCATGCTTAGTGGAAGGAAGGCCTGACATGTAATCCATGGAGATGGATTCCCAAGGTCGACTAGGGGTAGGCAACGGGGTATAGAGGTCGTGCTTCTTAATGGTCGGTTTGGCAATGGCACAGGCAGTACATGATCTGATATATTTCCCAACATCCTGTCGAAGATTCGGCCAATAGAAATAATTTTGCAGTATTGTCACTGTTTTCTCGACCCCGAAATGCCCAGCAGCCCGACTGTAGTGTGCTTCCCAAATCATCTTGGCACGCTCGCTTGAAGGAACACAAAGGTGACCCAGGTGGCATAACAGGGCATCCTGGAGGTGAAAATCTAAAACATGCCGACCCTCCAAGAGTGTCTGGTATGTGTGGCCGAATTCTGGGTCGCTTTTGTAGAGAAGTGGCCAATCAGAAGTCTCATGCCCACAAGAGTTGAGCACGGTGGTTAACGCCATGATCGGTGGTCGACTGAGGCAATCTGCAACATTATTGGTGCTTCCCTTCTTATACTTGATATTCAAGTGGAACTGTTGCAGGTA
Organism: Pinus tabuliformis; assembly: GCA_031772625.1. Taxonomy (NCBI): domain Eukaryota; kingdom Viridiplantae; phylum Streptophyta; class Pinopsida; order Pinales; family Pinaceae; genus Pinus; species Pinus tabuliformis. The sequence continues at coordinate 1,044,939,368 of CM062818.1, read as the reverse complement.
TGTAGACCACTTCTGATGGCGATCATTCTGCAATTTCCCTTGGGTCTGAATGAACTGCAGGGGTCGGTGGTCTATGTGGATGACCGTTTCCTTCCCCAAAATGTAATGCTTCCATTGTCGGCAGGCCTGTACAATGGAATACATCTCTTTATCATAAGTGGGGTACTTCCGGACAGTGTCTGAAAGTGTTTCACTGTGATATGCCACTGGATATCCATGTTGAGTAAGGACTGCCCCAATAGCATAGTCAGAGGCATCTGTCTCGACCTCAAATGGTTGTTGTAAATCTGGTGACGCGAGCACTGGTGCCGTGCAAAGGCGATCCTTCAACTCCATGAATGCCTTCTGTTGAGATTTAGACCAAAAGAATTTTGCTTTCGCCCCTCCCTTGGTGACTTGACTCAAGGGCCAAGTAATATGAGAAAACCCCAACACCAACCTGTGGTAGAAGTTGGCAAGACCTAGAAAGTTGCGGAGCTCTGTTAGAGTGGTTGGAGATGGCCAATCCCGAATGACTTGGATCTTGGCTGGATCGACATGCACCCCCTGTTCATCAATGATGTATCCCAGATACTGAACCTGGGTCATGCCAAAAGTGCATTTCTCCAAATTGGCACATAGCTTGTGTTGCCACAGTGTTTGGAGAACCTGTCGGATGTGGTGGAGGTGCTCTTCCCAACTCTGGCTGAAGATCAGAATGTCATCCAAGTATACTACTACAATGGAGTTGGTGAATGGCCGCAAGATGTCATCCATTAGCCTCATGAAGGTTGCAGGAGCATCCGTCAATCCGAAAGGCATAACCAACCATTCGAAAAGGCCCTCATTGGATTTGAAGGCAGTCTTCCACACATCAGAGGGTTCGACTAGTACCTGGTGATATCCTGACTTCAGATCGATCTTGCTGAAATATTTCGCCCCCTTTAGTTGGTCCAGGAGGTCATCAATCCGCGGGATCGGGTACCTATTACGAACAGTGATCTTGTTCAGCGCCCGATAGTCAATACAAAGTCTCTACGTCCCATCCTTCTTCTGTACCAACATGATCGGGCTCCCACAAGGCGATGAACTCGGACGGATGTGACCTTTCTGCAGGAGCTCCTGAATCTGCCTCTTGATTTCATTGTTCTCCAGAACGGAGCGCCGATAAATTGGTCCATTGGATAGCGGCGCACCTGGGGTCAGATCGATGGAGTGCTTGACCTGACAGTGCAGAGGAACCCTTGCAGGGGAGGTGAAGATGTCCTCGTACTCCTCCACAACCTTGTCCATCTGTAGTTGTCGTGCAGAGGGACCCCGTCTGGAGGTCGCGGCCACCGTCTTCTTCTTTCCTTGAGGGCATATCATCAAGAAAACAAATTTCCTGTTTTGGAAATGATCTTACTGCATTGTTTTGCAGTAATCAAAGAGATGGCGGTAGGTGGTGCTACCTCTGGTATCCTGTACAACTTATTTCCCAAAGTAATAATAACAGCACGGGGCCTTGATTCATACACAGCATGTCGCTTCCACAAGTATGGCTGTCCTAATAATACATCACAAACTTCAAGGGGAGCAATGTCACACAATACCTCATCCGTGAAGGGCTTGATGTTGTATGGAAGGCGACATTACTGGCTCACGCGAAGATCTTGTCCTTGGTGAAGCCACCCAATGGTGTATGGTTGTGGATGTGTTGTGGTCGGTAAGCCCAACCGCTTCACGACCTCTGCCGAAATGAGGTTCTTTTGACTCCCGCTATCAACAATGAACTATATCGGGGAGCCCTTTACCCACATCTGGGAGTGGAAGAGACGCTCCTCCTCCTCTGGATCTTCGGGTTCATTTTTCTGGATCTTGGCGGTAGCAACAGTGGCGTTGGGATCCGCATCAATGATCTGCTTCCCTTTTTCATTCCCCTTATCGGGTTTTGACTCAGAGTCGGAACATGCATCTGATTCTGAAACCTTTAGCTCAGCCACTAGTGACTGCTTGGCCCGACACTCACTTGTGTTGTGAGTGGAGCTCTTATGGAACTCACACCATTTTCAGTGTCCTTTTCCGGCTTCGCGGCGCTGTTCTTTGCTTGCAGCTTCGGCGGTTGTCTTGGCTTGTCCCGCCTTGGCTTTGTCCTTTGTTCTGTGGTTTAGGGGCACCTCTCCCCTGCTTTGGATTCGCAGATCCAAAGTCTCGCTTCTTTTGTTTAAACTTCTGCTCAACCTTGACGGCATATCGGTATGCTGCACCGAGCGAGGAGATGTTCAGGAATTGTATTTCTTCCTAGATGTACTTGTGCAGGTAGCCACGGTATTTGAGTATCAAATGTTGCTCCGAATCCTTGATACCAAACTTTGTGCGAAGGGTATGGAAAAGATTGGTGAACTCCGGCACGTCTTGGTCCCTTCCCTGCCGCAGCGTGGTCCACTTTATGTATTCATCCTCATAGCTTCCGACAGGGTAGTACTGCTCCTTGATGGCATCCCGGAATGAATTCCAGGTGGGTGCAGCTGAAAATAGTGAGCCAGTACTTTCATCCTTCTGCTCGCAGTAGGTTTCCCACCAGTCCTTGACGTGGGGGGCTGCTTTGAGAAGAGCGAAAACAATATTTTCCTCGAAAATTCATGAACAGAAAAATAACCCTCTAGTATATTTAACCATTTATCTACGGCATCTGCGTCTATCTAACCCTCGAATATGGGGATTTCAAAATTGACTTGTACCTTAAAGGGCGTGGCGTTTCCAGAGTAGCTGCTGGAAGCCGATGTGTCGCTTCTGGGTAGCTGCTGAAGGATCTGGGCAAAGCTGTCCATCATCGCATTCCGTTGTCGCTCGAGGGCTTCTTCGAGCAAGATTTTGATGGGATCTCCTGCCCCCTCGTCTTTCTTCTCATCCGCCATGGGAGGCCGTCGGGATTTGCGAGGCTAGTCTTGCAAAGGTTCAACCAGTTCAACCCCTAACTCCTTATATCCTGACCTTGTTGGGGACATGCAAAGAAAAACAGAGAAAAAGCAGACCGCTCTGATACCACTGATCCGGATTTAAACAGGAACGCAACAAATTACAGAGATATCCATATACACAAAGATGCAGCGGAAATAATACTTCATTTCATTAATGGAAAATACTGAAATATGCTTACAACCAGAAATGGAAATAAACCAGCTAGGGCGATGGTAGCTTATCTCTGAGAAGAGATGTGGTGGCTACATGCCTCTGAACTCTATTTCAATGAGGCTCGAAGGCCTATTTATTGTTGAGAAACAATGGAAAACCCTTAACATTCCAAAACCTAACCCTAGGAGATGAAACGCCAAACTGTGGTCCCCGTTTGGGTAAATTGGTACATCAACTTCCCGGGGTCATAACTTTGGCATACAATCTTCGTTTGATGCGTACAATAGCTCGTTAGAAAGATCTATCCGAGCACTACCACTTTGGGAAGGGCAACATTGGTCCATGGCCCCATGTTGCCCCTAGATTTCCCAAAAAACGTCGTTTAGGGCCTCAAAACGGCTCCAGAAGTTCAGGACCCGAAAAAACTGCTAAAAATAGTAAGTTGTGCTACAATTAAGGAAACTGAAAATGCTGAGAGAAACAATGGTGGGGGTCCAGGTGGACTTGGCAGGTGGCCACCAATATCCACCTGGATCAAGAACAGCGCCGTGAAGCTGAAAAAGGACACGGGAAAGTGGTGCGAGTTCCATAAGAGCTCCACTCACAACACAAGTGAGTGTTGGGCCAAGCAGTCACTGGTGGTTGAGCTAAAGGTTTCAGAATCAGATGCATGTTCCGATTCTGAGTCAGAACTTGACAAGGGGAATGACAAAGGGAAGCAAATTATCGATGCGGATCCCAACGCCACTGTTTCCACCACGAAGATACAAAAGGAGGAACCCGAAGATCCAGAGGAGGAGGAGCGTCTCTTCCACTCCCATATGTGGGTAAAGGGATCCTCGCTACAGTTCATTGTCGACAGCGGGAGCCAAAAGAACCTCATTTCGGTAAAGGTCGTGAAGCGGTTGGGCTTACCGACCACAACACATCCACAACTGTACACCATCGGGTGGCTTCACCAAGGACGGGATCTTCGCGTGAGCCAATAGTGTTGCCTTCCATACAACATCAAGCCCTTCACGGATGAGGTATTGTGTGACATTGCTCCCCTTGAAGTTTGTGATGTATTATTAAGACAACCATACTTGTGGAAGAGACATGTTGTGTATGAATCAAGGTTCCGTGCTGTTATTGTTACATTGGGAAATAAGTTGTACAGGATACCAAAGGTAGCACCGCCTACCGCCATCTCTTTGGTTACTGCAAAACAATGCAGTAAGCTCATTTCCAAAACCGGGAAATTTGTTTTCCTAATGATACACCCTCAAGGAAAGAAGAAGACGGTGGCCACGACCTCCAGACAAGGCCCCTCCGCATGACAATTACAGATGGACAACTTCGTGGAGGGGTACGACGACATCTTCACCTCCCTCGCAGGGGTTCCTTTGCATTGTCAGGTCAAGCACTCCATCGATCTGACCCTAGGTGCGCCACTCCCCAATGGACCAATCTATCGGTGCTCCGTTCTGGAGAACGATGAAATCAAGAGGCAGATTCAGGAGTTGTTGTAGAAAGGCCACATCCGTCCGAGTTCATCATTTTGTGGGAGCCCAATTGTGTTGGTATAGAAGAAGGATGGGACTTGGAGACTCTGTATTGACTATCGGGTGCTGAACAAGATCACTGTATGTAATGGGTACCCGATCCCGCAGATTAATGACCTCTTGGACCAACTGAAGGGGGCAAAATATTTCAGCAAGATCGATCTGAAGTCAGGATATCACTAGGTACCAATTGAACCCTCTGATGTGTGGAAGACTGCCTTCAAAGCCAAGGAGGGCCTTTTCGAATGGTTGGTTATGCCTTTCAGATTGACGAATGCTCCTGCAACCTTCATGAGGCTAATGGATGACATCTTGCAGCCATTCACCAACTCATTTGTAGTGGTATACTTGGATGACATCCTGATCTTCAGCGAGAGTTGGGAAGAGTACCTCCACCACATCCGACAGGTTCTCCAAACACTGCGGCAACACAAGATATGTGCCAATTTGGAGAAATGCACTTTTGGCATGACCTAGGTTCAGTATCTGGGATACATTATTAACGAACAGGGGGTGCATGTGGATCCAACCAAGATCTAAGTCATTCAGGATGCCATTTCCAACCACTCTGACAGAGCTCTGCAGCTTTCTAGGTCTTGCCAACTTCTACTGCAGGTTCGTGTTGGGATTTTCTCATATCACTTGGCCCTTGAGTCAAGTCACCAAGGGAGGAGCGAAAGCAAAATTCTTTTGGTCTGAATCTCAACAAAAGGCATTCACAGAATTGAAAGATCGCCTCTGCACAACACCAGTGCTCACGTTACCAGATTTGCAACAACCATTTGAGGTCGAGACAGATGCCTCTGACTATGCTATTGGGGCAGTCCTTACTCAACAAGGGCATCCAGTGGCATATCACAGTGAGACACTTTCAGACGCAGTCCGAAAGTATCCCACTTATGACAAAGAGATGTATTCCATTATGCAGGCCTGCCGACAATGGAAGCATTACATTTTAGGGAAGAAAATAGTCATCCACACAGACCACCGACCCCTATAGTTCATACAGACCCAAGGGAAATTGCAGAATGATTGCTATCAAAAGTGGTCCACATACCTGCAACAGTTCCATTTGAATATCAAGTATAAGAAGGGCAGCACCAATAATGTTGTAGATTGCCTCAGTCGACCACCGATCATGGCATTAACCACCGTGCTCAACTCTTGTGGGCACGAGACTTCTGATTGGCCACTTCTCTACAAAAGCGACCCAGAATTTGGCCACACATACCAGACACTCTTTGAGGGTTAGCATGTTCCAGATTTTCGCCTCCAAGATGCCCTGTTATGCCACCTGGGTCACCTTTGTGTTCCTTCAAGCGAGCATGGCAAGATGATTTGGGAAGCACACTATAGTCGGCCTGCTGGGCATTTCAGGGTCGAGAAAATGGTGGCAGTACTGCAAAAGTATTTCTATTGGCCGAATCTTCGACAGGATGTCGGGAAGTACATCAGATCATGCACTGCCTGCATCATTGCCAAACCGACCATCAAGAAGCAAGGCCTCTATACTTCGCTGCCTACCCCTAGTCGACCCTGGGAATCCATCTACATGGATTACATGTCAGTCCTTCCTTCCACTAAGCATGGAAACGACTGTGTTTTTGTGGTCATTGACAGGTTCTCGAAGATGGCCATTATGGCGGCCTGCAAGAAGAATATCACAGCAGAAGCCACTGCTAAACTCTTCTTTGAACGAGTGTGGGTGCACTTTGGGATCCCACAGTCTATCATCTTGGATTGAGACAGTCGGTTCCTCGGTACATTTTGGTCAAGTCTCTGGTCGATGCTGGACACCAAACTCACTAAGTCCACAACCTTCCATCCTCAAACTGATGGCAAGACAAAGGTTGTCAACAGGATGATTGTACACATTCTGCGCATGTACAACTCAAGGCATCCACGCAGATGGGACGAGAGCCTCCCTTATGTTTAGCACAGGTACAACCGAGCTCTGCACAACTGACTGGCCACAACCCTTTTTAGGTGGGCTTCTGATTCCAGCCACTATGTCCCATTGATGTGGCCATGCCATTTGCAGCTACTCACGCAGATTTGGCTCATGTCCAGTTCAAAACAAATAAGGCAACCAACTTCATTGAGCACATTCAACATATTCACCAGCAGGTCCATGAAATTTTGGAGAAATCAAATGCCAAGTACAAGCAGCAACATGATCAACATTGGGTGCCACACAAGTTTCAGGTGGGCGACAAAGTCTGGTTGCATTTGTAAAAGGAAAACCTTACCGGAGCCTATCGGAAACTGAGACCACTTTCATATGGTCCTTACACCATTACCAAGGCTATGGGAGACAATGCATTTGAGCTCATAATTCCCCCATTCCTTGGCCTGCACCTAGTGTTCAATGTGGACCGCCTTCGGCCATAATTTCCACAATTACTAAACACATCCGACATTGCAGAATAGCTCACACCCACAAAATTAAATCCAAATTGCATGGAAAAAGCTGCAACTGATCGGATCATGGACACACAGATCAAGCACACTCGCCAACAGAATATCCAACTGTATCGAGTTGTCAAAGTAGGCCAACTCCTTCACTAGGGCAAGTGGCTCACCAGGGACCAAGTTCAGTAGAAGTTTCCTCATCTCATGGAGGAACTCAACGCAATGGGGACCATTGCTTCCTAAGGTGGGAGGAATGATCCAGGTGGATATTGGTGGTCGCCTTCCAAGTCCACTTGGACCCCCACCGTTGTTTCTCTCAGCTTTTTAGTTTCCTTAATTGTAGCACAATTTACTATTTTTAGCAAATTTTCAGGTCCTGAACTTCTGGAGCCGTTTTGAGGCCCTAAACGACGTTTTTTTGGGAAAACTGGGAGCAACATGGGTCCATGGACCGATGTTGCTCTTCCCAAAGTTGTAGTTCTCGGATAGATCTTTTTAATGAGATATTGTGCACGTCAAATGGAGATCATATGCCAAAGTTACGACACCAGGAATTTGATGTACCAATTTACCCAAACGGGGCCCACAGTTTGGCGTTTCATCTTCTAGGGTTAGGTTTTTGGATGTTTAGGGTTTTCCATTGTTTCTCAACAATAAATAGGCCTTCGAACCTCATTGTAACACAGTTTAGAGGCATGTAGCCGCCACATCTCTTCTCAGAGATAAGCTACCATTGCCTTAGTTGGTTTATTTCCATTTCTATTTGTAAGCATATTTCAGTATTTCACATTAATGAAATGAAGTATCATTTCCGCTACATCTCTATGTTTATGGTTATCTCTGTAATTTGTTGCGTTCCTGTTTAAATCCATATCATAAGGAGATGCCAAATAAGTTAATATTCATTAAGCCCCAACCTCCCATGTCCTTAAGCCTAGATATGGATTATCATCTAGTGAGATGAATACCCCCTTTGTCGTTATTTCTCGTCCATAGGAAGTTAAAGTATGTCTTCTTGATGTCTTCTAAAATACCCTCAGGAACTTGTGCTAGAGAGTGCTAATATATAGGAACAAATTCCAAAATAGATTTTACTACAACAAGTCTACCACATATTGACAACCACCAATTACACCTGAAAGATATTCTCTTCCCAATCTTAGTAAGTAGCCAAGACCAATCCTTCTTACTATTTTCACAAAATGTCCTTTTATAGTTTGAGACATCCCATGTTCCAAGATATTAAAGAACAACATAGACTTTTTAATGTTGATTGATATTCATGTGGTTGTATTATAAAACTATAATATGTCTATATAGTTTTTTCCCTCTCCGTTCAAGCCAAAATAGAAGAAAAGAACGTCATCCATGAATAACAAGTGAGAGAGAGCCTTATTTCCCCATATCATGATCTTTGGAATGTTTCTATACCTATTTACATCTATAACAATGTTGCTTAAACCCCCAACGAAATAAAGAAGGAGATAAAGGGAAACTTTGTCTTAATCTACAT